>CM063597.1:7974838-8420559 GCA_032356905.1 Salix exigua
ATTGAGATTGATTTTAAAGGTTCTGTTACTGTTTGGAATTGTTATTGTTCCCAGACCTGTTATTGTTTGATCTGTTACTGTTAGTGTTTGAGACATGTTATTGTCTCAGGACATGTTACTATAGAATTGATGCATTTATATGCATTACAAGCTATTTGTACCAAGTACATGAAGAAATTATAAATGTTAATGCCTTCTGTAACTGTCAGACCGTTTAGTTACCATTATTATTACCATTAAGTAATTATATTTTCTTAAATATTTTGTATTGCTGTAGGGACGTCACATCCACGAGATGTCTAAGGAACCCGATACATGGGAACATGCTTTTACAAGGAATCATGTTGATGCATTCTAAATCACAATGTATTTTGTGTGAATTAATGTACTGAACACATAACTTTTATTAGACCTTTTTGTGTAAATTCGTAATGGCTATTAGTAGTATAGGAAGGCAACCTCCTGTCCATGTATGTATATTCTTAATATGAATTTCTAAATATGCAACCATAATACTACATGTTTATGTAAAATCCACTTTTAATGAAATGTTGATTGTATGGATGGTATTCTGATGACGTGAGGTAATTTCCGGTACCATATATATATATATAAAATCTGGGTCGTTACAAAATATGTTAAATTTTATTTTGGTGAGTTATATAATTATCACAAAGCACAAGCTTTAACAAAATAGGTGAAAGATCATTTCCTAAGACTATATGAGTTTTATTTAAGAGCTGATGAAGTGGAGTATGTTAATAGACATATTCATGATGTTAATGATATGGATTTCAATAACATGGGGGTAGATGTTAATACTTTTGCTCAATTCAAAAGACATTTACAAGAGGAAGATAGTTTGGAAAATAAACATGAAGTGGAGAGGTTTTTGAATGATGGTTGTGAGGATCCTGATGATGATAAATTAGATAATTTAGGTTGGTAGAAGGGTAATGATTTAAAATATAAAATACTTCGAAGGCTGGACAACATGTTTTATCTATTCCTATATCCACAGTAGTTTTTCCACGTGGGAGAGAGATAAAGGGAGATTTGTTTTTTTACTGTAGCTGAAATGGCACAATTAGAGTAATACCGATATATTTTAATTGGTATTTAATTGAAAATTCAAAACCGGTCAAAATTTAAATTTAAATTAAAATAATATTATTTTATTTTATTTTTTTAACTAATATAAAATATTTCAACAGCATTGCATTGACAAACTATGGTTTGTATACCTGGGATTCTCGAAACCAACATTTCAGCGTCAAGTATTAAGAAGTGAGGAGACCTTTCTCAAAATATACGAGAGTTTGTGTGTGTGCGTGTGAGTAAGAAACCATGCTTCTTATCGGGGCAAGTTTGCTGGTCAGCACCAAAATATTTAATTAGATGAGTGCAGCTGTATGGCCCTGCCTTTTCTTTTCTTTTCTTTTATGGGAGGATGCAACCTCCCACCATGTCGTTTTGGAATGGGTAGGGCCTTGAGCCTAAAAAGCCTTTTAAATGGTTTAGCCCGCGCTCAAATTGGATGGACTCCTCCAACCTTGTTAAAAAAAAAGTAAAATTGGACCCCTTCAAGGAACCTTAAATAACAAGTACCATTTCCCGAGATATTCATGGGATATGAGAGATCAATAAAAAAAATTAACAAATACCTAAAACAAAACAAGAAAGACTATTCCGACACTGTGCACACACTCACATATTCATTGTGGACGCGATGTTTATCACCCATGCGTCGCAGTTGCATCGTCCACTCACTTTGTTTTTTTATTTCTTCAATAGACACTGCTAATACATGTATTTAACATCACGTGCATTACACTTTCAAACAAAAACGCTGCCTTATGAAAATTTAAACTAATGTGCAGCGTCTTCTTTGTATTTAACATCACGTGCATTACACTTTCAAACAAAAACGCTGCTTTTAAGGAACATATCATGTGAGGCTGCAGGCTCAATTAACTTTTGCATCTCCATCTTCGACACATTTGCCGGTTTTTTCAGTAAGGGGTCTAGCTAGCCAGGAATGGGCTGAAGAGATCGAGAAACTTGAGGTCACCCTTGCCTCTACTGCCTTCTTAAAACAAACAACAATATCATACCTTTAAAAGATTTTCACCTATTTTATGCGCTTCAAAACCCACATCTAAGTCTAGCCATTATTTGCTTACTCAAACTAATGGCGTCTCTTTTTCTCCTCTTGCTGCCCCAGGTATTTATTTTATGATTTTTTTTCGTTTTTTTAGATGGGTATTTGTTTTTGTTTCTGTTACGTGGGGTTCTTGGGTTTTGTTGGATAAGGCTGAAATTTTTTATTTTTGGCTCTTAGAAAGGTTAGTGTATATGAATTGTATGCTCATGTGAAGATAAACGCGTGGTTTCGAGGGCTGAGGTGGTATTTTTGTGTATTTTTTGCTCTGGTTTTCAGTTTATGGTTTGGACCCAGAAGTGAAGAAATCAAAGTTGGAGATTTTAAAGGTCAGAGGGTGTTTTTTTGAATTGGTGCAAAAGGCTTGGGCTCGATGGAAATTTAGTGGTGCAGAGAGCCACGCGGGCGATGGAGCTGTTCCATGGGAGATTGGCTTTGCAGTTCAGGGTGAGCTTAGCAGCTTCGTTTTGGTTTGGGGGCTCGATGGAAATTTAGTGGTGCAGAGAGCCACGCGGGCGATGACGTTGTGCCATGGGAGGCTGGCTTTGTCGTTCAGGGTGAGCTTGGCAGCGACGTTTTGGTTCGAGGTCAGATTATGCGGGGCAACGTGGTAGAATCTGAGAAGGTTAGAGGAGGTATCTGGAGTGCCGTGTAAGGTGATATCGGTCGTTGAAATGAACATTGAACAAGCATTGAGATTGGAGAAACAAAAGAATATGGAAGAAGGTTGGGCTGACTCTGCCGAGTACTGTTCTGCGAGAGCGGCACGTCTAGCGTATCGTGGGTTGCAATTTGAAGTCATGCGCTATCTTCAAAATCATGCGCATCTTCTGTCTTTTTTAGTTTGATTTCTCCAATAAACACTGCTTTTAAGGCTCATTGATACATGTATTAAACTTCACGTGGATTACAATTCCAAGCAAAAACTCACATTAAAGCTGCGGGAGTACCAATTTACAACCATGCGCTACCTTAAAAACAGAGCTCACTCGTCGTTCATTGAAGATTTGCTGCTTTTTCAAACAATGCCCACGCCATCCCTGTCATTACTACTATCAAAAACTGCTTTTCCACATATTAATATAGTTCTCTTTTGTTGTCATTACTACTTTGTCAGATACTCTAGCCTCTTTTCTTATTGGGTTACTATTCTAGTTTAAAACTTCGTCAACGTCCTGCGCTGGTATGTACAAAATTTAATAACATTAATATTTTTTTTATTTTATTCCCCATGCTTTGTTATTGAATGTAATTTTCATTCACACTCTTTGAATTATATTTTATGTTGCCAACAAGAATGTTGTTTGTATAGACTACATTCACCGAATTGTTGTAGCTATATTTTATTTGCTTTTGCTTACAAATATACTTCTACCTGTCATTGTCTTTTATATTTTTCTTTTAACCTAATAGTATGCAATTGCTTTTTTTTTTTATCATTGTTATCCATGGTATTAACTGATGTTGCGCTACAATTAAACAAGACTTTAGATATCATTACACTCGCTCTTTAAATAGTTTTCTATTTTACATTCAACATATAAAGAAAAAAATTCTGCTTCAATCATTGTTTCAATAGTTTAAACTAACATCCATGAAACCAATTTCAATGATCTATAGAAGATAGTACAAACTAGATATTCACTAAATTCTAAAAGCATTTCTTATAGTGCTATAAGCACCAATTACCAAATACATTATTAGAAGAAACAAAATTCAAGGTGTTATGATATTACAACTTCTATAGATTTTCCTTCACTTTAAAAAGCCACAATTTTTTTTACAACCCAATAACTCTTTGAAAGGTGTTACGCCATCATGTGCTTATGAAAAAAATTTGTTTATTGTTTTGCTATTTTCTACTTAACTTATTAACCCAACATCTAAAAAATTACATAACAATAAACCATTTGCATGCACCAAAAAAATATTACCTTCAATTACATCTATTAGTTTAAGTCCCATGATCTGTGAATGAAATCATGTTAAAAACAACTAAAACAATATCAGCATTCATTTGGGTAGATACATCCATTCAATTAAAAAACAATAAAATTCTCTTATCAACTAAAGTTTTAGAGCTTGCCAACACAAACAATTTTAAAACAGCTCAAACATACCCTTAAAATTTTCCTACTCTGTTCCAATGTTATTAATAAACGAATACTTATACAAAATACAACGATTAAATAATTAGGCTTCAACTGACTATAAGACATTCGCTTATTCTTCATACAATTTCCTAAACAATCGATTACCAATAAAACATTACCTCATCTGCAATGAAATTTTGCAATCATTAGTTTAAAATATAGTGATTAATTTTGCAATCATTAGCTCATTCTTCATACAATTTCCCAAACAATATTTTTTATTGCTTAAGATTTATATCACCGCCACTTAAGACGTTAAATATTTTGCTACGCTCGCGCATTAGGTGATTTGCTACTTCGTTCGATAATGAACAAATAGCTTCAGTTGCTGTTGCACCGTTCTCATTGCCCTCATGTTTATGCTTCTTTGAAATAAATTTTATTTTGTTCTTTATTTCATATTAATTATTCTTCCAGTATTTGATCCCTCTAGTTTCAATACATGCACCTATGACTAGCTGATTGCAACGCTTGCAAGGGTCACATTTTTTCACTCATGAAGAAGATTGTTCGTTTAACACACCTAATATAGAAAATGATGTTCCTTCATGTTCATCTGGTGTGTTAACGCAATCTTCAAGGTATCACACACATGATGATCCTTCTCTCACCCATAGTCAACGTTTTCCATTATATCCTGGCGAGGCTTCTTCCTCTCAAACATCGATATCCCCCCATAACCAACATGATCATTCCTTGGCTTTTATAACAAGGAATCAGTCTTCTGCATCAAATTCAACATCTTTGTTCTTTGCTTAAGACCCTGTTCCATCAGAGTCAATCTCTATCAATGATGATATAAGGTCGTTTCTCAATGACCAACAATCGACTAGACAGGCTTCATATCAAAGAAAAAGAAAAAGTTCGTCCAATGTTTATTTTACTTATTTTTATTTTTTTCTGCAAGTTTTATTCCAATGTAATTGTCGCCAAATTCACAATAAATTTTCATTCTCAGGAATTTCATATGAGTACATTGACTTTGGAGACAAAACATTTTGTTGTTGTCATTGTAACGCACTTTTTTGGCTAAATGAGCGTCTCACAAATTCAAGTCAGGCTAGCCCAAGATTCTCTCTTTGTTGTCTTAGTGGCAAACTTAAACTTCCACGACCACCACCAACACCTCATCCTCTTGATGACTTGCTAAACAGTGTCAGAAATCCAGCAAGTTCCGCAAAAGTATTCGTGCCTACAACTCTATGTTTGCTTTTACATCCATGGGCGCAAATATTGATCAATCAGTCAATCGTCAATCTGGCCCATATGTTTTCAAGATAAATGGTCATTGTCATCATCTTATGGGATCTTTGTTACCATCTGATGACACTGCTCCAAAATTTGCACAACTTTATATTTATGATCTTCCAAATGAGGTTTCAAATCGAATGTCACAATTTCCGCATTCAACCTCTGATTCATCGTTGGATGAAACTATTGTTGCTGATCTTATTAAAATGCTTGCTTCAACTAATTGTCTGGTTGGCTTATTTCGTCATGCGACCCAAAAACTCTCTGAACCTGGCAATCCTGGATATAAATTGCAATTGTTGGCTCAAAGAACAACTGACACCAGACAATATACTGATCCAACTTCAGATAATATTGGTGGTTTAATTGTTGGAGATATTGGTAATTGTCGCTCTGAACGAGATATCATTATCGAAAGTACCTCATGTCGTTTGCAAAGAATCTCTAAGCTGCATCCAAAATTTATGGCCTTGCAATATCCTCTTCTGTTTCTATTTGGTGAAGATGGTTATTGCACAAACATCGGTTTTGCAAATCATGACAACCACATCTCTGGAAAATGTCAAAGAGTCCCCATGAGAGCTTTTTATGCTTATGTCATTCAAGAAAGAGATTATGGTGAAGACACTCTTATTAAAGGAGATCGACTTTACCAGCAATTTTTGTTGATGCTTTCGCCAACATTGAGGAAGATAGGTTTGACTATATCAGAATGAACCAAAATAATCTCCGATCTAATCTATATCACAATATTACTGAAGCAGTGCTTAAAGGTCATGTTCAGGGATCATCAACTGGAAAAATTATCCTTCCATCTTTTGTCACTAGTAGCCTGCGGTACATGATTAATAACTATCAAGATGTTATGGCAATTTATAGAGCTTATGGGAATCCATATCTTTTTATTACATTCACATGTAACACAAATTGGCCAGAAAACCAAAGGGAACTCAATAAGAGCAGGGCTTATAGACCTGAAGACAAGCTTGATATTATTGCACGAGTTTTTAGAGCAAAACTTCTTGATATGTTAAAATTCATCAAATTTGGTGCCCCTTTTGGCAACATAATTGTTGGTAATGCAATCATTACAATTTATTTCTTTCCTGCTATCATTTATAAAGAAAATACTAATTTTCTTTAAATTCTTTGTAGATGTTCATGCAATTGAGTTTCAAAAAAGAGGTCTTCCGCATACACATATCTTAGTTTGGCTTGCCTTGGAGTACAAATTCAGGACTCCTACTAATATTGACTCGATTGTTTCAGCTGAGATTCCACATAAAAACATTGATCCTTTATGTCATGAAATTGTCTCTAAGTTCATGATACATGATCCATGCGGTGTTGGAAGACCAAGTGCGCAATGCATGTCAGGAAATGTTTGTTTAAAGTCATTTCCAAAAAATTCAGAAGCTCCACTATTTTAGGCGAGAATGGATTTGTATATTATAAAAGGCATGAATTTCGTGATAATTTTGTTTTAAAGAATGACATTATGTTGCTTAATAACTATGTTGTTCCATATAACAAAGAACTTTTGATGCGTTATAATGCCCATATAAATGTTGAGATATGTTGTCAATCAATGCTCATCAAGTATTTATTCAAATATGTCAACAAAGGCCCTCATAGGTGTTGTGCCGTAATACAACATGACAATAATGATGAAATACAAGCATATCTTAATTGCCGTTTCATTTGTCCTTATGAAGTTGTTTGGCGTATTTTTCAGTTTCCGATTCATTCAAGAAATCCTCCAGTTGAAAGACTTCAAATTCATTTGCCTTCGCAGCAAAACATTGTTTTCTCAAGCAGTGAATATCTTCAATCTGTTCTTCGAAGGCCAGGAATCAGGAAAACAATGCTTACATAATGGTTTGAATGCAACAAACTATATCCTGAAGCATAGGAGCTACATTATTCAGAATTTCCGAGAAAATTTGTTTGGGATCCTAGAGAAAAAGAATGGATTATGAGATCTAAAGGGCTAAGCCTTGGCCATATAGCATAAGTGCACCCTGCTGCCGGATAAATTTATTTCTTAAGAATGCTTTTAAACCATGTTAAAGAATCAACTGGGTTTGCAGATTTAAGAAAAGTACATGGAATTGTTTATCCAACATTTCAGCTGGCTTGCAAAGCACATGGACTTTTAGGGGATGATAAAGAATGGTCTGAAGCTTTCTATGAAGCAATTACATCTGCGTCATCACCACAACTTAGACAGCTTTTTATTGCTATTATATTATTTTGTCAAGTTGCTTACCGTTTGGATTTATTCAACCAATTTTGGCACTCCATGCATGATGACATCCTTTGTAAATTAAGAGCATCTTTTAGGATGCCAAACCTTATTCTGGCTAATGATCTCCTCAGCATCATCGTTGCAGCAACTTTTGCATACCTCCTTGCACTATTTCCAGGTCTCTATCCTCTCTTAAAAAACAATAGTGCTTTTTGGCATTGTAATGGCATGCTTTTGTTATCTTTCAGCTTCTAAACTGGATTAGCTTATCTATTAGCTATTTTGGATGTCAAATATGGACAATGTAATGGATTGGGCTATTTAATCATAAAACAGTTTTATCACGTACCATCTATACACTTTAGAAAAAAATGTTCTGCAAAAAAAAAAAAACTGATTCATAATTGGATTTAATGCAGTTCGGCTGATTGGGAATATTAGTACCTACATTTTGGGTTTCTGTTATTTTAAATGAAATGTTCGGCTGCTATTATTTCAAATGAGATGTTGAATATCAATGCGTATATTTTTGGAACAAGATGTTTGAATAGTAATTGATATGCTCATGCTTTTAGGATACCTTTTTAAGATGTTTAAATAATCTATCTTTAATAGATTTCAGCGATTCCAATATTGCTATCAACCAGTTAAACGCTTACCAACTGTTAAAAAAAAATTAACCATCAACATCAACACATTCAATTAAAGACAACAAAAAATCATCCTTCATTCATTTTATTAATCACATATTACATCAACCAATTAAATAACCATCAAAACAATTAGTACACACTAAACAATTAATCAATTATAGTCTTGCAATACTCAAATTACAATTCACTAATCTTTCATAAATTTTATAACTTATAATTTCGAAATTTTGCAATTGAATTATTATCTGAGTATTCAAGCTTATAAAATTATAACATGATTTAAAATTTACAATTCTCTATCTATCAACTAAAAAATTCTTTGCTTACCACATAAATAATCAGTTTGCTACATATAAAAAGCCCGGCGCAACGCGCGGGCTACCCAACTCGTACAAACTAGAAGAGGAAGGTTTCACTGTGCCTCCTCACGTACAATTTTCGCTTCAATAATTTTTTATTCTCTTCCCAGTCTATATGTATTGTTTTTTATTTCAATTCTATTCTTCTTAATTTCAATTATTTTTATTTAACAGTAGATTCATTTATTATTGCAATTTTTATTTCAATTTTTTTAGATGGTTGTTCAGGACTTATTATTCAGGTTATCAATTTGATGAGATGGCTTGAATTTTTTCTTTTTATCTGGTTGATTTTCTCTCTTATAATGTTAATAGAAATCTAGATTTATAATTTATTTTGGTTTGTTTTCCATGAGACTACCCTCATTTTATGAACCGATCCACAGTTTTTTACCCGAGTAACCTTAATTTAATTTACCCAAGTGGTTTGCACGGGTTAACCTTAGTTTACCCGAGTTATTTTCATGCTTTTATTAATCATTTTTATCAATTTCATATTTCATTGATCAGATGATCAAAAATTGAACTTCATAATTTATTTTTATTTAGTTTTTATTGGGTTGACCTGGGGTCGCATCAAATTAACACGAGTTGAATCAAGTAGTTTTTTTTGGTCTTTTTAATTTATATTTTCTTTCAATTTCATCTTTTAATAATAAAGCTATAAAAATTAAGCTTCATAATTTTTTTATGAATCTATGATGATCTAATGACTTGGTATACAAATTGACAGGCTAAATCAGGTTAATCTAAATCAATTTAATATGTTACCATCTTAATAATCAATAAAAAAACTTATTGTAAATATTAACTCTAAATTAAACTGTATCTTTATTAATTAACCGCTTTTGGAACAACTAAAACTATGTAGTTACATCAAATGGACCAATTATCTGACTCATATCCACGATGGATCAGGGTGGAATAAAGACATTCTAAAAATAGGATTCAAAACTGCTCAACAATAACCGTGGGCTTTTCCTTACACTGTAGGGCCTTTAACGAGGCCACGGAAGGGCTGAGAAACCAAGCTGCCCGCCTATCAGAGTAGGGAAGTTTGGGCCCATGTGACTTTTCAATCTCCTGGTAAAGATTTGGACCAAAAACAAATCCATTTGCCTATCAGTCAAAATATTTATCGGGTCCAAGTTTCTAAGTGTCAGACGACCAAGTCCTCACTTGACTGCCTCGCCTTTTTTTATTTTTTTTGTAACGTAAAATCTTGTTTTCTTTGCTTCTATTGGACCTCCCTCGCGTTCGGGCTTTCCATCTAAAACTTAGGGCTGTGTAACATTTCCTAAAATATATGGTCAAAGTGAGATGGCGAGACCAACTTTGACACATAAAAATTAATGGGCAAACCATAAAATAAACTCTAATATATATATATCCACTACCAATTTAGCTACCAAACAATTGTTTTATTATATCAAATTTCATCCATTTAAATTTACTTTTGTAAGAAACGATGTTACATACACACACACACACATATAAACTTAAGGTTTGTCCATGATTATCTTCACCTCTCAATCCCCTCAAATACACAGGGTCTGTGCTCCTCGACCAAAAAAACTCATGCAAATCTAACGTCTTCTTTTTTAACCATCCGATCATATGTTAATATTTTTAATAATCAATAAGACGGTATATCTTTTCGGTCATTAACTATCAACCGGGTATGCTGAATAATTCTTTAAAATATAGAATAATTTAAATATAGCTGCACTCTAAAGTCCAAAATGGAAATAGTAAGAAAATTAAGTCCAATTTTGATTCCAACAGCAAGGATAGCGTAAGAAAAGCAAATGTAGAAATGGGCAAATGCCGTGTTAAAGAGAATGGTAATAAATAAATACAGCTGCGTGATTTTATGCAGTGTTTAGTTCACGGGATGGTGAGGGTTTCGTGCCCGCCTAATCCAACGGCGCACACGTGTGAAGAAAATAGAAAGCAAAGACCAAAATAAATTCTGAGACCCAGCCCAATCCAGCCCAGCAAAAGTAAACCAATAAGCAGCTTCTATTCCCTTGTAGCAACACGTGCCACGGAATGGATGGTGAGTTAGACTTTAGTCCACACCGACCCTGGCGTTGACGGCCCTCTTATTTTTTGAGCGTGTCAAAGTGTTGATTCTTCTTTTTGATCCATTATAATCTAAATTTTCTAAAACCACCACCCTCCCTCCCCCTCGTGACAGTTCACATCTTATACCATTTCAAACTTCAACGGTCAAATATTCAAAACCCCATCAAAGCTAGCACCTCCCTAACATCATGTTTCATTATTTATTTCATTCAACATTTTAACAACTCTCAAGTTTCCATTGTTGAACCAAGCTGCCACATAGCACACGCTCATATCTATATACAGCTCCCATCCAATTACCCTTTCAAATCCTCAGCACAAAGCACAGACATCCATTCTTTCCACCACACGCAAGAAAAAAAAAAACACAGCTACCATTCCTTCTTTCTCAAGCTAGTTGTTTCTGATTCAACATCAACTTTAGCTTCATGATGATCTCTACGTGGAAAAAGCGAAGAGCAGCTCGCCTGGCCGGCAAGCAGCGACCGGAGAGCGAAATGGGAGACATTGAAGTGACGATACCAAATCATTTTCGATGCCCGATTACGCTGGAGTTGATGAAAGATCCTATCACCATGTCAAGTGGGATGACTTACGATCGTGAGAGCATCGAGAAGTGGATAGAGGCTGGGAATGTGACCTGCCCCGTTACCAACAAGGTCTTGAGGAGCCTTGATCCTATACCAAATCACACCGTACGTAAAATGATACAAGATTGGTGCGTCTTGAATAGTTCTTATGGGATCGAAAGAATTCCAACTCCTAGAATTCCTGTGAGTTCTGAGGAGGCTTTGGAGATTCATTTCAAAATTAAAACAGCTTGTAAAAAAGGAGATCGGATTGGGTGCCAAAATTTGGCTGCCAAGATTAAGGCACTGGCGAAGGAGAGCGAACGTAACAAGAGCTGCCTTGTGGCTACTGGAACGGCTGGTGTTTTATCATATGCTTTTGAAGAGTTTTCAAAAGCTTCTTTCGAAGAGAATTTTGCGGTCCTGGACGAAATACTGTCAAGTTTGACAGTACTTTTGCTTCATGACAAGGCCACGAATTGCCCTGTCTCGGATGCATCTATAGATGCCATCGTGTTGTTCTTGAAAAGCGAGGATTTGTCTGCGAGAAGAAATGCAGTTCTGGTGCTAAAAGAGCTTGTTCCATTGGATTACAGAAAAGTGGAGATGTTATCAGAAACCGAAGGAGCCATGGAAGCGTTGTTTAAGCTAATTAAGGCACCCATTTGCCATACTGCAACAAAAGCTTCATTAACGGTCATTTATCATATGGTCGCATCACCATCTCCTGCAAACGCCAAGATTATAGCCAAGTTTGTTGATCTGGGTTTGGTCTCATTGCTGTTGGAAATGCTTGTGGACGCCGAAAGAAGTTTGTGTGAGAAGGCGCTGGGCATTCTCGATGCAGTTTGTGACAGTGATCAAGGGAGAGAGGAGGCGTACAATCATGCCCTCACAATACCAGTTCTAATCAGGAAAATTCACCGAGTCTCGGACCTCGCAATGAAGTTCTCTGTCTCTACTCTATTTAAACTCTGCATGGATGAGAAGAGAGAAAATGGAGGTGTTCTAGTCGAGGCTATTCAGAGGAACGCTTTTGAAAAGCTTTTGGTTCTCTTACAGGTTGGCTGTGATCAGAGAACAAAGGAGAAGGCAACTCAGCTGCTGAGGGTTTTGAATGTTTATAGAAGCAGAGTGGATTGCATCGATTCTGTAGATTTCAAGAACGTCAAAAGACACTTTTAATCCAAGGCGACCGCCACCGTAGAAGTTTTGTAGACAAGAGTGCTTGCCTGTCAGGATCATCGTATCCAGTTTCATGTACAAAATACAAAAGCCTATCGTAATTAATTATACCGCTCCAAGATTTTGACAGTCCGATTCTCAATTCAGGGCATTTTGATTTTGCGTTGCATCTGGTTTCCTACCACCTGGTTCAGTTTCTTCTTACTGATGGGATATGCATCATGTTAATAAATGTCGGACCGGATCATATGATATGCCATTGAGTTCCAGATCCGGTCCAACATAAGCTAGGGCTTTCAAATTTCATTCCAAGGCTCCGAATTTCATATCTACTTTTATTTTTATTTTTATTTTGTTCTGATGATAATGCTTATCGGATTAGAACTATCTGATCAAAATTGAAGATATTTCTATAAAATGAGATTAACAGAGCGTAGATATCTCATCTTATCGAATAATATGAGTTTCATTTTACGAGTGCTTGACCCGGTCCTTAATGCTTAACAATTTATGATGAGATTCTGTGGTGCTCGTATAACACTGTCCTTGGCTCTTCAATTGATAGCACGCGGTTTCCTGCTGTGTTTTTTTTCCCATTAAATTAAATATTTATCAGTTAGTTCCGGAGTTGAGATCAATTAACATCACTTCTTTAAAATTAGAAAGGTGACCGAACGTGGAATAACCTCTATAATAAGATACCAAAGCTTTGAGGGCATGTTTGGTAGCAGGCAAAGGAATAAAATGATGTGGTTAGATGGAAGGCGAATCAAGAGTAAACGGTGTGGAAATCGGAAGAATGTGTCCATGGAATATGTGTCCTGGAATGGTTAAGGATGTCGAGGCAAGCTAGTCTAACATATGCTTATGGATGAAGTATGTGCTTTATATTATGGGCGTAGTATTTCTTAAAAAAATGTTTTTTTTTATATAAAAATATATTAAAATACTTTTTTTACATCAATTTTTATATCAATATATAAATCATCTTAAAATATTAATTTAATATTTTTCTTAAACAAATATATTTTTAATTTATTGACTTAGGTATCTCTAGATTGCCACGGAAAGGGCATGGAGGGGAGGGACCCGGCTTAGGGGTTAGGACTTAGGACTTACCACAAGACTTGCCGTGTTACATCACCTATTTTCCTATTATATATGGAATGGTTTTTATGATTTATAATAAGATAATAAAGCTATCTTTTATGCGCTCCGTTATTATTATATTATGTAATTATATAGGAAATATAGTAGTCATATTCTTATGTAGTAATCTTCACCATTATTATTGTATATTGCCCTACTCATATATATAGAAAGGATTGGCTAACTATTAGGTTAAACTTCCTAATTATTCTCAACTATTATTATTAGAAGAACAAAATTTTCAAAAATATAGAAAAAAATGACATCGGTAATTATTATCATAATTATAATTGTTTGTATTATAATAAAATTATCAAATTATTCTGGAAAAAAAACTATAATAGAAGAGCAAATAAGAAAACATTTATAAAACAATAATTACTAAGATTATTATTATGCAAATAATTAAAACCGTAAAATTATACTGAAGAAAAAAAATAAAAAATATTATAAAAAGAGCAAACAATAATAATAGATAAAAAATTAAAACCAAAATAAATATTATGAGCAAACAGTTATTTGATCTAAAGAACAAAGAAAAATAATATAAAATACTAAAGAAAAGGAACAAAAAGACAAAAGAAGAAACATCGACTTTAAAATTATCACCAACATAAAATTAATTTTCAAGATTAAACTGAATAAAAACAAAGCCCTGAGAGAAAAAAAAATGATAAAATCAAAAATCAAAACTAAAAGAATGAAGATATAAATAAGGAAAGAAAAAAAATCATAAATCAAAGTATTGAAACTGAACCAAAAATTAAAAAATAAATAAAAACTCAAATGAAAAATAAAATATGATAGTTTTTCTTTTGTAAAAAACTTAGTTTCATGGCTTGCTTTTGTCAAAAAAATATATAGATTGTTCACCTACAAACATAATAATGAGAATAAGAATAAGAATAATAACATAAGTAATTTATCATTCAATATTATATTTATTAAGTTATTCACATAACAAATTATTGGTATAGTTTTTATTTGTTTTTCTCGTAGGGACAATTTAATTCATTGTTTAAATAGTAACAGTAGTGATTATAATGATAACAATAACAATTTATTATGGTGATTGAAGTACTTATGATATTAATAATTATGACTATGATGCTAATAGCAACAATAGCTCATAAATAATATTAATAATAACAAATTTTATTATAATCCAAAATATTATAATAATTATACTCATAATGATGATAATACAAATTTTGTCTTTGATTTTTAATTGTCCTGTAATTATTACCATAAGTTCTTTAGATCAAATACTATTTTCTTATGCTGATAATATTTTTTTTGTTTTATCTTCAATCATAATAATAACAATAAGAATAATAGTTCAAGTAATTTATTATTCAATGTTGTATTTATTAAAAATTAAGTTTTGGAACTTTTACACACACAATGTTTCAAATCCAATATCTTGGATTAATAATTTGGGAATTTTTTGTGGCTTAATATTATCTTTGATTTTTTATCTTATTTATTTAAAATTGTATTGCTTAACATCATCATCAAATAAAAAAAATAATTGTATTGAATTTTGTTTTTGCATTTAAATAAAAAAGAATAATAAAAGATCAAGGACTTGAATAAAAAAAACATAAACAAAGAGACCCCCTACATTTTTAGTTGCAAGATAGAGAAAACAGTTTAAAAAACTATTAATGGACCATAGTTATGTATTTGGTCACTACGCACACACTATCATGTGGAAGAAGACATGACGATGTATCTGGTGAACATTTGTTACCACCTAAAGACACTGCATGCATCGCCTAAAGAACTAAACAAAAAAAATTTTTTAGCATGTTAGGCAGATACAAAAACAGTTTTCTACAGGAAAAACAATCTAAAATTACTTAAACATTCTACAACCAACTCTTGAATTTTATCTTTTTATAAGGACACATTTATATTTTTATTGTTTAGAGAAATTTGAAAAACTAGAAACACCCCCATCAACAATTCTATGTTTTTGTCTTATTGAAAAATATTTTTTTTAATATTTTTATATTATTTTCATGTATTGATTTAAAAAATATTTTTTTTTTAAAAAAACATATTTCCATATAAAAAACACATTAAAAATCAAGCAAATTCACTAAAGTAATTTAGCATGCCCGGTGTTATGGTTTAAAAACCGGTGTTGTAATTATTCCACGCTGACAACTTCCAAGGTTCAAAAGTTCAAACATTGATTGCCGCAGCTCCTCTCGTGTTCAATAGAATATGATCTGTCATTTTTCTTTAAAGTAAACTATCTAGAATAAATGAATGACTAAGATCTTAGTAAACAATATTTATTTTTAAGAAAAAAACTGTACATAGTCCCTCGACTACACACGATAAGTGACCATACTGCTGTACGTGGATATAATTAATTAATTAATTAGCCACTAAAAACGGTTGTCGTGATTTAGAAAACAAAAAAAAAATCTTTAATCAAAAAGAAGAAAAATAGAGAATGAAAGAGATATGATATTTTATTATTTTTTAATAATTCATGTATATTTTAGGACTTTTTTCTATAATTGAGGTGTCCGAGCCAACTTACATACACTTCAATTATTTCCGGAACCCAAAGAAAGAGGGAATCATGTTGTCTTGTACATACATGAGACTAAAACTAGATACTTATTTTGGGTACACACTTTATTTTAATTATTGATAGAAAATCCAGGAAAAAAAATTCATGAAGTTTTATTTTATCTTGTCTAGATTTTAACTGGATACTTAAATATGATGTGTTATCTATGTATTTTCCTATAAAAATAAATAAAGCAAAGACCAGGAGAGCGGGGCTAGCATCCAGGCCGCATACTTTGGCGAGCCACACGCAAGGACTAGTCATTTTATATCTTTTTTCTTTACCAAGTATTTAGTCTTGACATAGTTTTTAGATGCTATTGTATCTATTTTTTATTTAATAAAAATCAATTATCATGTATATGATTTGAAAATACTAATACTAATATTACATTGTTTATGAAAATTCTATCCCTGTCAATTTTTTAATATCTTTTTAATATATTTTATAAAATGATTTTGTCACACATGAACATACTATTTTGATATTCTTTTTATTAATTTATCTTCAAAGTCATAGAATCTTTTTTCTTACATAAACAATGATTAGAGATGAAAACCTTGCATTACTAAGATAAAAAGTGACCTGTTAATAAAATAATTTAGAAACAGTAATATTCTTATATTTTATAACAACGTAAAAAAAACTTATTAAAACCTGGATATTTTTTATTTTTCTTAAAAAATTGGACGAGGGCATATATAAACTAATAAAAGAGTAATTTTACAGCTAGCGTTGGATCATCTTCGATATGCATAGATTAAATGGAGGAAAAGTAATTTATACCACAGTATTCTTGGGAGCTGTCTGCACGTTACCGGTCCTCGTATGAATTTTTGACCAAATCACATTCCATGCTGCACATGCAATCTGTAGTCAGCTGCATGTATTTTTCTCACCAGTCCTCTTTAATTAGCAAGTCAATGCAAATTTGCGACCTCAATTTGGGCCACCGATTCTGAACAAAGAAAGGACGACTTCGTGCATTATTGGCTCAGTGACAGAGACTTGGAAAAAATAAATAAATAAATAATACAACTGGGCTTGATTAATCGGGAACTCGTGAATAATTTTTCTACTGTCAATCCTGACTTTCGCTAACATGCATCATGAATTAATTCTTTGGAAGTATGTTTTAAAAGTATTTTTATAAAATTATTTTTATTTTATATTTAAATTATTATTTTTATATATTTTAATACGATGATATCCAAAAATAATTAAATAATATTTTTAATATATTTATAAATATTTTTTTTTTAAAAAACAATCTCAATCACAACTTCAAATAATCAAGTGAAGTATTATGGCTTGTAAAGTAATAAAAAAGCTAGAATGTGTAAGGTTTTTTACTGTTTATTCACCTGTACACGAAATACAAAGTTATAGTCTTGCAATTTGGTCATGATTTTTTCCCCAGCACTTTTATCATAATTGAGGCATAATTGATTTTGATTGCTTAAAAAATGATGAGATTTAAAGAAGAAGGATGTACATGAAAAAAGCATCAAAGTGTCCCATTACTTTATAGCTAAATACAATTTAGTACTTTAACTTTTAGAAATCATGCACGCTATACAATTTACATCTCAATATTTCTAGAGTTCATTTTTGTACTATTTTTATTTTTTATTTTTTAGTCTCTAGTTAAGAGAAGAGAGAGAAATATATGGTTGATATCGATTTAAACCACTAAAACAAATGAAACTTGTATCAAATTGTTCAATTGGACAGGGGAGCTCATATTAGATTTTTTTATCTTTAGAGTTCGCCAAAAAACAATGCATGAGCTTGGGTTGATTTTTGTTTTTCGGTTGATTTTTTTTTTGTTTGATACCATTCATAGATTTATGGAGGGTTCTAAAGTATTTTTGATGGTTTTTTTTGGTAAAAAATGGGTTGAAATGGTTTTTGACCTTAGAAATTCTTAAGTCTCGATTTTTCAGTAACTATGTTGTGGTAATCAGAATATGGATAAGATCATATGACAAGTCATATTATAATTTATATATTTTTTTAAAATAGACAAGTACGAGTTGATCTGCCCGCTTCGCTGGGCTTTTTTATCAATGTAGAAAATTGAATGATTTTATAAATGTTTTATTTTGTTATTTTAATATTTAATTAATATAATTATAATGGTTAAAATCTGGTAAAAATAGTTTTTTTTCAACCAAAATGTGATTGAATATTGCTATTGCTAATTTGTTTTTGATAAAATTTGTTAGAAAATTTGCTAAGAAGGTGAAATGATTTATTAGAAATTCGTTGTCACGGATACTGTGGTAGAAAAAAAACAAAAAAAGAAACCCGGTAAAAAAAGAATAACTGACTTGGACACTCAAAAATAAAAAATACATGGGGAAAAAAATCACAGTTTCTGAAAAGGAAAAAAAAAAGAGTCTAAAATATAAATTTAACTTCAAAGACAATTTTTTTTATAAGATTTATTCATTATCTTATTATATTAAATATATTTACGAATACCGATATTAATTTTTTTTTTCAAGAAATTGTAGGTCATTTATTTTCTCTGTCTATATATTTTTAGGCGAGACTATTAAATACATATTAAACACATATACTTAGTCTAACATATTATATAGTGTGATTGCAATGGGAAGTGATTTTTATATTTTTTAATTGTAGAAAACCTAAGTAAATTTGTAAAAAAAAAGAAGATTAGTTGCCTTTTCCCCCTAATCATATTAGATCTTACACATTATAAATAAAAATATTGAAATTTATTTTCAAAAAATCAATATAATTTTTTTGCGTGCTATAATTACTTATTTACAGTAAAAAAAAGAACAATGTAGTTGAAACGGTAAGTGCCTTGTATATTTTTTAATTGTAGATAATCTAGGCAAATTTGTTTACCTTGTGTTTTTTTGAGTTGTATTTTTTCCCGGGTAATATTAGATCTTAAATCTTAATTTTTTTTTCTTTCAAGAAATAAACTTCAACAACATAGTTCAAAATTAAAATTCAAAGCCAATTTATTTTTATTTATAAGATTTATTCATTATATTATTATATTAAATATATTTAAGAATGTTGATATTAATTTTTTTTATTGCAAAAAAATCGAGGTCATTTTTTTTTTATTTTTTTATATATTTATAGGCGATAATATGCAATAAATATTAAAACATATAATAATGATTTGTTTGTCGTTAATCGAGGCAAAAGTGACTTATATCGTTTTTTAATTAGAAATTTTAAAAAATTAAAAGTATAAGGGCTGAAATGAAAATCAAATATAAAGGGATTAAAATGAAAAATTAAAAGCTGAAGGACTAACATGCAAATCAGATTTCTTAATTCTAAATCGGAGGACAAATATGCACAAATTGAAACTTCTGTACCGAATATATTTATCCTTTTCAACCGAATTCCGAAATTAAAAGATGGAGGACCGAAGTGAAACATTAACATTTAATTCATTGTAATCGGAGGACTCAATTGAACATAATCAAAAGTTTGATAACTGAAATTAGGCCCATATACGCAATTAAAAGTCTAGGGACCGAAATGAAAGAATCAAAAACCCGGGGGGCTCTCCTGCACTTTTACGTATAGGAGACAGAGAAACCGAACAACCAGATTTCAACGGCCACCGTCGCGTCCACGACCACCGTGGGGAAACACGCTCCGCACCGGGAGGAAGACCAAGAAGCGGCGCAACGTTTAAGACGCCGGCCGACCATTTCCGGCCACCGTAGCACACTGCACGCGCCGCTTGAACGGGGCGTGAGTGAGGACACCATCTGGCGCGTGCTCCGCACGCTCCTGACAGATTTCGGAAAATATATAAATAATAATGGTCCGTTACCATTCTGTCCCTGCCCTTAAATAAATCTATTTTGTCTTATTAGGGGCTAGGACGGTCTTTAGCCATTTATAAAATATTAAAAAAAAGGGGGTGCGGCGGACTGGACTGGACCGGTCCGTACGCGTGCAATTACGCCCGCACCCCTGACCCCAGCCGTTATTTACCCCTCAGCCGACAACTATTTTGTCCTATTACCAGGGCCAAAATCGCCACTACACTGTTCATAATAAAAAAAAGGCGCCCATATGCGCGCGACGCATGAAGGGCAAATGTCCAGTCCACAGTGCACATGAGTCACAGTGCATAGTGGACGGACCCCGAGCTGTTTTAGCTATTGTATAATAAGAGAAAAAAAAGAGAGGCCGAGACGCGCAGGGCAACTTAAATGGGTGAGGCCTAGCAATGTTTTGACTTTTGTTTTTCTATTATTTTTTAATATAAAATATTTATAATTAGATTAATTTTTTTATATTATGTGTAGATAAGATGTATTTGTGAAAATATTTTTTACTTTTAAATAATATTTCTAATTGTGTAGTCTTGCATCTCGCAATCAACCATGGATTATAATAGTGATTTTTCAATAATTTTTTGTTTGATCCTCAAAATGTTTTTTGCACAATCAAATCTGTTTAAGCAACAAATTTTATGGTTTTTTTAAGATTTTAAAGTTAAGTTAATATATTTCAAGATTTAATCGTTTAATTCGATTTAACAATACTATTAAATTCTTTTTTATTCTTTTAATATATTTTTTTTAAATTAACTCCACTCTCAATTTAGAAAGTTGACTAATTGTCATCTTAAGAGCATCTCCAATGAAAATAGGCATTTTGGAGAGCCAAATCTTTAAAATGGATGTTTGAATAGTGTATACATGGTTTTTTTGGTGATGTGTGCTTCAATGGTAAAAGCCATTTTGGAGAGCCATTTTTTTATATATATATTATTTTAAATATAATGCAATTATTTTGTATGTAGTTTAATTATGCAATTAATAGGAATAGGTTATATAATTAAATAATTATTTTTAAAAAACCTTCCAACAATATAATTATTTTTTTATTATTATATTTAAATAAAAAATGAATTTAAAATAAAAAACCTGCAAACTAAAAAACAATATCGCATAATTATTTTTTTATACTAACTATTATTATTTTATAATTAATAATAATAATTAGCCAATAAAACCCCACCAAACCCGTTTAATTCCCCTCCCTCCCCAGATCAAGGTATGTGGGTGTATTTTGTTTTAATTTTTTCAACATTTGGCTTCTCTCTCAAAACATGTAGGAATGACTTCTCAGCTAAAGAGAAGTCATTTTGGCTACTAGTATGCCTCCCCCGTCGGAGAGATGAAAAAAAGATGAAAATAGCTAAAAGGATAAAAATTTGGCTTTGTCTCCTCACATGCCTCTCTCCATTGGAGATGCCCTAATGTTGAATGTCCCGTGTGGCAGACATGGACATGGATTTCAAGCAAAGTTGTCATGTAGTCGTTTAATTCCGATGAGTAAAAGGTTGAAAATATTATCATTACAATATGTTCGAATATCAAAGCCAAGCCCCGCTGACACTATATTTTATAAATATTTTTGAAACAAAAAATTATTTTATTTTAAATTAATAATTTTTATTTTTTTTAGATAATTTTTATGTGTTGATATTAAAAATATTTTTTTAAAAAATAAAAAAATTTTTTAATATATTTTAAAAAAAAAACACTTTAAACAACAATATGAATCACACTTTTAACAGTTACTGCCCTTTTGGTAACGTGGTGCAAACCACGTTCCAAAAAAAGCAATGTAATTGTCGTTTGGTAACACCCAAAACCAGCTGCACAATCCCATGGACCCACCAATAAAAGCGTTCCAACCACCGGTTTTTGCAAAGAAGATAATAGCTGTTTTTCGACAAAATAGAATTGCAACCACACAGACCATCATCGAAATTAATCTTATTTTATTTCTGAAATAAATATTTGTCACTTCATTTTTCATTTGTTTTTTTAAACCACATAGACAGCTTTTTGTTTTTTTACTTCCGGATTACATTTTTCATTTCTTTTTTTTCATTTTATTCGTTTCTTGCTTTTCTTTCTTGTTTTTTTTTCTTATTACTTTTTTTTTGTTTTTTTTGTTTTTTTTGTTTTTTTTTGTTTCTTGCCTTTTTTTTGTTATTATGTTTTTTTTCTAATTTTGTTTTTCATATTTTCTCATAAAATATTTTTTTAACTGGTTATATTTTTTTTCTTTTTTGATTTATATATATATATATATATTTATTATTTATTTTGTATAATCAAAGTGTTTGACTAGTTTAAATGCACTATGATTAATCCTCAAATGCAATTTTTTATAGCTTTTTTTCCTTTTTTTGTTGATTATATTTTTTTTCTGTTTATATTTTTTTAATTTTTTTTCTTTTTCCACTTATATATATATATATATATATATATATATGATCGAGATGTCCGGGCTAGCTTAAATGCACCACGATTAATCCTCAGATCCAATTTTTTTTTATAGTTTTTTTTCTTTTCCTGATTATGTTTTTTCTTCTGATTTTTTTTCATTTTTTCCATTCAATATTTTTTTTGTTGGTTATATTTTTTTAATTTCCTTTTCTTTTTCTACTTATATATATATTTTTTTGTTTTTTTATGATTGGGGTATCCTGGGTGGCTTAAGCGCGCCATTTACGATAGTTTCACAAGAAAAACTACATGCAAAGCTTAATAACCAAACACATAAAACTGTTTTTTTTTCAACCTCAAACTGAATCACAATTTTAACCAAACACTTCACTGTTTATTTTGAACCGCAGTAAAAACGTTTTTTTTAAACTGATTTTTTCCAACCTCAACCATAACAGCAACCGCAATACCAAACACACCCAGATGGAACCATCATCGTCCCCGGTAACACAAAAAAAAACACAGAGAGAAAGAAAATCAAACCCCTTTGATATTTGAGAACTTGTTTTTGAGAAATCCTTCCCTGGAAGACTTTCTAGGAAAAATTAATTAATTCAAGCAATCCCTAATGGAGGAAGCCCTCAGTCAGTAATCAAATATTAATCACACTATCATTTCGTGAATCAATAAAAACACTTCATCTTATTAGCAGATAACTCTCCTTCTAGAATAGGTTTAATGGACCAACCGACTTTCATGCAGCAGCAAAAATCGCACGCGGGCTTTCGACTAGGGCACTTTTTCAGCAGCAACCCACTTATGTTTTCCTTGTTTAATTCCTTGGAGTCTTCTAGAACGAGAGGAGCCCCCCCAAAGCAAAAGCAGATCAAAACCAGCCCATTTCGTGACTTGCATGTCCAGGGAATTTGGGACTGGCCTCCCCTAATATTCTCCAACTCCTCCACTCTCCTCCAGCTCTACACAACGGAAGGGAAGGCAAAAAAATCGTACATTATTTTTAAGCGTATCGCATGTGTGTAATAGAAATGGATTTCGAAATTAAACAATGCTCTTTCTTCTAGACAGAAAATTTGTATAATTTTTTGAAAATCAATATCTCAGAATTTAGACAATGGTTGTATGACTGTCACAAGAGCGATGCTTTACATCCCGAAATTTCCAACACGAAATTTAAGGAGCACTTACAATGGAAGCGAGCGTAATAATGTGCTCCTTAATTTACTGTTTCCCATTCCATCTCTAATTCGTGTTTCTTGTCTTTCTTATAGTTTACCTCGAGTTATAAGATGTATAGGCAATTCTTTAATAAGCTCTAGCTGCACTAAAACCCCCATGGAAATGCCGGATTACATGCTGATCCATTGAAACTGGGAAAGTTAATTACTACAAGGCTGACAAAAAGGATTTGGATTGACTCGCAGTTGCCATTGATCTTGCTCCTCTCTTTTTGTGTGATTTTCCAAACAAAAAAGCTGATTCTTATACCCCTGTCCATCGCCATATATAGTCATTGCTAAAGCTATTAGGGTAAATCAGGTAGTTCATTTGATGGTCATGTGAAGAATTGTTGAGGGAAGCTTCTAGCAAGGCCGCCTCCCAGTTATCGTCTTCCCCATCTTCTAAATGAATTAGAGGTGCCACCTCTTCTTTTCCAGCTCCAGGTTACTTGCATGGCCGTTCTGATCTTCACTTGGATGGTGATGTAGTTAATGATGATGATGATTGATCCGTTAGCTGCCACATCCCATTGAGAAAAGTCTCGAGAGCCTGAGTATGTATCTGTGGAATTCTATCTATAAAAGGGTACTTGTATGAGCCACAGAACCCTTTAGCCTTGCACCAATCGTAAGACTCGCAAAGCTGAGTTGCTTGCACAGCAGCTTTCTTGTAAATACCGAATGCCGAAACACAACTCTTGTATGGCATTTCAAGCTAAGTATCCAAAACCAAAACAATCTCTTCGAAAAGATGTGTAACAAATGAAACTATCACGAACGAACGATATGTTTAATTGCAAATTGAACAATCAAACTTCTAGGAGCAACCCCAGTTGGTATACAATCCATGACTCGATCGGTCTATTAGGCTTTGAAGCCGTTGTAAAAGTTCAAGCTTTCTACACTCACTTGTTTTATTTTATGTTGTAAGCTCTCATGCATCACTTCCTCCTCCGTTGCCTTGTTGTCCAAGGAAAAACAATCAAGGGTTTGGTCGAGTAAATTGTGCGTTGGACCTAATAAACACGGTACAAGCTTGATCAGGATTTGAAGACAAGTCGTCCTGGAAATTACATGGATAGAGAGAGAGCAAGCCATTGGATCTAATCCAGAATAGTTCTACCCGAAAAGGGCTATCTTCAGGCAATGACCTGAGCAGGCAAGCGGTGGAGGAGAATGAGGCATTTAAGAGCAACTTTCCAGGATCGAGTACTGCCAAAACGGCGAGCGAAACTAAGAGAAAAGGAGTGAAATGATGAGGTAGAGAAGGAAAACATCTTCATGGCAGTACAAGAAAAGGAAGTCATTTGCAATGGAATTATGCAACGGAAGAATTCTGTTATTAAATTTGCAACCGGAAATTATTTAGCCACGGATATTCCATTGCTAAACGAATAGAAGAATTAAAAAAAAAGAAACAAGGATTGCAACGGATTTGCCATTGCAAGTTAAAAATTGTTAAACTTGTGTAGAGCAACAACTTGTATTAGTGGATTATCCTAAAACTAAATAGGTTAAGTTTTAAAAATAGGTTAAGCTTTAAGGATGTTAAATATCAATTTGGATATTGTTATAACTTTCTTTCATGCAATTGTGTTATTATTTTTTTTTTCTTTTAGATACAATATATCAAATATGAAATAGGTCCAATTCTAGCAACAATGTTATTACTTCATCAAGTAGCAGTATCAATGATCATGCCATTAATTTAGGTGACAATCATAAATAGGCACATGAAAATGAACTTTCTACATATACTAACCTAGACTCAACCAATATGGACAAAAGAGTTAGAATCCATGATTTAATGTACACCTCTCGAGCAAAGAGTTAGAATCCATGATTTAATGTACACCTCTCGACCTCCACCTCCATCTTCTTAGGAATATATTTCTTGTATAAAAGATATTTGTGGATGAAATATGTATTATAAAGGTTTTGTAATGAACATGCATTTTTGTTGTTGTTATGAATGTAGGATGAAAAAGAATATAGTTAGGATTGTAACAATGAAAACAATAATGAAATAGTGAATATGCCATTGAAATAGTAAACAAAAAGAAAAATATATTGGTTATACCATCAAAACATTTTGCACCCCATTTCAAGAGAAATTTACATAAGGTTTAGGTATATTTGATGAAATCGGTGGCATAAAAAAGTTGTCATCATTTAAAGTGGTGACATAGTTTCTAACATAAAATAGATGGTAAAATCTAAGTTTTTAGGGTGGATATTCTTCATAATTCCATCAACATTTTTTATGGAATTGTAAGTCGTTGAAGGAAGATATATCCTCAATGAGAAAGTTTTCGATGATAGGTTTGTGTAGGCAATTGAACCTTAATATAACTAATAGCTCCCTCCATTGAGAAGAGAAGCGAAGAAGAAGAAAACAAAAAAGAACACTCACATGACTATAGAATTTCAATTGAGAATACTGAATAGGAATGACAAACTATTGGTTCAAGCAAAATGAATTTATATGACCATACATTAGCAAAGGAGAACCCCAGTGAAATATTGATGAGGCCATGACATACCTCAAAAAACTTCAAGTTCAAAATTTTTGCCACAACATCTAGGGCATCCGAAGTTGGCATGCTTCTAGAAATAGCAAATACACAAACATTATTCAAAAACTTCCATAAAGAAAGCATCAAATAAAAAATATACACATGTTTTTTTTTATATAACTATGTATTTAGATGCATTCAATAATAAATTTATATATGTAAAGTCTATTTGTTAGTATTATATATTTTGAATATATATATATATATATATATATATATATAAAACATAAGTATAATAATATGAACAATAGAGATAAGGATAGTGAACAAATAACATTTTGATTTCATATAACTTTGTAATTACAAGTCCATGTCTGTTTGAATGATTACCATGCAATAGATACTCGAGCAAACTTAAGATATGTCGTAGTTGCTGGTTGATATTCAATTTATATTAAATGTACTAACAATGTCTCTCTACTCAAGCCTTTAGAAAGGAGCATCAAGCACTGATTAATATACGTTGACTGCAAAGTTTATTAAATTCGCCTCAAAGGTCAGTGTGATATGTTTACTGTTTGTTTTTAGTATTAGTATCTATTACATGCATATTGTTGTGTATGGGAAAAAATGTGTGTGTTGCTATTGTGTGTTCAATGTTTTGTTAAGTATTTGTGTTGTTGACTTTTGTTTTATTTGTCTTGGCCATTAATAATTTGTAATAATGGAGATAACTATTGAACTTAAGGGAGACATAATTGTCCAATAAATTGCACCGTAATGAATGTAGTATGAATTGCTAGTAATATTTAAGAAAATACAAAAAGAAATGGGTAAAACTGATATTGAACGTGCCAAGTCTAATATTAGTATATGATATGAAAATGATCTTACGCAAGAATCTATAGTTGTGAAATATAAAAAACTTAAATTATGTTTGAATTATTGAAATCAAATTATTTTTGATTTGCCTCCTTCGTAATACAAAATGAATCAACATTCTAAAATGTTTGTATGTCATCATGTTTACTAGATTAATATGGACGATCGAGAGTGGATGTATCGTTGTATGCGAAGTGCTCGTCTAAATCCTGAATTTATTGCAGGTGTTAGAATATTTATCAATTTTTCATATTCAATTGAAAAAATATAACTGAGGGGAAAATTAGATGTCCTTGTGTGAGATGCAAAAATCAAAAGTTTCAAAATGAAGATGATGTTTGTAAGCAATTATTGACAAAAGGGTTTTTACCTTATATATTGGGTGGACCTTCATCGGGAGGGCTTAGTCGTGTTGTGAATGATATGGGAGATGCAAATCCCTATAGAAATGTGGTTCTAGATGCAATGGGGAATGATGATTCATACTATAATGATAGGGTTTGCAGTATTGTTTCATAGAGGAACCTCCGAATGTAGAGGCATCTAATTTTTTAAAGTTGTTGAAAGTTGCTGAGGAACCTTTGTGGGAAGGGTGTACCAAGCAATCAAAATTATATGCTTGTGTACAATTGCTTAATATGAAGTCAAATTTAAATTTAGCTTAGAATGTCTTCAACAATTTACTGAATTGCTAAGAGTTGTATGTTTGATGATGCAAATTTGGTTTCAAATTTTTATGATGCCAAGAAATTTATGCGGCCACTTGGACTTATTTATGAGAAATATGATGTATGTCTGAATTACTGTATGTGTGTATTATGGGGTAGATGCAATAAAAATAATTTGTGACTTATGTCGAAGTTCACGATATAAAGCTAGAAACCCTACTAGTAAAGGCTCTTATAAGGCAGAGAAGCAACTCCGATACTTTCCATTGACACCAAGACTTCAGAGGCTATTTATGTCTCCACATCATGCTAAAGATATGACATGGCATCACTGTCACAAGTCAGATGACGGAGTAATGGTGCATCCATTAGATGGATATGCATGGAAAGAGTTTAATCGTATCCATCCTAACTTCGAGGCAGATCCACGAAATGTGAGATTAGGGTTATGCACGAATGGATTTTGTCCATTTAATATGATGTCAAATTCATATTCTTGTTTGCCAGTAATTATGATAGTGTATAATTTGCTCCTTGGAAGTGCATGACAAGACTATTTATGTTTTTAGAAATGATTGTTCCTGGGCCAAAGTATCCGGGAAAGAAGCTTGATGTTTTTCTAAGACCCTTGATTGATGAATTGAATAATTTGTGGTCTGTGGGTGTTGAAACTTATGATGTATATCATAAACAAAATTTTCAATTGAAAGGAGTTTATATGTGGACCATTAGTGATTTTCCTGCATATGCTATGTTATCAGGATGGAGTACTCATGGAAAATTATCTTGTCCTTATTGCATGGAACATAACAAGGCTTTTAGATTAAAACATGGTGGGAAAACTTCATTTTTTGACTGTCATCGGCAATTCCTGCCCATGAACCACCCCTATAGATACCAGGTAGATAAGTTTATGAATGGAGTAATTGAAGAGCTCCCTCCTTTTCCACGCTGATTTGGTTTACAGATGTTAGATGAAGTGACAAAGTTTACTGAGGGACATGTTCATAGCTCTTGTGATAAAATTCCCGGTTTCGATGTCTATCATAATTGGGTGAAGAAAAGTATTTTTTGGGAGCTTCCATACTGGCATACAAATGTAATTCCTCACAACCTAGATGTCATGCACATAGAGAAAAAAATTGAGAATATCTTTTATACAATAATGGATTGTCCTGATAGAAGCAAGGATAATGTAAAGGCTAGGTTAGATATTCAGTTGTATTGTAGGAGGTAAAGCTTACATTTGCAACAACATGCCAGTGGTCGAGTTTACAAACCTGAAAGGTATTTATTATCTCTTAAGGAAACAACAACAAGAAGTGTTGTCATGGTTGAAAGAGTTGTCCTTTCCTGATGGTCATGCTTCAAATATTTCACGGTGTGTAAAAGAGGCTCAATGTAAGGTTTCGAGCATGAAAAGTCATGATTGTCATGTTTTTATTCAAAGACTTATTCCTGTGGCGTTCCAACCTTACTTGCCTAGACCACTATGGGAGGCATTAACTGAATTGTCAGTTTTTTTTCGGGACATCTGTACTACAAATTTAAATGTCCACCACGTGGAGCTGATGCAGAGAAATATCATTGAAATAATATGTAAACTTGAAAGGATTTTCCCTCCATCTTTCTTTGATTCCATGGAACACTTAACAATACATCTTTCTTATGAGGCACAAGCTGGAGGACCCATTCAATATCGATGGGTGTATCCATTTGAACGGTATGCTCTCATATAATGTAATTTTTTTAACTTTCAATTTATATTTTCTTTCTTTCAAACTAACTAACAGAAATGATGTAAGCATATGTTTTATTTGAAGAAGAAAGTAACCAATAAAGCTCACGTATAGGGTTCTATATGTGAAGCTTACCTCATCGACGAAATTACAAATTTTGCGTCGTATTATTTCAGTGATGATGTTCAAACAATATGGAATAGAATTCCAAGAAATGAAGATGGTGGATCTAAAGGTCAATGTGGACAACTTTCTGTTTTTTCCTATCCTGGGAGAAAATTGTCCAATAAATTTTATAGAGGCAGTAATCGCACGAAGAAATGAAAATTGCACACAACTATGTCATTTTCAATTGTCAAGAATTGAAACAATATATGGAGTAAGTGTGAAATATTTTCATGTCGATCATCATTTATTTATATTTTAAATTAACCTAACAATTATAAATTTAGGCAATGTCGTCAAGAGCTCAAGACACAACAACCACAATTTAGTGTTGTTCAAATTGAAAAACTATGTGAGGAGATATTTCCAATTTGGTTGAAAAATCAAGTATTTTCATGAAACATTTTGTTACATTAAATATTTTTTATGAAATTTTATAATTCATACATTGTTATTATTATTCTTATGCTAGGTTCAATGCAAATCAACTGGAATTGAGAATCAAATCTTTGCACTATCTATGGGGTCGTCCAATTCAGTGAAATGTTATAATGGGTATTATGTAAATGGGTTTAAATTTCATACTCAAAGTTATGGACGATTTAAAAAAACAATGAATAGCGGGGTTTGTGTTAAAGGAAATAGCTACAATGAGAATGAGATTGATTATTATGGAATGCTTGAAGAAGTGATTCAGCTTAAATATTTAGGGAATAAGTGCAAGGTATTTATGTGTCATTTTTATGATACATAACGTGCTCTTAAATTGCATCGTTCAAATGGTTTGGTTGAAATCAAACATACTTCTAGACTTCAAGGGAATGAAGATTTTGTCTTGGAGCAACAATGTTAACAAGTGTACTATACATGTCCACCCAATAATAAATCATCGGAATGGTGGGCAGTTATAAAGACATCAGCTAGAAGTCATTATCACGTTGATATGGGGGAATTTATTGAAAACACTAACAATGTTAAATCATTTGATGTTGATCAATTAGATGAAATTTCTCATCCATGTTGTGTACTTCCTGATCCGACATTTGATGAACAAAATATACTTGCTGACTCATCTTATTATGAAGAAATCAACCAACATGAGTTGATTCGAGTAGAGGCAAATTGGGGAAAAAAGAATGAAATAGCTTCGGATGAAAAAATTGACTATGATAATGATGTCATTGGTGATGATGATGATGCTAATGATCATGTAATTAGGAGTGATGATAATGATGATTAGCATTATGATTGTATTTGTTATTTTGATTGAAATGTTGATGTTGATGATGATGATTAGCATTGTGCTTGTAATTGTTATTTTTGATTTAAATATTGATGTTGATGATAATGATGATTAGCATTGTGCTTGTATTTGGTATTTTGATTTAAATATTCATGTTGATCGTAATGATGAGTAGCATTATGCTTGTATTTGATATTTTGATTGAAATATTGATGTTGATGGTAATAATGAGTAGCATTGTGCTTGGATTTGTTATTTTGATTGGAATATTGATGTTGATGGTAATGATGAGTAGCATTTGCTTGGAATTGATATATTGATGGTAATGATGAGTAGCATGATGCTTGGATTTGTTATTTTGATTGAAATATTGATGTTGATGGTAATGATGAGTAGCATTATGCTTGGAATTGATATTTATTTTCATATTTTTTAGTTATTACAAACACTTATTGATGACAATACAATTGTTTTAGAATGTTGCGCCATGGATCTATATTAGATTCCAGTACCGGTACGTTTGCATCCAGATCAAATCGAACTCCATATAGAATGAATACGAATGCAACAACTTCTCGCCCAATTGATCATACTGACTTAGATGATAATCACATGTCCGAAGTCCCAAGTTCATTTCCAAATGAAGAAGATAATTACATATCCGGGTATGAACATTTGTTGGCGAGTGAAAGTATATGAGAGTAGATGGTGATAATGAGGATCAGGAGAACGACATTGACGATCCAATTAACCAAGATGTTAATAACGATCAGAATGAAGATTGTCTCCAATTAGGCAATGGCCCAAACTCTTTTGGCAACGATGTTTGCATTAAACGGAAGGGTTTTAACACCGAAATCGATCCACTGACAAAAAAGCAACAACTGAGTTTGTATGGAAGAACAGAGTAAGTTTCATATTTTTTATAGACATATTTTATTTATGTCTGTATTTGTTTCATAAAAGTTTGTTATTATAATATTTCAAATTTAATAACGCATCACGTGGACGTGAAATCAGAAAAATTTTGAGATGTAATTTCAAGGGGCCATGGCACTCTTGGGAAAAAGTAGATTCTATGTATAAGGATGAATTGTTCAAAGAGTTCAAGGTATGAGAAAAAAATATTGTTGACTTTATTGCTTTTTTAATATGAATGCACACAACTATTTCCATTTTTATGATCATGAATCATTTATGATATATTTTTAATGGACACACTATTTCCTTGTTATTTTTTTGATGTTGTTTGCAAATTATTTTACTTATCATATGTATTGGATATAAAAAATATGTCTTCCCTGAGGAAGATGAAGAAATTGTTCGGAATATTTGGGAAGATAAAGCTCCGATATCTTTGAACCAATAATTGGCATGAGCTCGCACTAAAGCTCTGTCAAAACTAAACACCACAAATATTATTCACTGCATGAATAATGGTCCCATTTGGATACAAAAGGAAGACTGGAATACCATGATACAAGAAGTTTGGTCAACCGATGGATTCCAAATACGATCTAACTCTTCAAAACGCAATCGATTGAAACAAACAGATGGTAAAATAAGTTCTCATTCTGGTAGGTTAGTTTCATTTGCATCATATCGAGCAAGTATGATAAGCATTATTATTATTGAACACTCGTAATTGTATTTGTTTAATATTTATGTTGCTAATTATTTTTTAAAATGTTGATAGCCGGGGTAAAAGAATTTCCATGGGATGATGTATTTTCAATGTTGCATCAGAGTGTCAATGAAACCGGCACATTCATAGATAACAGGTCCAAAACAGTGGTGGTAAGTACTTATATTTTTTAATAAATATTTTAAATATAATTTCATATTCAAATAATTTATTTCTACATGTACTTGTCTGTTTGCAGGAAAATTATAGAAATGAGATGATTGCAAAGTATGGACCTGATTGAGACGTTCATCCTCATTTTGATGAAGAAGCTTGGCGTGAGATTTCGGGGGGGGGGGAAGCAAGGGTAGAGTTTACGGTGCACCTCGTATGCCAAAATCTAAGGTTAGTGTGAGTTCGTCACAACATTCCTACTCAGTACACTCCACATATTCAAGCACAGTTATTCAGGAGTTGAAAGACGAATTGCAAGTAAAAGATGATCTCCTTAGTAATATGCAACGTCAGATTGACTCGATTATATATTATCTTAGTTCCCAGCATGGAAGTTATGTTAGGCCTGAGTTTATGAGTCAAGGTATGCTAACACTTGTTGGCACGATGCCATCACACAAAACGGCACCTACGGATCCAGTGTCTTCCACAATATATCAACCTCGACCCCATCTCCCAAATAGTGGTCCATCTTCATCTCATCCATAACATGGTAAATCATTTCCACCTTAAAAAATGGTTAAATTTTTGTTTTGTTTCATGTTGCTAGTGATAAAATTCTTTATTTTTTTTTCATGTTGATGTAAATTATGTATTTACTTTAACATGTAAATCTAACTGAATCTTTGTTGTATTATAAAATGTCCTTTATGTTATTTGAACTATATTTATTTGCTATTAAAATTTAATAATATTAATGAAAATATTTATTTATAATTATTTAAGAAATTAAATAAAAAAAATTAGTAAACAAATTAAATAAACAATATTTGTGACAAGCTTGCAACGACCTCCTTTCTTGTTTCCAACGGACACATCCTCTTATTCTAGTCGCGTTTCGAATTTTTCTCTTGAAATTATACACTCTGATGTGTGGACATCTCCCGTTGAGTCAATAAGTGGTTGTGTAACGACCCTGATTTTATATATATATATATCTAACACATATGGTACCAGAAATCAGCAAACCTGATTACCTCACATCATCAGAATACCATCCATACAATCAACATTTCATTAAAAGTGGATCTTACATAAACATGTAGTATTATGGTTGCATAATTAAAAATTCATAATAAAAATATACATACATGGACATGAGGTTGCATTCCTATACTACTAATAGCCATTACAAATTTACACAAAAGAGTCTAATAAAAGTTATGTGTTCAGTACATTGATTCACACAAAATACATTGTGATTTAGAATGCATCTACATGATTCCTTGCAAAAGTAGGTTCCCGTGTATCAGGTTCCTTGGACATCTCGTGGATGTGACTTCTCTACAGCAATACAAAACATTTAAGAAAATGAAATTACTTAATGATAATTATAATGGTAACTAAACGATCTGGCAGTAACAGGAGGCATTAACATTTATAATTTCTTCATTTACTTGGTACAAATAGCTTTATAATGCATCAATTTAACAGTAGCATGTCCCGAGACAATAACATGTCTCAAACACTAACAATAACAGATCAAACAATGAATGAGATCAAACAAGTAATAGTCCAAACAATAATGGATCGAACAATGAATAGTGTCTAGAAACAAGAATGATTCTAAACAAGAATGAGATCAAACAAGAATGTAGTCCGGAAACAATGAATGAACCCTTAAAATCAATCTCGATCCAATCATCCTGGGTCTACAAAATCTTAAACATCGTTCTCAACATAACCATAATTAATAACTCATCTATCCTCTTAAGGCATATTTACTAAGGTTAATCGTTCATTCATCCCAGTCATCCTCTTCAGATGCCATTAGACAAAGATAATCATTCATTCATCCCAGTCATCCATTTGGATGCCATTAGTCGAAGCTAATCAATCATTCGTCCCGGTCATCCATTTGGATGCCATTAGCCAAAGTTAATCAATCATTCATCCCGGTCATCCATTTGGATGCCATTAGCCGAAGCTAATCAATCATTCATCAACATTTACGCTTTCAGCAATATGATATAGGTTCTTACACAATAGAGTAATATTCATGTTAAAGTATTTCCTTATTCAATGTATGAAAAAGGAAGGTGCAAGTCACCTATCTACTCCACTTGTGGGATGTTATTGCCTTGACGATGGTCCAATCCTGACCACACCACCTATGACATCAATGATCTTAAAGCAGTACATTTGTATTTTTGAATCACATTCGTCACCACAAATATTTCAAGAATTCATATGTTCATATTCAAGTATCCACATTTCACACCATCATACCATGAAATTGTAACTAACATTTAAGTCATTTCTATCGAAGAGGCTATTGTAGAAATCGGCAACGAGAACTGGTCCTCAAACACTAACATGTCCTAAAACAGTAACATGTCTCAACAATATCAGGTGGCAGTAACATAACCCCAGTCAACAAATCCCAACAAAACACACACACATGTATGTCAGCCAACCCCATAGTTAAAGTCAACCCTCTACCGTGATTTGGTATTTTTCATTTTTATTTGTTAGATGTTCTAAAAGTGGCTTCATTTTACTTCATCGTTTCATGACTTCCCAACTCATTTCCTTTTTTTCTCAAAGTTGCCAACAAAGGCTAGATTTCGACCTCTGCCCATATTTTTCACTATAAATGGAGTTGTAGAACTCCGTTTTGTACACAATTTATCTTGTTATAAAGCTGGCATATAGAGCTACAACTCTTATGAAGGCTATAAAACCTATTTCTACTTCCAAAATTTATGAAATGCATCTCGAATGTGACAGACATGCTGTTCTGCAGAGTCTGCCAATGCACAACCATGTTAGGTGACCCTTAACTAGAGTTATAAAATTCCAGATTTAGTGAAATAAGTTTCCTTGGATAGTAGACATCCAGAACTACAACTCCTATGAAGGAACACGATCCTAATTCCTTTGTTTTCCCCTTCAAATTCTCTCTCAAAGTCAAGACATGGATATGTGAAATTGTTAATTTCTGCAACACATGTATTTGGCAGAAAATTGACCTTGGAAAACAAGACTTTCCTCATTCTTTTCATGCTCAAACATTCAATACACAACATTCACATCCTATTTCATGCCACATACATCAATTGCACACAATTCCACATTTCCCCCAAAAACATTTTCAAGAACCCTAACCCAAAATTCTTAAAGAAAAGTCATGCACTTTAACCATAAAGTAGAGAATCTTTTAGATGTATATAAGAAACACCTTACCAAGAGAGATTCAAGATCTAATGGCTTGTGAAATCACAATATTCTCCTCTCTTCTTCTTCTTCCTACTGTTGGCAGCCCAAACACTCCTTTTCCTCCAGTTTCTCCTTCCAATAATACTCCAAATCTTTGGGTTTTTGATGTTTGAATGTTTTGGTAGCCTTTAAACTCACTTTCACTTCGAAATTTTTCTTTAATTTAGGGAAGAAAATATCAAAATCTCCCTTCCTTTCTCCCCCTCCTTCTTTGCTGGAAATGAGGGAAAGGAGGGGTATTTATACTCCTTAATTTCTCTTATTGAACTTAGGCCCCATCTCCTTTAAATGCTCCTTTTTACCCCACATGTTCTCTTCTTATATTATAAGTTATAATCTTTACATTTATTTCAATTTCACCCTCCCCTCAACTTATTTTATTTCTCTTTTAATTTATTTCTTTAATTTAACACTTACATTTATTTCCCGGGGTTTACAGGTTGCAAGTTTTATGTCTTATTTATTGATGATTTTTCCCATTTCACTTGGCTTTTTCCATTAAAACACAAGTCTGGTGTTTTTGTCTGCTTTATTAAATTCAAGTGCTTAGTTGAAAATCTTTTGTCTTGAAAAATTAAGCAATTTCAAACGGATGGGAGTGGAGAATTCATCTCTTCTCAATTTAAAAAGTTTCTCGAAGACAATGGCATCTTTCATAGAATTTCTTGCCCATACACATCTGAACAAAATGGTATAGCTGAACGCAAACATCGTCATGTGGTTGAATCTTGTTTAGCTCTTCTAGCTCATTCACATTTGTCGAGCAAATACTGGGTAGATGCTTTTCTTACGGTCATTTACCTCATCAACAGATTACCCACTTCAATACTAAATAGTGATACTCCATATACCAAATTGTTCACCATAGAACCCAATTATTCCATTCTTAGAGTCTTTGGTTGTGTTTGCTATCCATTATTGTGTTCTTATAATAATCATAAATTATGCTTTCACAGCAAAAGATGTATTTTCTTGGGTTATTGTTCTAATTCCAAAGGATATCGATGTTTCGACCCTTTAACCAACCAAGTTTATATTTCACGACATGTCACATTTGATGAAAAGGTGTTTCCAGCCAAGGATATAATCCCACCTACTACCTCGCAACAGGACTCGACCTCTGTTTTTCCTAGCACAGACGTGGCAAGTAAGTCCATCTCCATTCCACTAAATTCAACACTATCTGCTTTTATTTCCCCTATTTTTCACGATTCTGCAAACAGTAACTCTAAAGACCCATCATCTTCTCCAACGCTTCCTCTACAATCAAGGATATTGATGTCACCAACAGCTTCAGAATCCCCACACCATATGCATACCTTGTTGGCACAAGAAGAACCCATCCACCCAATTTCTCAAGGCAATTCCATACCCTCTGCATCTTAGACCACTTTTTCTCTTCCCCGTCAAATAATTACCCGCAGCACCACTAGCTCTTTAAAACCAAAACAATTCCCTGATTATCATCTTTATTATTCCACTGAACATCCACTCAAAGCACTTCACACAATTCTTCTCCCTCTAAAACCAACAACCTACACACAGGCCTCCAAAAATCCAAATTGGCGAGTTGTTATGGTTGTTGAATTTGATGCCCTAATATCCAATGCAACATGAACTTTATGCCCCCGACTTGCACACAAACATGTCATTTGAAACAAGTGGGTCTATAAAATCAAATAGAACTCAGATGGTTCAATTTATCACTATAAAGCGTGAGTCGTTGCCAAGGGATTTAAGCAACAAGATGGGATTGATTATACTAAGACTTTTAGTCCAGTTATTAAATCAGCTACTATCCGTTTGATTCTTGCTCTTGCAATCCATTATGATTGGCCTATTCGGCAATTAGATGTATCTAATGCCTTCTTGCATGGGCAATTAACAGACGAAGTGTTTATGGAACAACCACAAAACTGTGGATTCTTCTAAACCAGATTTTGTGTGTCGTCTATAGAAATCCCTCTATGGCTTGAAACAAGCCCCCGTGCTTGGTTTCAACCCCTCTCTCAGGTACTTCTTGATCATGGTTTTATGGGATCCACTGTTAATACATCCCTGTTTATTTTTCTTCAAGAGACAGTGAGGATTTATGTTTTGATTTATGTAGACATTATTATTGTTACAAGTAATATGCCCCTTGCTATTACTGATCTTACAACAAAGCTTCAGCAAGAATTTTCAATGAAGGACTTAGGATCACTTACCTATTTTTTAGGAATTCAAGTTTGTCGTAACAAAGAAGATCTTCACCTACATCAATCTAAGTATATTATTGACCTATTACATAGTGCAAATATGACTGGTGCCAAGCCATATCAGTCCCCATGTATTTCATGAACTAAAATGTCCAAGTTTGATGGTGATCCCCTTCCTGACTCCTCCCTTTATCACCACATCATAAGAGCACTTCAGTATTGCACACTAACCAGACCTGATATTGCCTTTAGTGTGAAACAACTCTGCCAGTTTTTACATAATCCAACTACTACACATTTTACAGCTGCAAAGCGAGTCCTATGATATCTTAAATGTACAGTTGAGCATGGCATCAATTTTTCAAAGGGAACTTTACAATTACAAGGTTATTGTGACTCGGATTGGGCTGGGAGCCCTGATGATAAGCGATTTATGACTAGCTATAACATATTTCTTGGTCTATGTTTGATCTCATGGTCGGCGAAGAAACAACATGTTGTTTCCCGATCTAGTACTAAAGCTGAATATTATTCCATGGCGATTACTACTACTGAACTTTACTGGCTTTGTATGCTCTTCAAAGATTTACGTATTCCATTACCAGCACCACCAACTCTGTGGGTTGATAATATGGGTGCTCTTGCTTTGGCTTCAAATCCTGTTTTTTATGCTCGAACAAAGCATTTCGAAATTGATTACCATTTTATTTATGAGAAAGTTGCTATTAAAGATATTTCAATGCAGTACATTAATACAGCAAATCAAATAGCAAACATTTTTACAAAACATCTCACCACGAACTGGTTCCTCATGCTCCGTAACAAGCTCATGGTTTGATCTCCCCCATTAGCTTGAGAGAGGCTGTAACAGAAGTAGAAGACAGAACAATATCAAACACTTCCACACAAATCTCCTATATGCTTAAGGAATCAGTGTTGTACTTAGAATAGGATTGCCTGCATGTAACTTATCTCCTTATCTTGTCTAGCAACCTTGTTAGCTTTAATTTGTATCAGAATTCAATATAAATACACACGGGATAACATAGCATAGTATCACGTTTTCCTGCTGAATCCATATTGTTTACATATTTAAGGAAACATTAATCTATATATGGGTAATCATTTTTGGATTTGCTAAAATGGTGTTTATTTGTGATTTGTATGTGGATAATCACCAAATTTTATCTCTTTGTGTCATGAAAGTGTAGTGTATATTTAGGACTGGTACTTTGAGAATATCCTTTTGAAAAATAGAAGACATTATTGTTTGCACACAGAAAAGGGTTTAGAAGAAGTTAAATAGTCTATTGTGAAGGTAGTAACAGGTTTCATTTTTTTTTCTCTTTCTGGGCTGTTTTGAATGTACTACGCGTGGTTATAATTAAGATAATCAAAGCATAATTTGAAAGAATCTTTGTGGTTTAATTTTCCTACAAATAAGTAAGTAAGACAAAACGAGAGTGTCTAGGATTTATTAGCCAAATTATTGTAATTATGAGTCTTCACTATCACAAACGCAGTGAAATGAGATTGTTTTCTTCTGCGTACCAGTTATGGTAGAAGCCAGTTTGAGTGGCTTGGCTTTGTTTAATTGGTTGGGTGCATTAGTTAGTCTAATTAATAGTTGTTTCATTACATTGATTTGAATTTATTTTTCTGTTTTTATTCAATGTTTACACGCTTAAAATAGCTTCTTTTGTCGATTTTCAGCTTGATTTCTTTTGCAAAATGTTCTGATGTCTTACTTCCAGCTTGATTTTCATTTCTAAAATCATGGTCTTTATTCCATGTGATTTTCTTACAAATTTCTTTTACACGGGCACATTTTGTGATTCTGATAATAGTTTGTGATCAATCTTCTATAAATGCAATCCCGTGAATCTTGGGGTGCATATTTTGTGTTTTTGGTACTGCAAATCTAAGATAGAAATATCATAAATAATTGTATTATATTTAAAATAATATAAAAAATATAGCTCTCGAAAATGAGTTTTATCATTGAATTACACATCAACAAAAAAATCATATATACACTACTGAAAAAACTGTTTTAGAGATTTGGAGTGGCTCTCCAAAATAGCTCTTCTTACTCTAAGGATGTGGTTCGATTCGGATGGTATCAATTCTTGAGTGTTGACCCAATTTTTTTTCTATGAATTGCAGGGACCACAGTGTGTTAACTGGGTTGGGTCGGATAGAAGGTGGGTCAGATGCTCTTGGAAATTTCGAGCCTAAGAGCATCTCTAGTGGGGAGTGCTATTTTGGAGAGGCAAATCTCCACAATGATACTTTGAATAGTGTAAAAATAACATTTTTGTTGATGTGTGCTCTAGTGGTAAAAGTCATTTTGGAGAGCCATTTATTTTTATATTATTTTAAATATAGTGTAATTATTTTGTATGTAGTTTAATTATGCAATTAATTATACAATTAATAAGAGTAAGTTATATAATTAAATAATTACTTTTAAAAAACCCTCCAACAATATAATTATTAATTTTATATATAATTTTTTACTCTCTTGTTAAAGTATTTTTAAGTAAAAATAAAAAATAAATATTTTTTATATAATCACATTATTTTTTAATATATATATATATATATATATTACATTATATATATTATAATATCAAATGACACCCATTGCAGTTGAAAAAAAAAACAAAATAGCTAAAAATATATTAATTAATGGATGGCTCTTCGTATAATATATATATTTTTTTGCCTCTACGCCGCGGTTGCTCTAACAGCTGATGACTTGACTCAAGGTGCCAGTCATCATCAATACTTGTATGACGGGTCGATGACTACTGTACAGTTGCGGATTGTTGATGAGAAACAGAGTCACTATTCTAAGGTAACCTCTGACAATCATCGTGACCCCCCTTTATTCTTCACTTTCTATCACCGAGAACCACCGATATCAAGAGTCGCTAGTCAAAGTTGAATTTTCAAAGGATATGGTCAAGTTCTTATGGCCATCCAAGATGAATACTATATGCCTCTAAGAATTCCAACGAGGAAAATCCTAAGAAAATTAATAAAAAACTAATTTCTCCTGCATATAAAACCAAAGCCGCCTGGGTAGTGGGGCCGATCTAACTGGGCTCTGGTGACGCCAGCCTCTCCCTTCGCTTCCATTGACTCTTAAATTCCAAGTTCTAATTGTTAGGTATAAGTAACGGAATTGTTATTTAAAAGTAATTTTAAGAAAAAAATTAATGTTTTTATTTTAATTTTTACTATAAATTTTAAAAAATATATTTTAATTTCATATGCTATATCAAAAATAATTTTTAAAAATAAAAAAATACAATTTTAATATATTTTTGAACTAAATAATGCTTTGAAAAACAATTTCAAGAAAACATTCACATGGTCAGAGCGAAATTGCAAGCCAATTCTCTAGTTAGCAAATACAAGCAAACCGTTAAGTACCAAATCACATTATAAATTTATTTATTTTTATGGTAAAATTTGATGTATGAGATGAAAATCGATCTAGACAACAACACCTGTTGCTAGATTACTAGGATCGATGTTGATTCAATCAACACATGATTGGTTCAGTCAGTGAGTTAGAGTGTGAAATGATTGGTTCATCATTATTTTGATATGTATAAATTACAGGGCAAGAAACTGGAGAGTATAATTTAATTTTTAAAAGTAGATATATTACATTCACGGTATGCTTTTTTATACATTAAATGATTGGTCAACATTTGAGTAATTTCTGGTTGGAATATCAAATAATTTAGATTGCAATAGATAGATAGATAGATAGATAGATGTCTTTTTTAAAGACCAATCACCCACAATACATACAAGTCATGGCGTCAACGGCGGAAGTCGGTCCATGCGGGTGGCTTTTAAAAGACGTCCATTCCGTTGCCTCCACACACAAAGAATGGCTCCCTTCTTCCTCTTCCTTGCTTTCTTTCTGCTATCAAATCCTTCACCATCAGCCTCCCAGCGACAACAAAGCATGGCGTCTTTCTCCTCCTCAGACTCTCCATGGCTTCCGATGCAAAACAAAATCCTCCTTTCTCCCAACTCCACCTTCGCAGCCGGCTTTTACCCCGTGGACAATTCTTCAAAACACTTCAATTTCTCGATTTGGTATTACAAATTGCCAAGAAACATCACTACTATTGTGTGGACTGCTAATAAGCGCGATTCTCCACTCTCTACCAACGCTTCTCTTGTTATCACAGCGACTCGCGAGCTACGTTTAACAGATTCTTCAAGCAGATCAAACTTGTGGCCTGGGGCACCAAATGCAACAAATAACTCAACCAGACTTGTTTTAAATGAAGACGGCAATCTTGTCTATGACAAGTGGGAGAGTTTTCACTTTCCTACTGATACTTTGTTGCCCAACCAGTCTATAAATGGAACTGAACTTGTCTCACAAAATGGTAAGTTCAGGTTCTTGAATTCTTCTGTATTGTCTTTCAATTACTCTGATAATTACTGGACCTCCGATAAAGTGTTTCAACAACTAAATAGTGATGGCAGTGTGAATCAAGGAAATGATGTTTCAATCATTTCTGCTGATTACGGGGTTGCCAGGATGCGGAGGTTGACTCTTGACAATGATGGAAATCTAAGGGTTTACAGTCATGATGAAAGACTTGGTCAATGGTTTATTGCTTGGCAAGCTCTGCAAGAATCGTGTAGAGTTCACGGGATTTGTGGGCCTAATGCTATCTGCTTGACAGACAGCTCAAATTCCATGTCCTGCGTGTGCCCCCCTGGATTCAGGCGCAGTTCTACAAGTCGAGATGCGTGTGAAAGGAAAAGGAAACTCACTAACAACGCCAAGTTTCTTCAGCTTGATTATGTCAATTTCACTGGTGGATCAAATCAAACAAATCTCAAGGTCAGAAATCTAACAGCTTGTAGAGCAAACTGCTTGGCTCGACGTAATTGTCTTGGTTTTATGTTCAAGTATGATGGTCAAGGTTACTGTGTGCTTCAGCTTGACAGACTATTATATGGGTACTGGTCTCCTGGGACTGAAGTTGCCATGTTCTTGCGTGTGGATAGTTCTGAAACAGATGAAACAAATTTCACTGGAATGAGTCGTGTGTTGGACACAACATGTCCTGTTCGTGTAACCCTTCCTTTCCCTCCTACAGAATCCAACACCACAACCAGAAATATTGCCATAATATGCACGCTGTTTGCTGCGGAGCTAATAGCTGGGATTCTTTTCTTTTGGGCTTTTTTGAAGAAATACATCAAGTATAGAGACATGGCTCAGACTTTAGGCCTTGAATTCCTGCCTGCTGGGGGACCTAAAAGGTTCACGTATGCAGAGCTCAAAGCAGCAACAGATGACTTCTCCGATGCTATAGGAAAAGGTGGATTTGGTGATGTTTACAGAGGAGAGCTGCCTGATAAACGAGTTGTTGCAGTAAAGTGCCTGAAAAATGTCACCGGAGGGGATGCTGAGTTTTGGGCAGAGGTTACAATTATTGCTAGGATGCACCATCTTAATCTGGTCAGGCTTTGGGGCTTTTGTGCGGAGAAAGGCCAAAGGATTCTAGTTTATGAGTATGTGCCTAACGGTTCTCTTGACAGGTACCTGTTCCCCGTGGGTCGGGTAGCATCTTCAGGGACCGAGGCTGAGATGGGTCCGGTGGCTATTGATGGGCGCAAGCCGATGCTTGATTGGGGGATCCGATATAGGATTGCACTTGGTGTAGCTAGATCAATTGCATACTTGCATGAAGAATGTTTGGAGTGGGTGTTGCATTGTGATATTAAGCCGGAAAATATACTTTTAGGTGATGATTTTTGCCCAAAGATCTCGGATTTTGGGCTGGCCAAGTTGAGGAAAAAAGAAGATATGGTGAGCATGTCTCGAATCAGGGGTACTCGTGGGTACATGGCACCAGAATGGGTTAAGAGCGATCCCATCACTCCCAAGGCTGATGTCTACAGTTTCGGAATGGTGTTACTAGAAATCGTTACTGGGTCTAGAAATTTCGAGGCGCAAGATTCTTCAGTGGACAGCGAGGACTGGTATTTTCCCAGGTGGGCATTTGACAAAGTGTTCAAGGAAATGAAGGTGGAGGACATTTTGGACAGGCAGATTAAGCACTGCTATGATGATAGAGTGCACTTTGATATGGTAGATAGGATGGTGAAGACAGCATTGTGGTGCCTTCAGGATAGGGCGGACATGAGGCCGTCAATGGGAAAGGTTGCTAAGATGCTGGAAGGATCCGTGGAAATCACTGAACCAAAGAAGCCTACTATCTTTTTCCTAGAAGATTAATAATTTAATGACTGGTCCAAGCTTCCGATCTTGTTAATGCTATTTATACTTGTCCCTTTTGCTCTGTGTTCTAGTTGTTTATAACTATGAAGTAGTAACGCTGTCTGACAATTAATCAGCCCAGTCTGACGTAAAGTCTTCACTGGTCTTTCCATTTGTTATTTGTTTTGGCTTTCATCAAGCCCTCTGTAATCATGGGTATGGAGAATTATGCTTCTTTTTTTACAATTCATATAGACGAGTTAAAGTTGCAGAAAGTGAATAGTCGCTTTGGTTTCTACTGGCCTCCTTGCCCTTTCTAGCTGATCGAAGCAGTGCCTTCCTCATAGCTCCCATTCTAGCAATCCTTAATAAATATGGAAGCAAGACAGCAAGGGATCCATGGAACAAATAACAAATTAAAAAAGACGAAACAATCCGCCGAATACTTGAAATATAGCAACTGTCAGTTCAAAGAAAAAGTCCGAATGATTGTGTTCGACGACATAAATGCCTGGTTTAAACCACCGTCTGAATGGGAGAGCCATGAAGCTACTGTCTAGTCCTGGTGTCTACGGGAAATACCCCAAACTCGGCACCTCTTGTTGCGTAGCATCCTCCCGTAGAATTATATGAACGGTTTTGCCCGCGCAATATGTTTGCCTTTTTTATCTGATTGATTGATTTGATATGTTTTACTGGATAATTGCCCGCGCGTTGCCGCGGGTAGTTTTTTTGTATATAATTTAATATAATTAAAACTATAACGATAAATTTATATGATATAATTAAATAAAAATTATAGATTAATTATTAAAATTATAATTAATAAAATCTATTCAAAAGGGTTTTTTCAACTAAAAAGTGATTGAATGTTGTTATTGCTAAAATATTTTTGATAAAAATTATTAGAAAATTTGCGAAGAAGTTGAAATGATTTATCACAAATTTGTTGTCACGGATACCCTAGTTAAAAAAATATAAAAAAAACCTGGTAAAAAAAACTGAATTGGACTACTCAGTTATTATAAAATATGAAAAAAAAAGGTCCCCCGTTAAAAAAGGAAGCCAATTAAAAAAATGCAAGGAAAAAATATTTTTTTAAGAAAATAATTTGACTTAAAATTTTAAAAAATATACCGCATTATGCTAGTATAATTATTTGGATTAAATAAATTAATAGGATTTGTCAATCCAAAATTAAAATATAATATCTATATATACAAAATTAAATGTAATAAAACAGATCATCACATCCTATTATAAAAATAGCAATATCAAAGTTTTAACATCTAAAATTATCATTGTTATTACTGTCAAAATAATAAAAATTATCAAATTATCTCGAAGAAAAAAGCTGAAAAATAATTTAAAAAAAATAAGCAAGTAAATAATTAAAATAATTGTTCTTCTTCTTCTTCTTCTTCTTCTTATTGTTATTATTATTATTATTATTATTATTATTATTATTATTATTATTATTATTATTATTATTATTATTATTATTATTATTATTATGTTAATAATTAAAAAATGAAAGATTAAAAAAATCTAAATAACTTTGACAAAAGATTAAAAAAATATTAGGTAAAAAAAATCATTTGACTGGAAAAAAAACAACCAATAAAAAATAACAAAAAGAGAAAATAACATAAATGAAAAAATGAAAAAAAAAATCATTAATTGAAAAAAAATCATTTGACTTGAAAATTTAAAAAAATTGATCACACTAAGTTGCGAGCTGAGCAAATAGTTTTTATAATTGTTGGGATTAAAGAAATTAACAAGATTTGTTGGTTCAAAATTAAAATATAATATTTATATATGCAAGATTTAATATAATAAAACAAATCATCACAACCTACTATAAAAACAATAAAATTTAAGTCTTAACATCTAAAATTATCATTGTTATTACTGTCAAAACAATAAAATGATAAAATGTATCAAATTATCCTTAGAGGAAAAAAATCAAAAACATTAAACAAAGAGTAAGCAAGAAAAAAGAACTAAAATTAATATAAATATAAATATAAATATTATTATTGTGGTAGTGATGAAAAAATAGATAAAAGACTAAAAAAATTTAAAAACTTTCACTAAAGAAGAAAAAAATATTAGATAAAAAAATTTAACCTAAATTGAAAATAGAAAAAAAAATCAATAAAAAACTAAAAGAAAGAACATAGGGAGAGAGAATAAAAATATCAATTCTCAAATGATCAACAAAAAATTTAAGAGCTAATTTAAAAGAAAAAAAATCACCTCAGCAAATAAGAAAATAACAAAAATTAAAAATATAAGATAAAAGCACACTTATATATACATGGACAAAATTAGAGTTTATTCCATTAAAAAAAAGATTAAAAAAATTAAAAGTATAAGGGCCAACATTAAAATCAAATGTCCACGGATTTAAAACAACAATTAAAAGTATAAAGACCGAAATAAAAATCAAATATATTATTAATTTCAATCCAAGGATAAAATTGAAACAATCAAAACTTGTGGACCGAATTTATTGAGTTATTTAAATCTAATCCGGAAATTAAAAGAATGAGGACCGAAGTGAAACATTCACATTTAATTAATTTCAATGGAATGACACAATTGAAATGAATCAAAATTTATATAACAAAAATCAGGACAAAAAACAAATTTGAAAGTTGAGGGACCGAAGAGAATACGACCAAAACTCAGGGGTCTCTTCTGCACTTGTACGTGTAGGAGAGAGAGAAAGGGGTCCAACTGGTTTCACTGGTCACCCCGCGTTTACCGCCATCATTTTAGGCAACGCACCATACCGATAGGAAGACCACGCGGAGGCGCACCGATTGCTATGCTGGTGGCTCATCTCCGATGACTATATCATCCCTCATGCGCCACTTGAATAGGACGAGAGACAGAATACCGCGAGTCGTGTGCGCCGCACGTGCCAACCATAAACCAATAATAATAATAATAATAATAATAAAGTCCAATTATCGGTATGCCTTTATTCCCAAGTCATCAATTTTGTCTTATTAAAGGCTAAATCCGTATTTAGCCAATTTTGAAAAATAAAAAAATAAAAAGTGTGGCTGAATCGGACTGGTCCGGAGCGACATGCGCAATGACCGCGAAGCCCCTCAGTCCGATAACATTTTTTGTCGTTTTAAGGGGGCAAATTCATTAATACACTATTCATTCATGGGTAAAAAAAAATGGATGAGCGTGAGATGCACCGGAGTAAATTGCAAGTGGAAAGTGCAAATGGGTGTAGAGCTACAGTGAAACGTCAATCTCTTTTAGGTTCTTTGTAATGCAGCTAGTTTTACCTTTGTTAATTTTATTTCGTTTCACTTGAAAAAAAATATTATACTAATTGAAAAATGAGATAAAAATTATAGTTTTTATTTTATTTAAAATTTCAGCTGTTCTAGAAATTTTAATCAAAAATTCTCATAGAACATTCCAGTTTTGTTTTGACCATCCCATTTCGGCCAAATAATATTTTTTTTTAAATAATGAATAATTTTACAATATCAATCATATCTCTTAATCTTACCGTTAGATTGAGATGAAATTTTACGATGAGTTTCTTGATATATTTATATATATTATGTTAAAATTTCAAAGCAATCAAAGAATGTAATGATCTTGCGAGATTGATGATAACATTCCTGTAATATTATACATGTTAATAATTTTGTTCACAAAAATCATTTTATTGTGTATTTTTTAAATTAAATTGTACAATTCTAAATAATTTTATTTTTGAATTTGAACTAAAAAATTAATTAATATATATACACCCACACATAAACAATATAATCATAAAATAGCAACCAAAAACACTTCAAAACCAAAACATCATGTTTCAACCAAAAAAAATACTATCCAAAACCTAATCGACAACTTGGAGTTTTACAAGTATCAATCGCCAGAACACATCTCGAATCATAATTTGCCAAGAACAGGACAGCTTTGCCTGCCAAAGTTAGTAAAGCTTACGCATCTTAAGCATTGGGTAGGGTATTATGGTAACCAAAACCGACATGCCAACTGTTAAGCATGACGTTTCATATATGATTATTGGACGAGAATGATTAAAAAAGTAATGCTGAGCAATAAGCTTTATAATATTTATTATGAAATATACTTACAACTTTAGTTGCGTTTCCTATAACTGATTTTTAGCTTATCATAATATGAACTCACGTTATCTAATATTTTTATATTTTTGTTTTCATTCACCCGAAATATTGGACTGCAAATTTCTTCATGCATTACACGCACGCGCGTGCGTGTATATCCGTATTGGATGTATTATCCTTCCTGATCATTCTTCTTGGAACTCAAAATGAGGCCCTGTAACTTTTGAAAAGTGTCTTCACTGTTTCGTGATATATTGTTTCAAACAGGGATATCCGTGTAATTACGCTTGCAAGAGGGCTAGCAAGTGCAATTATGGTAAACGATAAAAAGGAAAAAGAGAAGAAAATTTAGACGTGTCACTACTGTATTCGTTAGAGCGTCGTCACCCTTCCATTACTCTGCGAGCACTTGCCTTGCAACATGGCTAGGCGCGAATTACAAGCTTGGAAAACGGAAAGAACACTTTTGTAACATTTAAAGCTGTTTGGGAATAGGTAGAAGATTGTTTTAAATTTGTTATTAATATTTGCATATTAAAGAGATTAAAAGATATTAAAGATAATTATTTCAAGCTATTTTATTCTAAAAAACATGATTGAGCCGTAATCTCGCATAGAATTTTGTGTGTTTGGTGCTTTGGTTTATATTATTTTTAAGAGTATTTTTAAATTTAAAATATATTTATTTAGTTCATTTTATACTATCACATTAAAGTCACTTAAAAACGTAAGAGAAACCATCAATATAATATTATAAAAATAAAAACAAATTTAAATATATTTTGAAAAACAAGTTATAAAGCAAAAACAAAATTTTCTACTCTAATTTTAAAAAGTGTTTTTCAAAAAACAATTTTCCTGAAAAAAATATGAAAAGAATTGTTTTTTGTGTTTTTTAATGATTTTTATTTGGTGATATCTGAAGTAAAAAATGAAAAACAAAATTAGTTCTTTTCTATCAAAGATAAAAATACACCAAAAATAATGTGTAACTAGTATTGATATAATCAATAAATTATTTTTTATATTGACTATATTCTTAAAATTCTTAATTTAAAATTCTCATCTACTTCTACAACTCATATTTATATTTTCATTCAAACTATACATTTTCTATGAAAAAAAATAATGTCATTTTGGAGATACTTCACATTTTCTATTAAATGATTTTAATTGAAAAAAATATTAACTAAAAATCAAAATGATCTAATAATAAAATTGTTGTAAGAAATAACCTCAATATAATTTTGATAATAGCTCAATAATTTGATAGTATATTTGATATTTGCCAACATCATCTTGAAACTTAACATAAACTAATATAAAAATGGATAGGGAATACAAAAATAGTCACTATGAATGATAATTTAAAGACCTCTCGAAAACAAATTGCTATAAAAAAATTATATAAAATATTTATTATATAAGAATTATTCATAGATTAATTAACCTGCATCATTGTAGAAACATTTATGAAAATAACTTTAATTTCCTCCTGAAATATGCACTCCCAATAAGCTAGCTAAAATTCTTATAGAGATGGTATTTGTTCATACATATATATTATATGAAAAGCTAAACCATGTTGGATTTTCACTATAGGTGTAGACACAATTCACTAAGGATTGAAATAATATAAATACTATTATACCCTTCAGTTCAAAAAAATTAGTTGTTACATTTAGAGGTATTTATGTATTTTGAATGTTTGCACAATGAAACTACTATTTTACCACGGTTGTTGTCAAAAACACTTTGTGCGGTCAAGGGTGTTATAGACATTTTAGTTTTTTTATGAACAATGTAATATCTATTATGTATCTGAATCACATAAAAACTAAAGCTTTGCCGACAAGAATATTGTTAGTTTTTCCTTAATTGGTGAGCAACACAAATATTAAATTACTCCTAGAAAAGACAAAACATAAGAGTTTACTGCAGGGATAGCTTGGTATTTTTCTATACGGTTTAATTGTTATTATAGGGGCTTTGGAGGGGGGTGTTTAGATAATTTGATTTTTTTAATTCTTTAAAAAAAAAAACATTGATGGTGTGTCATCATGACACAACAACAATTGTCTTTTGTCTTTGCCTATCCAATGGCGCGTGTGACGTTGTTCGATGGTGAAAAATATTCATTTTTCATCTCACCAACTTCTATGTTATGTCCTCTTTCCTGTTGTGGTTTGTGTCGTTAAAGAGTGATCAAATTATCCTTTCAATCTCTAGTCTTTTGATTGTATTGTTCCATCAAATGTTGTTATGTAAGTTTGGATTTGTTTCAAATTCCTTGATTTTTTCATTATAAAAATTTTGATTTGTTTCAAATTGGTCCTTAAATGGAAATTGACAATGTATTTTGTTCATTTCAGTTATTATTCTTTTAATTTTGGTTTTGATTTTAAATCCCTTGATGTTTTTCAATATACAATTTTTTATTTTTTCTATTTTGTCATTCAATTGAAATTAACCATTTATATTTGTTTATACTTTTGTTTTTTTATTTTAATTCCTTTAATTTTTTCGTTCCTTTAAAAAAACCCATATTTTTTTTCATGTTTATATGTATGTACCACTAGTTTTGGTTTTAATTTTTTTTTTTGTTGAGGTTGTGTTTTTATTCAATCTAATCATTCAAATTTAATTTGTGTTAGTAATTATTTGAAAATTGATATTTCTTCTCTCTCTCTCTCTCTCTCTCTCTTTGTGTTTTTAGTATTTTTATTTGTTCTTCAAGTCAAAAGAATTTTTATGCTAATAATATCATTATTTTTTTGTTAATTGTTTAAGTTTTTTTTTTCATTATTCAGGATAATTTTATGATATTCATTGTTAACCCACCAATAATAATAATAATAATAATAATAATAATAATAATAATAATAATAATAATAATTTTAGTTTTAGTTTTTTTTCTTGCTTTTTTGTTATTTTTTTTTGTGTTTTAATTTTTATTTGTAGAGATAATTTATTAATTTTATTTTATTAGTTGTGTTAGTTATAATAAGTTTAGGTGTTATAATTATGATAATAATAGTGACATTATTAATTATATAAATAGTAATTTATTGTAATGGTTTGAATGCTTATGATTTTAATGCTTATGACTTTCATGATAATAATAATAATAATAATAATAATTTAATAATATATATAAATATAAAAGAGAGTTCAAAGTGCTAGATTGTTTTTTATTATACTATACAAATGAGTAAAATAATTAATATGTACAAAATGTTTGACAAGTTATGTCAATAATAATAATAGGATATTTGTTTTTTGTCTTTCATACTAATGTTAAGTGATATAATTTTTTAAAAATAAGATAAAAAGTTAAATACAACATTGAGTTATAGGATTGTTAACTAATATAACATTGAATGATGAATTATTTGATTTGAACCATTATATACATAGAAGTTGTAATTTTTTTTTTTTATTAAAGACAACATCATATGGTATATTATTTCAATAGTTATTCTCATTGTCATTCTTATGAATGAAAACAAAAAAGATATTATCGGCATAAAAAAAAATTATTTGATTTGAAGAACAAATGTAACAAACACAAAGATAATATATTACTAACAATAAAACATTCACTATAAGTGAATAAGAAAGAGTTTCACTCTCATTTCACACCATTAAAGTTAAAATTACCTTTATTTTTTTTAATGCAAACTGCATTTAATACAAAGATAAATAACAATAAAAATTAAAATTCAAAACTAAAGGTATAGATACATAAATATAAACAAGAAATAAAAATTATCTTAGAATGACAAAAAAAAAATTAAAGTGATCGAAACTAAATAACAAAATAAAGACCAAAATAAAAAAACAAAAAATAAAATATATTAAAACGAGTCAAAAAATTAAAATGATGGAAACTAAATAAAGACCAAAATAAAGACCAAAATACAAAACAAAAAATAAAATATATTAAAACGAGTCAAAAAAAATTCTCCTTGCTCTCCGAATGGCTTATCTATATATATATTTAGAGTGTTTGAACTAATTTACATGCATCTAAAGTACATTTCCGTGTTTATCTCATACGACTTTAGATATTTAATACTAAAATAACCTCAAATTATTTATTTATACATCTCATTCCTGGTCAATCACAATCACATCCATCTCTATTCAATCGAGATCAAGCTAGAATACATCTTAAGTGGTTTTAATTCCTGGCAAGTTATTTGATATTTATTCTAGATAAATACACTTTAAAAAATATATAAAAATAAAAATCATTATAATTCCGACACCTTCTAAGAGATTTGTTTTTACAAGTTTTTTTTATTGGAATTATATCAAAAATAATATATATTTATTATTTTTAAAAATTATTTTAATATTAGCATGCAAAAAATAAAAAAATACTAAAATCTAAATGATAAAATATTTTTTTTTAAATAATTTAAAAATAAAAGAATAAAATTACTCTTCGTGAATTAACAAAGTTGTAAAAAACAAAACAAATCAAACCAAATCTAATTAAAATAAACAAACAGCAATCCATATCCCTTTGCGCAAAATAAAAATAAAAAGAAACATATACACAGTATATTAAGCACACAAGTTTGGTTATAATACAAATACCGTCGAAAAAGATAAAAAGAAGATTTCTCCCTCACACCGGGAGTAACTCTTGATGGCTTCGAGATCCTCTGGCAGAAACCTGTCCTTCGAGATTTTAAACCATAGCAGTTTCCATGAAGAAAAAGAAGACGGGTTTCTTGTCAATCACCAATCAGATCCAGTGGAGAAACCCAACCGAAGAAGGAAGAAACACAAGCGCAAACACAAGCCTCTCCATCCAGCAATCCACGAAGAATTAATCACCCATTCCCATCCAGCTGTCCACAATTCGCATCTCACAGACAACGGAATCATCCAAAACAGTTATATAGGAGGAGGCGGGAGCGTGGTTTGTAGTACGGTGAGTGAAGGAGGGGCGGAGATTCAGCGTGTGTATGGGAACGGGGAGTTGAGGCAGAGGAATGTCAATTTTGCTGGTGGAGTGGAGACCGCGGTGGAGGAAAATGCGACGGAAGAGAGTGGAGTGGAGGAGAAGCAGCGGAGAAGTGAACCGCCGAATGGAAGTATTGCTGCGAAGCTGGAGACGGCGGAATCATTGGATTGGAATAAGTTCATGGTCGACGATCCTAATTGTAAGTTCAATCAATCTTGTTTATCCGCTCTCTGAAATTTATTGCTATTAATTTTCTCTTCTTCTTGTTTGTGCTGCATTTGCCTGTCAGATCTCTTTTCGAGGGAGAAGTCACCGGTGAAGTACTTTATGGACGAAATGAATAAAGGAATGTCGTTGATGAGCACAACTACTCTCGGGAGCGAGAAAGAAAGGGAGAAAGTATACGATACCATTTTTCGCTTGCCATGGAGATGTGAACTGGTAATCCCGTTTGGCTTTGCGCTAGCCATTGGCTGCGCTTCGGAAAATTTTGTTGCGAATTAGTTTTCCCTTGCTGCTGCATCATGCTTAATTAACGCAACAACTTTGTTGCAGCTTATAGATGTTGGCTTCTTTGTATGCCTGGATTCGTTTCTATCACTGTTAACTATCATGCCAACTAAGATTCTGATGATCCTCTGGAGGTTTCTGAGTGCAAGGTCAGTCATTGTTTAATACTTTCACTTGTACACATACCTAAGGTCAGTCATTGATTTGAACGATGATATTTTTTCTTGCCAATTTCGTTTGCCTGTATCATTTACCCGGGTCTGCAATATACCAAGTCCAATCAATATTTTTATGAATGAAATATACAAAGAATGCAATCCCATGCACAAACTAAATAATATTCTCTCAAGAAAGAAAAGTTTTGAATCATTGATGTGCATGTTATCATAAAGATAATTCGAAAGACAAACAATGATTAAAATCATAAAAATGCAATTACAAGCATACGCTTCTTCGTATGCACTATTAGTGCTCGTTATTGGTACAAAAATTTGGGGTTGGTTTTCTACAAAGTTTAAAGGTCATTATCAAGTATAACAGTTAAGAGTCAGAGTTAGGTCCACAAGTTCACTGTTGATAGCAGTTTATCTGTTTAATAACTACCTGTGTTCTCTTGAAATTGAAAAATATTTTAGCTCAACCCAACAAACATGTGCTTCAGGCATAATTGTTTCTCTGTTTGTGGATGCTGTGGGGGTAACTTGCGACAATTGGAAAATAACTTAATCATGCTTGTGGCAGGCAGTTCAAGAAGCCTTCTGCAGCAGAGTTCTCTGATATTGGCTGCTTTATTGTGTTGGCTTCTGGTGTTGTACTTCTGGGACAAATAGGTACTGAGGGATATATTGTGATATGCATGATTGCAATATTAACTAGTCTGTGAAAGAATGATGTGACTACTGAATTAGAGCTAGAATTTATCCAGTGTTTTTAATATTTATTTAATTTAATTCCTGCTTCCTCAGATATCAGCTTAATATATCACATGATTCGTGGCCAAGGAACAATCAAACTCTATGTGGTTTACAATGTTTTGGAGGTGAGAATAAACTTAACTAAACTGAGAATTGGTAACTGTTCATATTTGTGAATCGCTTGTGGATCCTAACGTTGTTGTTCTTGAAGTAGATTAATGTATAGCTGAAAAAGCATTTTCTTTCTTGATTTGGAAATACAGCTTGATAAATGAAATACATTTTTCTTCTCATTGGATTTGCTAGTGCTTTTGTCAACTTGTTTATGTGACGCAGCCTGGTCTTTGAAAATGTTTATATATATATATATATATAAACATTTTAATAGACTCTTGGACCAGTGTGTGACTTGATCAGGTCTAGAGGGGGTGGATTTAGAACTTGAATGTTGGGTGGGCCAAACAGAAACATCCTTGTGTTAGAGTTGCTATTTTCTAAAAGGAAAGTGCCTGAAATTGTTCCAACATTCTACAGCATAAGAAACTTAGTTGATATTTGAAGCTCCATGTGACCTGTCCCTGACACCTAGCATAATTATGATGGTGGAATTGAAACCATGTCAACATTGAAACTCAGGAGCAGTTTTTTAAACAACTGCTTTTATTTTCATTGTTTTTTGTTTTGGCTGTGGATAAATTTTGGATGTCAATGGTTTTTATAGGCCTTCTATCCATAACCATATCTTCTTCTGTCCGAGATTAGTCATATCACCATATCTCAACAATGATGGAATGGTGTTTTTATTGACCATTGAATGACAAGTGCTTCTTTAACATCACTCTTGGTGATTATAATTTGTCCTGAATTGACTTTAATAATTCATCTGGAATCATGGAAACCTATTTTTTTTTATCCTCAATACAGATATTTGATAAACTGTGTCAGAGCTTTGGTGGAGATGTGCTGCAGGCTCTATTCAATTCTTCAGAAGGGCTTGCAAGTTGTTCATCTGAAAATATGATATTCTGGATTTTGAGATTTATATCTGATCAGGCTTTAGCTATGGCTTTTTCAAATATCCTTGTTCTCGGTTTTGTCTATTTATTCATTTTTTTTGGTTTAACAATGGCTTGAATATATTTTCCAGAAAAAGAAAAGTTAACTGATATACTGAGCTCTCTATTTGACTCCTTGACTATTCGTACTTCTTCATTCTTTCATTTTATTAGCTCAGGCAATTACTTTATCAACTTGCATCGTTGCTCACAATAATGCTTTGCTGGCTTTGCTGGTATCCAATAACTTTGCTGAGATAAAAAGCAGTGTCTTCAAACGTTTCAGCAAAGATAACATTCACAGTTTGGTGTACTCTGGTGAGTTTGCGTATCTGTACTTCTCTATTTTTGGTCCTTTTTAATGGTGAATGAAACTGTGTTGTCCTTGACTCATGAAAATCCTGCCCGCTGTCAATTTTATCTGATATATTAAATGTGATGATTTATTGGCATATCAGACTTGGTAGTTATTGTCAACATACAATGTTCAAGAGGAAGTTTTCTAGACCTTTGAAGTGGCTATTATAGAGACATCAAAATCTTTATATCAATGTGCTGTTAACCTTTTCTATAATCAGTATACACCACACTTGATTTTGTGCCATTTTCTAGTCTACTCATCTTTGATCATGCCTATGTTCCCAGCAAGTTAAAAGCTGATACTTCGAGAATGAGTTGTTTGCAGACATGCATCATCATTTATGTTTGTAATGAGAAGTTCTTGGACCAGCATTTAATTTCATGATCCTATATTTGCATTCAATGTTAAGGTTTTGTTTTCTGTTCAATTTTGAAGTTGTGTTGTCTCATATAAATTTTGTCGCGCAATTGCTAAATGCCAGATTCCATAGAGAGATTCCACATTTCAGCATTCTTATCAGCTGTTTTAGCTCAAAATATACTGGAGGCTGAGGGTCCTTGGTTTGAGAGTTTTCTTTCTGTAAGTAAATCTGAAGAGATTCCATGCACCCTGTTCTTTAAAGGGAAGAATTTCATCATGGATTCTTCTGGGCTAATTTGTTGTGCTTATTATATCTTCTTTGAACTCTGCAGAATGCGCTCATGGTTTTTTTCTGTGAAATGTTAATTGATATCATAAAGCATTCATTCCTCGCCAAATTCAATGACATGAAGCCCATTGTATACTCTGAATTTCTTGAAGAGCTTTGCAGCCAGGTATTTATTTTATATATTATTCCCTTATTCCTCTGTCCTAATGCGTAATTTTTGCAGCAAGTTATTTTTTAATTTATGAGTTGTGTTTTTGCAGCAAGCACTCTTATGCACTTTAACTTTGTTCTTCCGTGTCGAGTTGTCCACTTGAAGTATCAGTTGAAGCAATCTGTTGCTAAACTGTGCTGGTCTGTTAAATCATTCCTTCAGTAATTGCAATTCTTATGTTATTGCTTATAATTTCTAACCACTTCAGGTGAAGGAAATGCCAAATATGATTTCATTAGTTTTGGTCATTATCTGTCCCATGCCTCATGACTAGGTGATCTACATTAAAGTCGAGATTATTGAAATGTTTGTGAAAATCCCATGCTCTGTGAGTTTGTTAACAATCCTGTAAAGTATCTAAAAGGAAAATAGGCAAAATTCTTAAGCAACCCTTATCACCTTGCATTTTCCTTTTGTTGTCCATCTCCTCCTCGTACCTTCTTTGCCATGTTGGTTTCACTGGGTTTCCTGTGATATTCATGGTTTTACTTTGGAATGTGGATTTTAGTACTCAATACATAAATTTGGGATGTGCATCTTGAGCAAAATCCAAACGTATAGTCATGGAGTGGAAAGAAGTTGGAGATCTTGATGGATAATGTTGGATTTCCTTGAGATGATTTGGATCCATTTGTGAATGTTTAATAACGTTGATCATCATAACCCTTAAATCTGGAGGAAACAGGACTGAAAATAAAAATGGATAATAAGGGATGAGTATAAAAAGGTATCTATAGATCATGGTACCAGGAAATGCTTCTGTAGCTTGAATGAGAGAAATTGAAGGGGAGGAGTGAGACTTGCCTGTCAAATATGCTTTTGAAATTTATGATTAAAGTGGTCGGTAAAGATGTATATGCTGCTTCTTTTGGAAAGCCAAAATATGGGCGCTGATAATATTTTTAATGTTAACCAATAGAAGTTGACTGAATTGGTAAAGTGACGAACCTTATATAATTCATAGGGATAATGTTTGAAGAATGATTTGTTTTGAAGTCCCTGAGATTGTAGCAGGATTAAACTGTAGTCCATGCACTCAAATCAAAACAATAGCCCCTATAGATGCGCTGGAGTGGGAAATAAAATACATAAGCACTTAATTCTTTGTTCATTATAAAATGTCATGTAGTTTTGGTTTGGTACAAGAAGCACATAAAGTTCTTGCACTTGAACATTAGGGTGTTAACTTGGCGATTTTTATTTTTGTGTTTATTAGTTTTTTTTTTTGTTTTGCTACAGACACTGAACATTCAAACAGAGAATACAGAAGGTAGAAAGAAAACTCTTACATTCATTCCTTTGGCTCCAGCATGTGTGGTAAGCTCCTGTAAATACTTTTGCTCTTGTAGCTGGCTGTTATGGGCACTCCTTATACGATGCTCTTATATATAAGGGTGCTCCCTCGATACAAGGAGCCGACATTCTTGAAATGCCTTTGATAATGACGGCTTAATAATATTTATTAGGGCTTTATGAATTCTGTGTTTAAAGGGAAGGGCCTTATTTAACAGAACAAGATGTGCTGCATTCAAAATAAGAACGGCTTTTCACTAAATCATGTAATTGGTCTACTAAATGAGAATATTCTTGCTTCGTGAAATTCTACGTCTTGTCAACAATATGAGAATCCATGATGGTTTTCTTAATCATGTTTAATCCATTTGTTGATTTGAGGCTGAAGATTTCAGGTGTGAGATATTTATCCTCTGGGTTTCAGGTTATCCGAGTGCTGACACCAGTATATTCTGCTCACCTCCCCCTCAGTCCCCTTCCATGGAGGTTTTTCTGGATCCTTTTCCTGTCTGTCCTGACCTATGTTATGCTCACAAGCTTGAAGGTGATGGTTGGCATGGGCCTACAAAAGCATGCCAAATGGTATGTCGATAGGTGCCGAAGAAGGAAAAAGCGATTTCACAACGATTAATTTTGATAAGAGAAACAGATTTCATTACACATAAGATTCAATGAGGTTTTACATCACATGGATGGAGAAGGCTTGCATTGGCAACAGGTGTAGGCGGGTGGTCCCAGTAATCAGCGAAGTAAATCTCCGGGACGGATTAAGTTGCGACAGCCGCTCAGCTGTTTCGGTTCAATTTCAACTTTCACATGGGTCTGTGCTTCAATTTTGTCTAGAAGAAGCATCAACGAGTGAGTTATACGAGGTATTAAAAAGGATCAATATTACACTAATTTTATGATGTAAATTTTACAGTTGAATATCCAATAATTAAAGAAAAATTCGTTTCGTTCTCTTCATTATCCAATAATTACACTAATTGATTGGATTTTTCAGCTTAAAAGTTGGGATAGGATCAATGAGATTCACAACCGAATTGGCATAAGCTCCGGTTAGAATTTCTCTCAAACCACTAAATTGGCTTTGCAGGGGGAGAAAGGGAGGTACACGGCGAGATTTCTGTGGAAAACAATGTGATTTCCTCAATATGGTTACATGTAAGAGCAGGAAAAAACGACAATAATAAATACAAAATGTCAACTGCCTTTTCTATCGAGGAAAAAAATAATTCCCTAACAAATCCCTAACCATAATTTATTTTTATTTTCCTTTCCTATTTTATTATCAATCACAGGTAAGTCCAGGCCCTTTTTTTCCCTTCCAGTTCTTAATAAATTTTTTTTATTTCAAATTAATTTTAATATATTATTAGATTGTTACCACCCTACCAGAACCAAATAATGCCTTCACAAATTTCGGAGCGAATATAGGGAATTCCCTTATTTGTACCTTTTCCCGTATAATTATTACCTTCACCCACGTTATGGCACATTAAGTCAAGACTTTCCCTGTAGTTTATTCCCTGTTTTCTGCCACAACTCAGAGGACAATGCAGGCATTCACATTTCCATGATGAATGATGAATAATGGCTCGCCGTTTGGAAAATGCTGACTTATGGGATAGAATAAAAAGTGAGGCTCGAGATAACCCAATCTCTTTTTGTCAACCCCCATAAATTTGTTAAACAGTAAAACATCATTCTCATCTCCTTTTGATTTTTCGATTAGAATGAAATGTTCCAGTTTCGGAGTATTTCTTCATGCCGTTTTGGTGTCGTATTGTTCATATATAATTAATTTTATATGTATATATATATATATATGAAAAAAATAAAATATTAATTTAATAAGTATAATTAAAATTTGAATTTTTTTAAAAATATTTTGATGTTTTTAAATTATTTTAATGTTTTTAAATTATTTTGATGGATAGATAATGCTATAAGAAAATTTGAAACTTCAAAATTCTAATCCCTTGCTAGCGTGTGCTCTCAGAGCATGTTTCTAGAGATCCTATTCAAATAATAAAATATGAAATCGATTTTCATACGCTCAAAACTCTTGAACATATTCTTTCACATAATTTTATAAGTATAACTTATTTCAAATCTGATCGAAAATATGTCACATTTAACATTTATTACTTAATATGCATGTGTGTGCGTGCGTGTGTATATATTAAATAACAAATAATATTTATATATAAACAATTATTTAAAATAGAATAAAATAGGAATACGATTAATGGATATCCATTATCATCTCAGGCAGATACATTCACATCACGTTCCCGCCGCTGGTAGGCCACTTCTGTGCTAAGCAGCAGTAAACAGTATCCACAGCGATTTCTCTTTCCTTTTTGATTTTTTTTTCCTGTTTTTTTTCTTCTACATGCCTCGCTCGTACCAGCACAAGCCTTTGATGTTTTCTATATGCTTTTCCTTCTCTTTTTGCTAGTTTTTTCACAACCCCTGTTTGCAAATTTTTGGTTTTCACTGAATTTAACTGTCTTTCAACTCAATCTCGAACCAGAAGAGATGGTATGAATTCTCTGCTTCGGGTTAATTTCAATCATAGCTACTGGTTCTATCCGGTTTGATTGATTGTTTCTCTTATGTGTTTATTAAATTTCAGCGATTTTAGTTTCCTTGACTGAAAATACGTGTAAGAATTTTAGAAACGCGGGAATCTTTTTTTGTTGATTGGAATTAATTTTAGAAAAAACTATACTTTGACTTGAATTTGTGATCGAATTACAGCAATTACTCAGTTTCTGAAGTGGATTATCTATTAAGCAATTTATTATGGTCTGTAACTTTGCAGGTAGGTTGCGAGCTTTACGTGAAGAACACAGATTGGCTTAGAACTCTTCTCCGTAGCGAGTTCTTTGATTCTTGTAGTCTGCATAAAGAACACCGAAAGAACGAGAAAAACGTGTTTTGCATCGATTGCAACGTTGGATGCTGTCGACATTGTATGAGATCTCATTTACTTCACAGACAATTTCAGATCTGCAAATATGTTTATCAGGATGTTGTTCGCCTTCAAGAGATTCAAAAACATCTTGACTGCTCCAAAATACAGGTTTTTATTTAACATCAGTATCAAGAGCAAAGACTTTTTATTTGGGTCCTCCAGTTTTTGGTTATTCTTACTATTTTGTTGTCATGAAATTTTATATGCATAGATTGATTATGGTTTCTGAAGGAAAACTTATTTGACTCGGCAGGCTTATAAGATCAACGGTGAAAAGGCTGTTCATCTAAAACCACGGCCTCAGCCCAGAGATGCAAGACCATCCACGAAAGCAAAATTTGGTGCTTCTTGTGAAGCATGTGCGAGATATCTACAAGATGTCCCCAATCGATTCTGCTCCATTGCATGCAAGGTAACCACTTTTAGACTTGTAATATCATTTTATTTCTTGCTTAATGGTTTTTCTTAACCCAATAAGATTCTAGCTGTATCGAAGATGCCTCCTCTAACGGTAATTCCTGGTAGTGTTTTCAGGTTTCTGTGGAGCTTAAGGATCAAAACCATGAAATCATCTCCTTCTCAGTTCAGGAATATCCTGACCTTTCCTGGAAGGAAAACTGCAATGCAGAAAGGCATTCAAGTGAGAACGAATCGTCACTTTCTTTGACTGATATGTCTGAGGATACTCAGGGCTGCATCAATTCAGCTTTGAAACCAAGAAGACAGTTGCACAAGAGAAAAGGCGTCCCACGTAGGGCTCCCCTCTGTTAGGCAAAACATTAAACATGTTTATTTTCTCCCCCCAGATTATATTTTCTTATATATACATACACTTGAGGTATTTCATAATTATCAAGATCACAATTATAATAATCCATGAATAGCCGCCATTCGGAGCAAATCATTCCTGAGTAGCCCCCATTTGGAGGTATAAATTATGTTAGCCAAGATGAAGAGCCCTCCCCAATGGGGGGAAGGGCTCAGCAAATCTTTAATTTGTATCTATGTTGAAGAGTCTAGTTGGTTTTAGTACGACCAATTAGTTCCATCTTGTAGTAATTCTAACTCGGTTGTAAAACAGGATAGAACGAGAAGCTACATGAATTATGATGTGATTTCACCTGGGGCCTCTGTTCTTGATGGGAATGTTTCCAAATCTGGTGGCATGCATGTGGTTGTTTTTCTTCTCTTTTCCCTAACTCGTCGAAGATCGATAGGTTGGCCCCAATCTCTGTCGAAATCGGTGAAGATAAACTATTTCGGATTGGTCTTTATTATTTTGTCCAATTTGTCTAACTGGGACCCTCTCCTTGCATTATGGGACCAATGTTTTGTTAAATGCTGCTATCTTGTAGAAAGTGGCTGACAAAAAGAGCCGCCAGAAAGAATAGGTCGTAAGCAGGTGGCCATGCCTTGAAATAACAAAACAGCTAAATCTATGAGGATGGTGCACATGGATGGCCTAAAGTTTTCCTTTTTCTTTTCTTTTCTTGGGTAGGCATATGACTATACGTTGCGGTTTGTATTCACCTTGTTATAGAAAAGCTAGGGGGCATTTGACATGTTTGATGTGAATATATTGTAGAAGAATTTGTGCCAATCTGTGTGTGTGTGTGTATACTTATAAAGGAGGGATATAATTATTTATCTATTAATGAAACGTAGTTACTTGGTTCAATTTGTGTATTTTTTCATAGGCATGATTTTTCAATTTGTATATTTATCTATATAAATTTTATATAAAAAAACATTCACGAAAAGATAGATTGAAAAATCATTTTATATAAAAAAACATTCACGAAAAGATAAATTGAAAAATTTATATATAACAAAATTATTTTATAATGTTTTATTTTAATTTTGAAAATAATTTATCATGACAAATAAAAAAAAGATAATCCATCATAAAATAATCTTCTCCCTTTTTTTGTCTTTTAAAATAATAAATATTAAAAAAAATTGAAGTATATAAAATAAAAAATTTAAAAGAAGTTATTTGAAATTATAAATAAAAAGTTTTCAAAGGATAAAAAAATATTAATTTTTAAATGTTTAAGCAGTTTTTATTTTTCTAAAACAACTTAGACATATATCACTCGGTAGAGATGTGACATGTCATCATCCTAATCAATTTCTAGAATTAAAGGAATTGAATATGAATTAATATTACACAATAGCTAAGAGAGCTTGGGCTCTTTCTTTTACCTCCTGTGAACAGTGTAATGGTGAAAACCCCCTGATAAATAAGACAAAAGCATGTTTTCGGCTGAGGGCAACGGTTGTAATTGTACACGTACGAACCGGTCCGGTCCGTTAGAACCGTTTTTTGTTTAATATTTTTTAATATGTGTTATGACGTTCGTAGCCCCCGTAATGACAAAATCCAGCAGTTGGAGTCAGGGGTGGTTTAGTAATTGACCACGACGATACTGTGTGCTTGCGTCAGCGTTATCAGGGAGCCGTACGAGCGCGTTAGTGCGTTTTTGTCCCGCCATCGCTTTAGGCGGCGCATGCGGTATCCTTAGGCGATGGAAAAAAATTTTCCGCCGGTGACAACGATTCGCAACCCTTCCCTAAATCTCATGGGGTGGCGCGTGCTCTTCAAATATCTATGTGGAGGCTCATATAGTTGGTTGATAGGTTATGTCCTCTTTTCTCTCTCCTCAGAGCCGGAATCAATTTCAATCCCCCGAGTTATTGTGCATGCATTTCAGTCCCTTGGCTTTTGTTTGATTTCTGTCATCCAAGTTTCGAATTCTTTCAATTTTATCCTTTCATTCAAATTGATATATATGCAATTTGCATGTCAGTTCTTCTTCTTTGAATTTTTCAGTTTGCTATTAGATCCCTGAATTTTGTTTAGAACAACAGGTTATATTGTTTTCAATTTTGTCCTTCATTTCAAATTCATTATATATTGCACTTTAATTTCAATCCCTCTTCTTTTAAATGTTTTTTCTTTTAAATCTTTTAATATTTTTGATACAAAAGTATGAATTGTAGTCAAATTAATCCTTTACTTTAAATCACTCATATCTTTTATTTTTATTTTGGCTCTTATGTTTTTAATTGTTCTATTGAAATTGATTTCCTTTATTATTATTTATATATTTATGCATTATTCCCTATTATTGTACAAGTTTATATATTTTTTTTAATTTTGTTTTGAATATTTCTTTTATCTTTTCTTTTGTTGGGTTTTTTTTTTTAATTTGGTCTTCAAATTTTATTCCTCGTAATAATCATTTGAAAATTAATATTTTTACATCCGATATTACTTGAGAAAAATACAACTCGAAAAATCAAAAGGTACACACATTGACCTACATTATCAACTTAATTTTTTTTCTATTGACAAATTTACCTCGATTATCTACAATACTCTTCATTTTATTTATAATGTGTAAAATCTAATATTACTAGGAAAAAAAAAAGACAACTATAACATTTTTTTATACATTTACCTAGGTTATCTCCAATTAAAAAATATACAAACCACTTCCCATTTCAATTATACTATTCCTTTTAGGCTGGGAAAAAAAATTCTTTGTTACATATTTTATCTATTATAATGTTACTAATTAAATATCTAAACAACTAATTACACCATGTTAAAAATCAATTAGTTTTCTACATGAAAAAAACCCTGGCGCAATGCGTGGACAATCATACTAATTATACAACGCAAGAAACTCATTTCTAACATATTTTTATCTTTTGCATTTTTAGTAATTAAACATTAAAATAACTAATTATAGCATGGAAAAAATAAAAGTTTATTTCTAGAAAGAAAATTACAATATTTTTATTTATAATATGTCATATCTAATATTACTGGAAAAAAAATGCAACTCATTAAAAAAAATATTACCTATATTATCTACGATTTTTAGCAATAGCAATATTCAATTACTTTTTGGTTGAAAAAAAACCATTTTCAATAGATTTTTTCAATTACAATGTTACTAATTAAATATTAAAATAACAAAATATAACATTTATAAAATCAAACAATTTTTTACATAGATAAAAAAGCTAGTGGAGCGGGCAAATTGGATCGTAATATATATATATATAACAGAGGAGTAATTAACCCCAAATGCTTTTGAAAGAGTTTGAATTCCTTGATTATTATTGATTTGTTTCATTGATTAAATACACTGTCTGGAATACAAAAAAGTCATGTTGGCTATAAATATCGTTGACTATAACAGAGAAGCCTAGGCTATTGCCGTTGGCTATAACAAAGAAGTCTAGGCTATAATAAAATACAAATGGGCTATGGCCGTTCTAATATGGCTATGACCGTTCTAATACACCCCTGTAGTCGAAATTGGAGGTTGACGAACGTTGAGACTATCCCGAAAATCATCAAAGAGTTGCAGCGGAAGACCCTTAGTGAAGATGTCAGCAATCTGATAACGCGAAGGAACATGTAAAACTCGAACCTGACCACGGGCGACCTTCTCTCGCACAAAGTGAATATCCATTTCAATGTGCTTAGTGCGTTGGTGTTGAACTGGGTTGCCAGAGAGATATACTGCACTAACATTGTCACAATAAACTAATGTAGCTTTCAAAACAGGACAATGTAACTCCAAAAGTAAATTTTGGAGCCAACAGGATTCAGAAACAACATTGGCCACCCCGCGGTACTCGACCTCATCACTAGATCGTGACAAAGTAGACTATCTTTTTGCAGACCAAGATATTAAGTTATCCCCAAGATATACACAATACCCAGAAGTTGACCGTCGTGTATCTGGACATCCACCCCAATCTGCATCAGTGTAGGAGTATAGAGCATGAATCGAAGAAGGATAGAGATGAAGACCAAGTGCACTAGTACCCTTAATGTAGCGAATGATACGCACAGTCATGTGTTGAGATCTGGGATCATGCATAAATAGACAAATTTGCTGCACCGCATAGGAAATATCTTGTCTGGTAAAAGTCAAATATTGGAGAGCACCAGCAAGATGACGATACTTAGTGGGATCATGATAAGGATTTCCTGACGACAGACTGAGTTTTGCTTTTGTATCCACTGGTGTAGAAGACGGTTTAGAAGAGGACATACCGACCCGCTCAATTATTTCCTCTACATACTTTTGTTGAGACAAAAGAATTCCTCCTGAATGCCTGGTAACTGAGATGCCTAAAAAATAGCTTAGAGGCCCCAAATCTTTCATAGCAAATTCTGAGCCAAGTTTAGACATAATGAATTGGCAAAGAGCAGTTGAAGAAGCAACAAGAATTATGTCATCCACATAGAGAAGAATATAGGCCATATCATTTCCGTGATGATAAATGAATAATGAGCGATCTGAAACACTGTGAGAGAATCCCAAAGTAGCAACATAATCAGCAAAACGTTGATACCAAGCACGAGGGGCTTGCTTAAGTCCATAAAAAGACTTCTTTAGCAAACAAATATAATCTGAGTGTCCAGGATTGCGGAAGCCAGGAGTTTGATGCATGTAGACTGGTTCATTATTAGAACTCCCATAGTCATATTAGTGTTAGAGATCACAGCGGATTAACACACAATATTTACGTGGTTCGGCAACATGCCTACTCCACGGAGCTACTGATTTGTATTAAGCAAACAATAATACAAATACAAGGAGGAGGAGAAACAACTCAACTCAACTCAACTCACTCTTTAGCTCTCTCTACACAACACATTCACTTGTGTTCTTCACTCAATAATGTCTAAAGCTCTAAGAAGCTCCTCTATTTATAGCAAGAGTGAGGAGACAATCTTTAATGGTTGGCCACCAAATTCACCACTTTCAACAATGGTGGGTTGGTAGAATGGTGGGTTAGTAACCATTTTCAACAATGGTGAGGAGAAAGTTTGCATACCATTGTTGAGGTTTCACACCATTGTGTTCATACTTCAACAATCTCCCACTTGAACACAATGGTGTCAATCCCTTTTAGTCTTGAAGTCCAACTGAAGCTTTGCACAGCTTCAATTTTTCTATAGGTACTTCCTTTGTCAGCATGTCACCAGGATTCTCCGAACCTCGAATCTTCTCAAGTATCAATTGTCCATCATCAAGAAGAGACCGAATAAAATGATATCTCAACTGTATGTGTTTTGTCCTAGAATGAAAGGCTGGATTCTTCGCAAGAAAAATAGCACTCTGACTGTCACTGTACAGAATGCCTTTATGTTGTTTCTTGCCTAATTCTTCCAAGAAGCTTTGTAGCCAAACCATCTCCTTCCCGACTACGTAATCGCTACATATTCAACTACATTGTAGAAAGAGCAACAATCTTCTGTAGCTTTGAAGCCCAACATACAGCTGTATTACCCAGAGTATACACAAACCCTGTAGTACTTTTTCTTGTGTCGATATCACCGGCTAAATCAGCGTCTACATATCCTTGAAGCTTCAAGTCTGACTTTGTGAAGCATAAGGATGTATTTGAAGTACCTTTCAAATACCTCATAATCCATTTGACTGCTTCCCAGTGTTGTTTGCCAGGATTGCTCATGTATCCGCTCACAACTCCCACTTGCATGTGCAATGTCCGGTCTTGTACTGCACCATAGCATACATGAGACTTCCGATTGCTGACGCGTAAGGAAGCTGTATTCATATAGTTCCTTTCTTCTTCGATTTTAGGTGACTACTCCTTAGTAAGTTTGAAATGTTTAGCCAAAGGTGTGCTTATTGGCTTTGCTCCATCCATCTTGAACCTATGTAGCACTTTCTTCACATACTCTTCTTGTGAAAGTTTCGAGTACCTTTATCTCTGTCTCGATGATTCTCATGCCAAGGATTTGTTTTGCATCTCCCAAATCCTTCATTTCAAACCGCTTTGACAATTGTTGTTTCAACTTGTTGATCTCCCGATGCTAGATCCTGCAACTAGCATATCATCTACATATATCAGTAAGATGATATATGATGACCCAAAATTGTTTACATAACAACAATGGTCTGCTTGCAAACGTGTGAACCCATTGTTGCACATAAAGTTGTCGAACTTCTTGTACCATTGCCTCGGAGCTTGCTTCAAACCATATAAACTCCTTTTCAACTTGCAAACCATGTTCTCTTTTCCCTTTTCTGAGAAACCCTCTGGTTGCTTCATGTAGATATCTTCTTCTAGATCTCCATGTAGAAAAGCAGTCTTCACATCTAACTGCTCAAGATGTAGATCTTCTGCAGCTACAATTGATAATACTAATCTGATTGTAGTCATCTTTACCACTGGAGAAAAGATATCTGTATAATCGATACCTTCCTTTTGTTGAAATCCCTTCACGACAAGTCTTGCCTTGAATCGTTTGCTTCCATCATGCTCTTCTTTAATCCTGTACACCCATTTATTATGCAAGGCTGTCTTCCCTTTAGGTAGTGGAGTCAATTCCCATGTTTGGTTTCTTGACAAGGAATCCATCTCATCTTTCATGGCTAGCTCCCACTTGCTTGATTCTTCAGCTCTTGTAGCTTCTTCAAGACTTTCAGGCTCACCATTATCTGTCAATAGAATATAGTTCAATGATGGTGAGAACCGATGTGGAGGTCCGATAGTCCTGGAAGATCTTCCGACAACTGCTGGTGGTGTGCATGGCTCTCCCTGCGGATCAATGTTTTCTTTATCAATGATATTGCCTTGTACAATACATTTAGCAATATCATCTACAACAATTACATCAGATGTCTCAACTTCGTTAGAAGTAGACGCATCTTTGTTCTGGTATGTCATCTTCTCATTAAATATGACAGTTTTGCTTCTGATAATTTTCCGATTTTCATCATCCCAAAATCGTTATCCAAACTCATCGTAACCATAGCCAACAAAGATGCATTTTCTGGACTTTGCATCAAGCTTACTTCTTGCTTCAGAATCTATGTGCACATAAGAAACACATTCAAATACTTTCAAGTGTGAAAGATTTACCTCCTTTCCTGTCCAGACCTCTTCGAGAATTCGAAATCCAAAGGAACGAAGGTCCTCGGTTGATTAAGTAAATTGCAGTATTGACGACTTCGGATCGGAATGTTGGAGGTAATCCAGCATGCAACCTCATGCTCCTGGCTCTTTCATTGATGGTTCTATTCATTCGCTCTGCCACACCATTCTGTTGCGGTGTGCCTGGAATGGTCTTCTCCATCCGGATACCATTAGTAGCACAGTACTCCTTGAGATCTCCATCAGTGTATTCTCCTCCATTGTCTGACCTCAGACATTTTAGCTTCAATCCTGTTTCAGTCTCCACCATAGCTCTCCACTTCTTGAAGGTTTCAAACACATCAGATTTATTTTTCAGAAAATAAACCCATACCTTTCTACTTGAGTCATCGATGAAGGTTACATAATACTTTGAACCTCCAAGTGATGCAATTGGAGATGGCCCCCATACATCTGAGTGTACTAACTCCAATTTCTTAGGTCTTGGAGCTCTTCCAATTTTCAGAAAACTCACCTTTTTCTGTTTTCCGAAGATGCACCCTTCACATAAATCAAACTCTGCTGATTTCAAGCCTGGTAGCTTTCCTTTTGAGAGAAGCAGCTTCATTCCTTTCTCACTCATATGGCCAAGTCTATAGTGCCATAAATCAGCCTGATTTTCAGCTTCAGTGGAAGCAATGATATCTTCTGAGGCTGGGGTCATGTACAAGGTGCCAGTTTTCTTCCCCCGTGCTAAAATCATTGCTCCTTTTGAGACTTTCCACATGCCTCCTGCAAAATTTATGGAATGGCCACTTTCATCAAGTTGCCCTACTGAGATCAGGTTCTTCTTCAGCTCAGGTACATGTCTTACCTGTTGTAGCCTCCATGTAGAATTATTGGGTAGTTTTATCTCGACATCTCCTACACCAATAATTCTTAATGGCTCTCCATCTGCTAGATATACCAAACCATAGTCACCGGCAACATAATTCTGCAGAATATTCTGATGAGGAGTAGTGTGGAATGAAGCTCCCGAGTCTAACACCCAAGAATCAAGTGGACTGCTGACTGAGAGTAACAATGCTTCATGCCTTTCCTCTGCCACTGTATTGGCAGATTTATCATCCTCCTCCTTCTTCATCTTATAACAGTTTGCCTGAATGTGACCTGGTTTGCCACAATGCCAACATTCCAGAGGTTTTCTGGATCTTGACTTGCTTCGATCTTGACGAGGTCTTGGTCTGGATTTCGATCTGCCGCGATTTGAGTATTTATCAAATCTTCTACCTCTAGTCTCAACGTTCAAGGCAGAACCTGAAGTTGAACATTCACCAGCATCTCTTCTACGGACTTCTTCTCCAAGTATCAAGTCTCGGATGTCATCATAGTTTAACTTGGATTTTCCAGCCGAGTTGCTGATCGCCGTTCTCATTGCCTCCCAGCTATTTGGCAATGAAGCCAATAGGATCAAGGCTCGTATCTCATCATCAAAATCAATTTCAACTGATGACAATTGATTTGTGATAGTGTTGAAATTATTCAAATGCTGTGTGACAGGCATTCCTTCTGCCATTTTCAGATTGAATAATTTCTTCATCAAGTACACTTTATTATTGGCAGATGGTTTTTCATACATACCAGATAGGACTGTCATTAATCCTGCTGTAGTCTTTTCTTTGATGACATTGTGAGCAACCTTCCTTGTAAGTGTTAGTCGGATCAGACCTAACACTTGTCTGTCAAGAGAGATCCATTCTTCATCTTTCATCGCCTCTGGTTTCTGTCCAAATAAAGGAAGATGAAGTTTCTTCCCATACAAATAATCTTCTATTTGCATTTTCCAATAACCGAAATTTCGCCCATCAAATTTTTCTATTCCGGTCCCTTTTACCTCGTCCGTGTCCATAGCCTTTTTATATGCTATCTTTGAGTCTGAATTTGATAAATCGGACACCACAGATGCGTCCGGAAAGGTCAAATTATCTGAAAATGACTCAAGAACAACCAAAATCAGACTTCGGACGGTTCAGATCTGATCACTCAAAATCTGAACAAATGGACAGCTCAGATCAACCCACCTATCCGGGTTTACGTAGACCTCGCTTCACCGAGATCAACTTCCACCGATGACCGGTCGATGGCGTGTCGCCGACGTGGCGATGGATCGGACCGATGACGTGGCTATGATTGGCCGGTGACGTGGCGTTGACTGGAGTGATGACATGGCGATGACTGGAGTGATGACGTGGCGTTGACTGGCCGGTGACGTGGCGTTGACCTTTCCCGTCAAAACTTTGACCGGCAATAACTTCTTCGTTTCAACTCCAAATTAAGTGAATTATACATCGTTGGAATCGTGGTGACCTCCTCTACAAGATCAGATGCTCAAAACTCATTTTTGAGCACTTTGATTTTTCTGCAAAAAATCAAACACCTACTACACCAACGACTCTGATACCAGTTGTTAGAGATCGCAGCGGATTAACACACAATATTTACGTGGTTCGGCAACTTGCCTACTCTACGGAGCTACTGATTTGTATTAAGCAAACAATAATACAAATACAAGGAGGAGGAGAAACAACTCAACTCAACTCAACTCAACTCAACTCAACTCACTCTTTAGCTCTCTCTACACAACACATTCACTTGTGTTCTTCACTCAATGATGTCTAAAGCTCTAAGAAGCTCCTCTATTTATAGCAAGAGTGAGGAGACAATCTTTAATGGTTGGCCACCAAATTCACCACTTTCAACAATGGTGGGTTGGTAGAATGGTGGATTGGTAACCATTTTTCAACAATGGTGGGGAGAAAGTTTGCATACCATTGTTGAGGTTTCACATCATTGTGTTCATACTTTAACAATTAGAACTCCCATAGCCCATCTGTATTTTATTATAGCCTAGACTTCTTTGTTATAGCATAACCTAGGCTTCTCTGTTATAGTCAACGGCATTTATAGCCAACATGACTTTTTTGTATTCCAGACACTGTATTTAATCAATGAAACAAATCAATAATAATCAAGGAATTCAAACTCTTTCAGCTTTCATTAATGGATCCACAGGCTTCAAACCCACCAGCTGCTCTCTTCAAATCTATTACTGGATGCTCTCTCTAACACGAAATTATCAGCTACCTTATCTATAATGTTAATCTCAGAATGCTTGTATTCTGATCGACTCAATAACCTGTATGGTTTGAAAAGCTAGTTAATTGATACTCAGGTAGATGCTCCATGATTGATGTAGATACTTCGTCCAACAGTGCTCGTGCACTGTAAACTCTCTCTCTCTCTCTCTCTACATGTGTATATGGTCATTGCCTCCATCAGGATGACCAGCTGACATTGCATTGCCCCCTTATGGTCATTGCCTCCATCAGGACGAGCCTCATCAGTTCACAGCGATCTGTCCTAATTTGCGAAAAGGAGGTGCGGTGGAGGCCTTGTTCTCGTATCTGTATTGGCTTCAATACATACGATGTGCTCTGTAATGATAATCGAATCTTAAATATTTATTCCAGTACATATGTTTTTTTAATATAATATGTATATAATTTAATATTATCAAACTCGACTAGATCTATTTATAAATATAATATATATGAATAGTCAAAATCTGATAAATAAAATGAAAGTATTTAACTTTTTTAATAAATAGATTTTGAATATTGAAAAATACGACCATCCTTGTATTTGATACATCGACTCAATTTTGACCCCCGACCAAAACGAGCGCGCGAATTTGGCGCATGCAAAAGACACTACAAAACAAAAAAAAAACCACCATCTCTTCTGTCTCTGTTTTTTGTTTTTTGTATTTGGTATCTCTCTTCCCTGTCTATTCAATCGTTCTCTCTCTTATCTGTCTCAACCGGATTATAGATAGTGTGAGTTTCCTCAATTAACTGTGAAATCTGTTTCAAAATGTCATCGACGTCGGTGAGTCATTCTTCGCTCTTTTACTTTTCCACCGTTGTCTTGGCATGGTGGGGTTTATTCATTTATGTTTTCCCCCCTTTCATTGCTATATATACATATTTTGTTGCCTGGGCAATAATTGATCCATGTGCTATGATACCATTACAAATCTTTTGTTTTTTCTTTTATGTACGAATGTTCTGATCTGATGTTTGGTTCACGAGAAAACAATTAAGGAATGCCCCATAATAATATCAACTTATTAATCAGGTCTGTTTATTCGCATCGATCCCTTTTTTTTCAGTGTTTACATTCTAGGCATTCTTCCCGATAATGAATTTTGGATCCCATTTGCTTTCATATCGCTTAGCTAGGCTGAGAGAATTTCATGGAGTGAATAATTGGTATCGCAACAAGGAGGGATTACATTTTACAGATCTAACTTAACAAAAAATGTGAAAATGAAGGTAGTTTTTCTTTTTCAAAAACTAAAATAAAATAAAATGCTGGCCCTCAAATTGTGATTATGAATCAGTTTCCATGACTGTTAAGATATTTTCTTGACATTGATGCTTCTTGAAGGATTTAATTTACTGATTATCTTTCTCTAGTTGGCTTTGCCATTTCTTCTTGTTAATTCATAAATGGTAACCACGTATCCGGTTGAAGTTAAATATTTCTGTCAGCTTCCAAGCTTTTTCCGCGTTTCATTTTTTAGATCCAAATCGAGATTTGCTTGTGCAGGTTCCGGCACAGGAAGATGGTGGTCAGAAAACCGAACCACTACCGCAGTCAAATAGTACAACCAACTGGACAATCAATGTTTCCGATGTGAGTTCATCCTAGAAATTAGTAATGAACAAATAAGTAAATCCCAGGAAGAAACTGTTCGGAAATACAATTGCTGATTTCATGAGAGGAACACTGATAGGGGCGAAGTAAATAAGCTCCAGAGTAGGGACCTAAATATCGAAACATTACCTATCTAACATGGCGGTTTTGCTTATAATATTTCAATATTTCAATCAAATGGAGATGTTAGGTCAGTAGGGATTGGCTACAAAGTTAGTCTAAACAAGTAACGATTTCTTGATGGAAAGCTATGTCTCTTAATCTTCCCTTTTGATTCCTTACAGGTAAGAACAGTTAAAGTTAGCAACATTTCACTAACTGCTACTGATATAGATATCAAAGAGTTTTTCTCCTTCTCTGGTGATATTCTATACGTCGAAATGCAAAGGTCGGTGCTCTTAGATCAGAAGCTAAGAAACTGACTTAATACAATGACTGAGAAGAATGTTTGGTGCACTTTGTAGGGAAAGTGAAACAACTCAGCTTGCCTATGTTACCTTCGAGGAGTCGCAGGGAGCTGATACGGCGATGCTTCTTTCAGTATGTTCTTATTCTATACTGGTGAATCAATGTTCATCTTTCCAGGCTAAAGCGCGAATGTGTATCGTCTTCACGTCAATATATCCAATTATATGAGTCTCTGGCGCACTCATGATGAAATGATTAACAGAAATGAGATCTAGCATTATAGGAATAGTAAAATTTCAGAATATCAAGGCATTACATGCCAACCCCTGTGGTTGAATCTGTTCTAGATATTCATTGGTCATAATGACAGAAGCTATATAGCATGCCTACTGAAGAGGAACATTGTTTATGCTTTAAACGTGTCCTCTTCAACCTTGAGATTCCCCTGGAGTTGACAACGAATAGTCCTCAGGACAGAGCTGGTGGATAAACAAGCATACTTGGCTTCCAAAAAACGGTTTGTCGTAATTAAGCCTCATGGATTCTAACAAAAATCTTTTATACATTGAAGAAAATAAGAAAATAAGTGTCATTTCATTGCCTTCAAATGACTGTTAAAGCTTATGCATTTAGGGTCGTGACTGTGTTTGAAAGACTGAAAGGGAGTAGCCAAGATTCAATCTCATTCTCAGATATAATGTAAACATAATTTGTTTTTCTATTGTTTTTTGTATCTTCTTTCATATTCTGCCTCTCGATTAATTCCTTCCTGTGTGACATGCCTGGTGCAAATTTTGTCTTGGAATTTATTTTTGACTCCATGTTACTATCTCAGGGAGCCGTCGTAGCTGATCTTTCTGTTTTGATTACACATGTTGAGGATTATCAACTGCCCCCTGAAGCTATTTCATCAAAATTGGTAAATATTTTATATTTGTGTATCTGCGTCTCTGTTATTGATAATGATCATATAATGTGATGCTGTAGCCAGCTTCTATGCATGTGAAGTAGAATGGTGTGCATAGCCAGAGTATGTGGTGTTTATCTACATTTTTGTTGTTCTGTCGTGGGCAATATGATATACATACTTTATATAATCAAATGCTAAACATATAGCGCAATGTAATTTAGATTATAGATATCTTCAGCCATTGTTGCTCAAGTACTGAAAAAATAATCCCAATAGCAGTAGCAACACATCCCTTCGCAAATCATCAATAACATTGCAACCTTAAAATATAAAAGTTTTACGAGAGGAACCTTCTGATCTATGTCTACAGTAGCCGTAGATGGAGTACACAAGCTATTATTTATAGGTAGATAAGGGTCCCCAATCATTAATTTATTTTCCAATTTTCTCCTTCCAACAAGGAGATAATTAGTCATGATCAATCAATTGATCCCCATGATCAAACCCCATGACCTATCTCTATGGTCATGGGTTTGCATGATCAAGAACATGGGTGTGTCATGAGAGGTACAAAAGGTAATTTCCAACATAATATTCAGTTTAGGAAATTAAAATTAATAATATTCAATTAACCTGTAGACTATGAAAGGTAGAGGTTCCACGCCTGAAATCAGATGCATTTCATGATAGTTTTAAGTTAAATTCTCGTGATCTTTCAGGCCTTTATAAATGTGATAGCTTGAGTTTTTTCTGGTTTTTGTTGCTCTTTTATTTGCATAAAAATAATCTTGGGACACAGATAATCAGAAGCTTGCGGAGGTTATTCATTCATATCTTAAATCTAAGAGGCTGGAATGGATTTCTATCCGTAAATTTTTCTTTCTTTCTCAAAGAAAATAAATTATGAACATGCATGGGGTGTCAACAATGGGATTTTATACAGATTAGTTAAATAAAATCATTGTGACCTGCCGATGCTGGATTCACCAGGCTAGGAATGTCTGACCATCATCAGATTTGCTTATAATTTTTTTGCTTCTAAGTGTAGTTTCTACCTCTCGTTCCTAAGCATTTGGTAAGAGTTCAAAGATCAGCATCTGCATTGATAAGTGAATCGAATTTTTCCTTCGTTTTCTTCTGTTTCTTTGCGGAGGAAAGGGGAGGGGTAGGAGATTGTCCAGGAGGTCATTTATTTCAACATTTTTCTTTTCTTTTCTACCCTTCCTCAGCAGGAAAAGCCTCCTGCTATTGATTCTGCTGTTAAGAAGGCTGAAGATGTGGTGAGCACCATGCTTGCCAAGGGCTTTGTGTTGGGGAAGGATGCCATCAACAAGGCCAAAGCCTTCGATGAACGTATTCATCTGACTTCGAATGCCTCTGCAACAGTTGCTTCAATTGACCACAAGATGGGTCTGAGTGAAAAGCTTAGTGTGGGCACAGCTGTGGTGAATGAAAAGGTCCGGGAGATGGACGAGAAGTTTCAAGTGCTTGTAAAGACGAAAACTGCCCTTTCAGTGGCTGAGCAGAAGGCGAGCAGTGTAGGATCGGCCATCATGAGTAACCCTTACGTGTCCACCGGAGCTTCATGGGTTTCAGGTGCGTTTACTGCGGTGGCAAAGGCAGCTGAGGATGTGAGCGTGATGACTAGGGAGAAAGTTGACAAGGCGGAGGAAGAAAAAATGGAAATTCCTGTCAGCGAGAGGAGCTCAGCACACATCCATCATAATGGATCTCCAGCGGGAGAGCCTCCAGTGATTCCAATTGATTCGGCAGATAGTAAGCTTGCAAATATTTGAGTGATACGGCTTCTTCGAACTGCACTTGATTTTGTTTTCTGTATGTATTTCCCATGGTTTCCCGTTTGTATTGAAACGGGAGCTGTGAATTCCACTCTTTTCTCCGACGACATGTTTAATTGCCCCCCCCCCCATCTGTTTCCGTTTATGCTATTAATAAATGCATATCTGGGGTTTGAAATCCTTCTTCTAGACAATGTACAGAGCTAATTCTAGAACTATGAAGAATTGAGATGCTATTGACACAAAGATAAAATCTTTTGTGAGACTAGCGCGATTCAAACTATGGTAGAATGAAAGAGCATTGAGTCCCTTTAGAAGAACCAGGTATTAGAACTTCGATCGTTTATTTGAAGTTGGAACCTTTTCCCGTTTGGACAAAGAACAAATTCCTACCACACCAGCTCTGTGAGACGGTCCTGGACAAATAGTTTGTATTGATAAGTATTTGCATCAATTGATTCTGGACCAGCATTAATCTACCCATCTATTCAGTTTCAGCCCTTCCAGGCTACAGAAATGTGAGTGAAAGTAAAACCTCAGGTTACTGTTATCTGCGGTGATCAAAACAGCTTTAGTAAATGAATATGCTTTACCTCTCTTTAAAAAGTTTCAAAGAATTGCTATTATCTTGCTTATGTCCATGATTTCAGTGGAATGCACAAGACATCCTTGAAAAGGCAAATTTAGCCGTACGTGTTCACCCGTCTGTAATCCGCGAATGAGGTACTTGCATATCCTGGTCAAATTGCTATAATACTACTAAGCACAGGATTCAATATATTGCAGAGAGTTGCCTGCCAAGACAACAAAATGATATCGGAGATTAAAAAAAAATAAACTTCTGTCTGCATAACCCCATCATCGTTTTGCATAGAACATATTATGAATACGAGTGTACAAAAGGCGATCTTATGATCCTTCTCCTTATAGACTGCTAGCTCATATATTATATCTTTGAATTTAAATGAGCCAGCTCCTTGGATACAGATCCTGTCATTCTATGATATGAACAGCATGTACCGTTGAGTTATAAAGAATCAGATTTGTGTTACCTATTATTATTATCAGGCTTTACAAATATCTTCATCTACAGTAACCAGTGATGCGTGTGAGAAAAGAATGCCAGTGTACAAAAGGCGGTCTTATGATCCTTCATTCCTTCTCCTTCTAGGCTGCTAGCTCATATATTGCAGCAACCACTCTAGGCTCTGTTAATACCGTTGTCAAATAATTCGAAATCAAATTAACAAGGAATGCAAAATCAACACCGGCGGCAGTAGTATGTGAAAGTAAGTTCATCAATAGCAGCACCTTCCTAGAAAATAATTGTATAAAAAAAGCGTGCAGTTGTGCCGTTATAGAAAAGATCTTTATTTTCGTACCTTGATGCATTGGTGGAGGTCATTTTCGTTTGTTCTTACATGAACCTGTAAAATCAAATTAACTAATCAGAACCTAAGAGCATATTTATTGCCATATAACTTTGGGAATGGGCCGGGCCGGGCCCGGGGGGAAAAGTATGTCCTTGGGCAGTTTTCATTTAAAATATAAAATGAAACAAAGCAACAGCCGTCCACCCATTTATAGCCCAAATCGTTTTATTTTGGTATTCGAGCACAGAAGCTTTTGTTGCAGATTAATATTTATATACCCCGATAACTCGTCCGTAGGATGCAATTTCATTGCTTTCTAGAGAAGCGAGGATGACAAGCGTGGCTGCAACTGTTGAGGGCCAATGCCTAAGTTGCTCACGGTCTGACAGAGCCAGCACTGCTAAGTATATGGCCCTCTTCTCCACCACTGCACCAGCTTTCATAGCTTTCAGGTAGAACCTAATGTTCAGCACGAAAAAAGGACAGGTCTGTATTAGATTTCCTAAACTACAGGTGATATGAATGACAGAAAAAAAACTAAGAGTGTTCGTATCCAAGACAAGATACAAATCTTACTACCATAAACTATAAGGCAAGTGGAAAGGGAAAAGGAGTTACCACATGAAATTGTGGATGGTGGGCAAGAAGCATCGGAAGTCAAGGACCTCTTGCACCAGCCATTCCATGGCCACTACTTCACATCTGCTGTACACATTGTTCCCAATGTTGAAATTCTTTTGCCTAACACTGAAATTCCCATTATAAAATTGTCAGCGGAGCTCTCATTGACCGGAGAAGAACTTGCAGCTAGATATCATTTTACCTTCAGTTTTGAAGTGACATCAAATTACCTTCAGCTAGCTTTGATGACAATAAGGCAGATTATGTAACCATGAAAAAGAATGAACCGGAGAGTGGTATAGGAATGTTTTAGTACTTGCAAACGTTAAGATATTAAATTATAGTTCATCCAGTGTGTTCAAGTTCATTTGAGCCTTGATCTGGCAGCAAGTTGACAGCAATTTTTCTTTTCCGTGAGCTCGTAAGTCCATAACACACACAAAACTTGCTGTGATCTGTTTCTAAAGATGACCAACAAGTTTATTCAGGATCCTAATCACTTTTTGACAATTCCATGTGATTGCAAGCCATTAGTAAGTGACTAAAAGGAAAGAATTCTGCATCCAAGACAGGCACCTTGTTTCAATTTATTCCTTGAGCAATCCAGGACATGACGACCACAAAAAAAAACGGGCAGAGATATTTACCTGTTATAGGGCTGATTTTCTTCAATTCTGGTGGCCAATGAAAGACAAGCTATACCAGCAATTTGAAGGTGACTTCTGTTCTTGAAGAACCCAATTGTCAGGAACCGGTCCAGAAGGCTAATTCCAAGAAACATGGTCGCCAGGTCAAACTCCTTCGCAGTTGATTGCTGCATAATCAAGGCAACAGACACAAATTCAACAAGTGATTACCATGTTATTAACATAAGTGACTACCATATAATTAGAAGAACATTAAGCAACATTGCTCATACAGATTGTCAACTGACAGTCCAAAAATGATAAACAAGTGATTAACAACTGTTGGTGATTAGTGTTTGGTGCCTTGATACGAAGAAAAAGAGAGCCACTGAGAATATCCAGTTTAATCTGGTACAAGGACAGTACTGGCCATACCACAAATGGTACAATTGCTAGATCCATCAATTTTAAAGTCCAAAACCAAAATCTCAAACTATGACGTGTCACACCCCCATTTGTTTAACACTTCAAGTAGTAGAATCTCCAATGTAGAGGACATCTTCCATAACAGAAAGGAATCAACTTCTTCAAACGTGTGTGTATTGACAAGAAAGAATAGCAAACCGTCGCAAAATCGCCGCATCCGAGCAATTGATTTGTTAGCTACCACGATTAATTATAAAAATCTTACCTCGATAATCCAGTGCACCATCTGCAACCGCTGCTGGAGGATGAGATCGCCGTACTCCGTGGTGGTACGGTACAATTCAGGGTAGTCGAGCAAAAACAGCTGTCTTCTCTCTCTTTCTCTCAATCTCATGTAACTCTCCTCATCTTCCTCATCTTCCAATCTCGCAAACTTAAGCAATAAAAACAAATTATGAGTACAGAAATTAAACAGATTAAAAAACAATGAGAGCCGTAAAACACAGCAAAATAACACGAAAACAGCAGTAATAGTTGATCAAAAACTCACGGTGAAATTCTCTTGATACTCTGCTTCAAGGAGTGTTGGTGATTTTCTATTTTCTAGAGGTAAACTCGATCGCGAGAATTGTTGTCTAAACTGGAGCAGTAGGGAATAAGTCTGCGAAGGTTTCGAATCACTTACGGACTTCTCAGAAAAATCGCTTCCAGATTCGAAGAAAATAGACGGCGTGTAATCATCAGAGAAATCGAGGTCGTCCGATGAATACTTCTCCGGGAATATGTCCGGTTGCAGCTCCGAGAACAAAGTCTCCTGACAAGACGAGTAATCCGAAAAGCCGTCGTCTGCATACAACTCCTCTGTACAAGCCAGGTCATCGCTTTCTCCTCCTCCCAAGCTGTTTGGCTTCTGCTGCTGCTCTACAGCACACTCATTAATAGAAACTGCACCGTTTCTGGAAATATCAGAGAGGTCTGTCGCTCTGTTTGTCGGCGTTTTACGTGATAAGCAGGATTCCACGCCTGAAGCCACGGACACGGTGTCATCTTCTGTAATATCCAAGGAAATTTTCCTCGAACTGGAATTTTGGTGAAGGGAGGAAAAGGTAGAAGTGTAATTGACTTGAACTTCTTTGGTGCTACTATTTTTCGAATCCTCCACACAAGAAGATTCACTAACTTCGAATTCTGTTCTCTTTCTCTCCTTGTTCTTGTAGTATGATCTCGTGATCCTCCGAAACGGTGAGACTTCGAGCTTTCTCTTCCTGATCAGATTTGATTCAACTGTAACTCTGCTTGAATTGCTAGAAACGTCATCGCCGAAGTGAGAGCAGGAAATCGAGTCCACAGAGACTCCTCTGTTCTTACTGAGAAAGAGATTATTGGAGAGTAAAATTGGTGATATCTGAGCGCGGACTTGGAGGTGACGCTTGCTTCGCTGCTTCTTCACGATGCACGGTGGTTCTCGCTCGATTGTTTTATTCGTTCTGCTGCTGCTGCTCTGTTTGAGCTTCATTTTTGTTTTGCGAAATTTGAATTCCTGGAGAAAGACAGGGAGAGTTTGTGCCTTTAAAATTCTGTTATTGGATACTAAAAAAGAAAATGAGAGGGTGAGGAGTGAGAGTTTGTTATTGGCACAGTTGTGGAGACTGGAGAGTTGAGGAAGGCGGTTATGGGCGTTGGTGATGGAGTGCGTGCTTATTATTGTGTGGGTCCACGTGAGAATCAGCAGATCCATGGTGCACGATCAGATATCGGTTCTCTTGTCTACCCAGGATTGATCAGGACTGTTCACGTATGGATGAAGGGTGGGTCCAGCAGATTTAGCGGTTCACGTGTAAATAGGTCTTTCGCCCATGCGCCGAGCCCACGTCTTCAGAGTCCATATCAATAAGTATTATAGATTAAATAAATATATAGATAATCCATAAGGTTAGATAGTGAAATTCGAGTCTAAATCTTTAATTGAAACGAATATTTTTCTTACAATTAACACAACCATCAACATGAGGAGTCAAAATAGATCATTAATAATCTAACATAGCAAAGGAGCTTCATAAATACATCGATTACACTAATTTCAAAAAAAAGGGGAGAGAAAAAAACATGAAAGCTATTATCCCATTTCATGACCTGACCTGCTGGCTTGATTCAAGCAACATATTTAAATTATATGAAAATCTGTTGAATTGCATGGAATCAAGGCTGCTGCATGGTGAAAATGCATGCTGCAGACAGTGAAGATTTCGACAAAGATTGAAAATTGAAGACTGAAGATTATGTATTTAATTTTCAGTGTTATCTTAGCTTAGTACTAGCTTGAGTTTATCTTAAAATAAAGATCATGTTGATCAATTAGCTGATAAGGATCAATTAGCTGATTAGGATTAAGTTTAGTTTGATTTTTTGCTTAATCATGTACAAGAAGAAGTTGTGTTCAACTAAACCTCTTGTAATTTCATTTTTCTTATAAATAAAGAAGAGGGATGGTAGTAACCTCACCTTGATTCTGCCCATTATTATCAGAATTATTAGTTCTTATTAGTTCTTCACGTGTTCTTGAATTCTGGAAATTCCAGAATTCAATCTAAACAGTGCTTGTTCTTGGGAAAAGTTGACTTTTGTTGATTTTTCTGGGTTTAATTCCTACAAAATCAAGCTACATGATATTAATTATCAATTAGCTTAGCGAAAAAATAATTAAAAAAATAGGTAACTAGTGGTATGATATATTTTACTGGGTGAAGCTGTACAGTGATTTAAAAAAAAAACCTAATTTACGTAGAAGAAAACAGAAAATGGTCCTTGGAATCTACTTTTTTTGGGGGAATAAAAGTCATGACCCTCCTCCTGGCGTGTTTTGCGTTTCGCCTTGCTGTGGTTGTTTGCTGGATCTCGCTTATATACACTAATTTTCTATTTTTTTTATGTTAAATAGATCATTTATATTTAATAATGAGATTAGAACATTAAAAAAAATTATTCAAGATTTTCGGAGAAGAGTAGAGCAAAATGGGATGTTGGTGACAAAGATTCGGAAATATGTACTTGAGCGAAAAACAATGCTTGAGTTATTGCTCGTACTGCAACAGGGACGGAGCTTCATATGGTTCTTAAAAAGGCCAATTGAGAGGTTCAGCAACAGGTAGCCAGTTTTTAGGGTATTTTATTTCAAAATTGTTTTAAAAAAATGATTGAACAAAAACACTTTATAAATTAACTTCAATTATCCTCTCCAACATGTGACTAATGCAATATCATCAATATATTTTAATCCCAGCATCATCCTCGGCGCTGCCAGTAGTCTGAGCATATAACTCGTAGCATTGCATTTTATTTTTCATTCTCACTTCGTATATAAAGTGTCAGTTTGTAATTGCGATTCCACCGGTTTTTAGTTGAAATTTGAAAATTTTATTTTATTTTAAATGAATATATTTTTATGTGTTTTAGATCATTTTGATGTACTCATTTCAAAAATAATTTTAAAAAAAATAAAAAAAAATCATTATGATATATTTCGGCACGATAAACACTTTAAAAAGCTACCACAACCATCCCAAACAAAAAAAAAGAGTACAATAAAGATAGAAAGAACTGGTATCGTGGGCTAATTTGGAGTTCAATTAATGTCTCCACCCCGGCTTGATGGACTGAATTCAGCCCTTGAATAGAAAGATTGATATTTACTATTGTTGATTTGTATATGTATTTCACCTGTTCCTGAATATCAGGTTTTTCTGTGGTGTTTATTTATCTATCTATCTGTGATTTATGCAGGTATCATGGTGGCGCCTTCTCTTTGAATTAGGAAGAAAATATGGTGGCTGTTTGTTTATTGATCCTCACATAATTAGAAAGAGGGATGCATGCATGCATGAGCACGAATTGTTTTCTTTCTTCCACCGCCACTTCTCATGATATTTATATTTTCTCAACGGCGAGGTTCGTCGACGAGGGAGTATTCACCATGCCAATAAGGGGGAAGCATCAGCGTTTCTTTTTTTAGTAAAACACGATCAAATACCCCTGAAAAACTCTGGACTTGCCCGTATGGAAGTTCCAAAAAAGCCCCTATAGCGCGACGTGGGATTCCAAACTAATTTATCACTGTAAATGAGGGTTGGGCCGAGATGGTTGAGACTGAAGGGAATGAACTGGGTCCATTCATGGCCCAGCACCGCAGTACTCAAATCAAAATTTAGCTAGGGTTTTGAGGTGACCGGCCGCCAGTCTTCAAACCATCCTCCCTGTTATAAAAACAGCGCCCCCCCTCTGCACTCGTTACTCGGATCTGCACTCTTGCTTGCCAAAGCTGAAATCAGCCGCATAAACTTTGCATCAGGTTGCTGATCTCTGTTTCTTATTTTCCGCGACAGGAAGAGGGGGTAAGGTGATTATTTTTCTTGGCCTTGTTTTTATCTTGATGATAATGAATGTCTCTAATGATGATCAAAACTTTCGTTCTTCTGACAAGTTAAAAACCATGTGGAATCTTTTATGGAGACCTGAACTGAAGAGACATCTTTTCTAATTTTCTTTTTCCATTTTGGTTGATGGCGATTGATCAAATTTTCTTCTTATTTTGTTTTTGGCTCTATTGCTACCGATCCGTTTCAAACTACTGATGTACTTAAAACCAGAGTTTTTAAAGATATTTACATTGCCTCTTATGATGATTAACATTATACTTTCGTTCTTCCGAGTTGCTCCGTGCGGAAATATTTTTGGAGACCTGAACTGAAGAGGCTTGTTTCTGATTGATGATTTGACTGATTCATGTTTCTCGGGTGTGCAGTGTTTTAGCCCAAATTGTTTTCTTCGGGATTTTTTATGTCGCTTCTTGTATCTTGCTGTTTATCTATTACATCATTATTTTCAGCTGAAACCTAGTTTTGAATTCAAAGTTGATCCGGTTTTATCACGGAAGGTTTGTGTTTCCGTTTTAACTCTTATTAAAGTTTAGGGTTTTGTTCCTTTTATCTGAGATATTTTTGGGAGTTAGAAAATTGATCTGTGATTTTTGTTGAGGTTTATGTTGTCGGCAAAGCATGGTTGTCTCTTGTACCTATCAGTACTGCCTGATAGTACTCTTACCATTCCATTTATTGCTGATCGCAAATATTGTCCAAGGAAACCCTTGGTTCGGTTGCTTGCCCGCTGAGGTGCATTGCCAGCCCTTTTATCTTGGCTGATGTTTTATATGAGTTCATTTTTTTTCAAAATAGCTTACCTGAAGTTATGCTCTGACTTCATGTGCACCCAACCCCGCTTCCCAGTGGATGGATTTCCTACTGCATGCCCTTCGAAATGGTTTGTTTTCCCTTGGAATTGTCTATTGCTATTCAAAACTCTGGCAACCAGTTCCCAGATAGTGTTTTCTACAAATAGAGGAAAGCTACTGAAAAATTGTAATCAGATAAACTCCTAATAAAACTCAATAGGATATATCAATGATAAAAGATGCCTTTGACACTCAAGAGGAAGGAAAATTTGGGAAAGAAACTGTGTAAAGAGAATAGGCAGGTTTAAGAGAATCATTTTCAAAACAAACATAATCCGCTGGCAGTGTGATAGTTGATCGATTGGAAAAATAAATAGCGCCATATAGTCACAAGAGCACGATTCAAATCAACTTGATGCTTAAAAAGCTGTAATGCCTAACGATCATACAGTAAAATGTTGAATCCATGGTTATAACTTGCATTTTAATTTTGCTATAATTTGAAGTTGTGATAGTAAATGCTAAATTGCATCAACTATTACTTTTTTCTTCTAATTTCATCAGTTTATTTAAGTTATTTGTTATTTCAACTTCAATAATTTATAAGAGTATGGTATAATCTATAACTCCATGGTATTAAGCACACATTAAGTTTCAGTAGCTGATCTCATGGATAATCAAAGAGTAAAATTGTTTGCTGAAAGCAAACAAAACAGAGGACTTAATCAAAACATCAATCCTCTAATATCTTAACTATTAACAAGAATAACTATTTACAGTACAAAACAATTGAGCAAAGGTCATGCATTACAAAAAACAGTAAAATGTTTTAGTATAACAAAAAGCAAACCTAGAAAAATATAATGACGAATGATAAAATCTTGAAAAACATCTATGGTTATCATGAACCAATGAGAAAGAAACAGAGAAAAACACAATCATTGTTAATAATTTTATAATTTGATATCTATTTAAAGAGAGGAATTGTTTGTCAAAGGCAAACGAATCATAGCAGTTAGCATTGCAAGAAGCTGCAAGTAGAAAGGGAAAAAACCTAAAAATATAATTAAATATAAAAAAAAATTCCTAAAAAACAATCATGCTTATCATGAACGAATGGCAAAGGAGACAAGGAAATAAAGAAAAAAACAAAGGTCCATAGCATTAACCATATACATTAATTTTTCATAGTCATAAGGATCAAAACATCAATCCCATTACAACCTATAGAACAAAAGTCATTTTCCAGCACATGCTCTTCTAAGTTACAGCAACACATTCAGTTTAATCATACATTAAGTCTTAGTAGTCAATAACTGCAATTGATTTTTGAATTTCATAGTGAATAAAAAAGTAAAACCAAAACACCAATTGTCTAATCCAATAACTATTTACAGCATAAAACGATTGATTAAAGGTAATGCATCGCAAGAACCTGTAAAACTTGTAGTATAAAGAAAAAAACATTAAAAATATAATGACAAACAAAAAGAATCCAAAAAACAGTCATGGTTGTTATGGACAAATGCAAAAAAGAAAGAATTATTCCTTAACTTGCTTCTAAATTTATTCATTACAAAATAACGCAAGTTTTTTCAACAAAACATAACGCAACAACAACTCAATTCACCAAGTAGCAACAACAACAACATTGTTAAGTCAAGCGACAAGAAACATAATGACCATCATCAAAAATTTCCACCGAATCAACTAAAAAAAAATCAGCATGATTTATAAATAAAACAAAATACATCTTTAAAACATAAACACACATACCTCACAAAAACAGAAGCAAGGAGATCCAAAAACAGCAGCAACTACAACCCGCAACCCTTAAAAAACTCAACAAATTGAAAATCAAGACAAAAACACCAATTTTGTAATCCAATATCTATTTATAGCACAAAAATATTGATTAAAAGTCATGCGTTGCAAGACCTTCCAAAATTTGTAGTATAAAGAAAAAAAACCTTAAAAATATAATGACAAATGAACAAAATCCAAAAGAATAGCCATGGTTATCATGAACAAATTGAATAGAAAGCAATGCAATAGAGTGAAAAAAACAAATTTTCACAGTATCAAGCATATATATTAATTCTCAGCAAGCAATCATTGCCATTAATTTATTAATCTAATAGCTAATCATAGAGAAAAATTATTAGTCGAACACAAAAATATCGACAAATGGGGGAAAACATCAAAAATAACCATGTTTTTGTAATTTCATAATACAATTGTTCTCCAAAGGCAATCAAAATACATAAGCAAATAAGAACATCAATGTTCTTGTTACAGAACCATCAACAACACAAATTTTATCAATTAATTGTCAAAAAATATTTTCCAGCACATGATCTTCTAAGGTACAACAACACATTCAGTTTAAGGATACAGTAAGATCTAGCAGCCACAACAAAAATTTTTATCAATTAATTGTCAAAATCCATTTTACAGCACATGATCTTCTAAGGTACAACAACACATTCAGTTTAAGCATATAGTAAGTTCTAGCAGCCACAACAAAAATTTTTATCAATTAATTGTCAAATCTATTTTACAACACATGATCTTGTAAGGAACAACAACACTTTTAGTTTAAGCATACTGCAATTGATTTTTAAATTCCATAACGAATGAAAGATAAAAACTGACACACCAATTATCTAATCCCATAAGTATTTACAGCACAAAACAATTGATTAAAGGCCATGCATCGCAAGAAGCAGTCAAAATTTGTAGTATGAAGGAAAAACCCTTAAAAATACAATGACAAACGAATAAAATCCAAAAAAAAAAGCCATGGTTATCGTGAACCAATGGAAAAGAAAGCAAGGAGATAGAGTGAAAAAACAAATTTCCACAATATCAAGCATATAGATTAATTCTGAGTGAGCAATAATCGCTAGTAATTTATTAATGTGATAGTTAATCATAGAGAAAAGTTATCAGCCAAAAGTAAAAAATATCGATAAATGGGAAAAAAAAACATCAAAAAACAACCATGGTTTTCTCTATAGTTTAAGCATACATCAAATCAACCATAATTTGAGTTTATTACCATTTGTTTTATTTCATCAATAAATTGTTTTCACTTGATTTATTTTATCAATAAATAGTTTTGATTCAAATATTTTTTATTGCTCTGGGAGAGCGCACTTGTAAGAAAATAAGGGCTTTGATCCCATGGAACCACTGGAAAATAAAATAAAAATAATGTTGTGAAGCACAAATGTTTTTTTTTTTTTTATAAAAAAACAGCAATGTTCAAAAAATATTCACATATCAACCATGCGCTACCCAAAAAAACTAAAACTACATATTTTTTTTAAAAAAAATACCAATAAATCAAGCAAAAAATAATACATGCAAATCAAAAAACACTAAATTTCTAACAACACCAACCAATTGCACCACGAAATAATCAATCTAAGAAACATGAAATGGATTTTGATGCTAGGTCTATTGAACATTATAAATACTAAAATCATGGATCCGAAGTTTGAATTATAGAAAAATCACTATATAAAACAACCAAAACTAAATTATTCCTTAACTTGCTTCTAAACTTATTCAACACAACATAACACAACAACAATTCGATTCACCTAGTAGCAACAACAACATTGCTAAGTCAAGCCACAAAACAAACACAATGATCATCATCAATAAATTCCACCCAATCAACGCAAAAAATAAAAATAAAAATCAACATGATTAAAACATAAAAAAATACAACTTTGAAACCTATGATGGACATAAATAATTTTCCAATTGAAACACACATACCTCATAAAAACAGAAGCAAGGAGATCAAAAAACAGCAACAACCACAACTCGCAACCTCTAAAAAGCTCAGCAAACTAAAGATCAACACAACAAAAAAAAACAATTGAACAAAAGAACATAACATTCAAAAAATGAAATAGAAAGATGATATCTATCATATTTTGAAAAGATATACAACAAGGAAAAGAAAAAAAACAGCAATCTATCTCAACAAACAAAAATAAACTTAAACATGATTCAAAAATAAACTTAGCAAACAAAGGTAAACACTAAACAACACCAAACCGAAAAAAAACCACACCACAGTAGCATACTTTTAAAACAAAAACAACAAAGAACAAACTCAAAAACAATAATCTATCTCTACAAACATAGTAAAAAATAACATGATTGACTGTAACTTACCTTTCAAGAATAAACGAACCATAGTAGCACAAAACCAACCAGTTTAGCACTCCTCTATAACAGCTCTCTTTTGGCTCACAGAAAATGCATTTTTTCATGATCCGTGTGGCTTATATTGACTGCCTAAGCAGCATAAAGTAAGCTACACACGTAAATAACAGAAGCCATAGTGACAACACATTGCCAAAGGACATATAAAATAATTCTTTATTACCAACAGGAAACTGAAATTAATGGCAACCACACAACAGGTAATGTCTGCATTTAATGCACATTCCTAATCACTAACAAAACTACACACACATTCATTATGTAAAAATTAAAATCAACAACAAACCTAACCCTTATCCACCATCATCCTCAACAGACAACACCGGGAAAAAACCAATATCATCTCAGGCACCATCACCTCAGCCACCATAACCCTCAACCACCATCATCCCAGGCAACACGGGAAAAAAAACAACAACTGTTGGTGCACTTCAAATAAGCCGAGATAAAAGAAAAAAGAGAGTTGTAACTTACCTTCTGAAACACCTCTAACGTCATTGAGAAGAAGAAAAGGAGACAAAAAAAAAGAGAAAATAACTCCTCCTCAACCACCATCATTCTCAATAGACAACACGGGGAAAAAACCAACATCTTCTCAGGCACCATCACCTCAGCCACGATAAACCTTAGCCACCATCACCTCCTCCACCGTCGCTGGTACTACTGTCAAGGATGCAAGCTAATATGGCCTAGCACAAGGAACTGCATATGGAGGTGTGCAATTGGCCCGCATTGCCATGTACAAAGTATGCTGGGGATCTAGTTGCAGTGACATGGATTTGCAAGCAACATTTGGCATCGTCAATAGGAGGAGATTCCAAGCATTTGACAGCAAGCTACGTCTTTATCCCTCCTTTACAGGCCTTGCGAGATTGGGTCCTTTGTGCTTTGGTCTTCCAGCCTTTCCCCTTTTTCTGCCTCATTGTAGGGCATGCTTAGAAATTCGAGCCGAGCCTAAGCTTTGCAGACGGGTCATTCCATACCAAAGAAAGGAATATTGGCATCTTGCTCTGTAGCGATCCCTGCGAAAAAAAAGACGACGACGTGAAATGATAGAGACAAACCAGAAGAAAAACCTAAGAGAGGGGGAAACACATTTTCATGACCTAAATATACTAAACCGGACCACAAACTGAACTAGAAAACAAATCGAACCAGACCAAACTAAAACTAAAAATTGAACCGAACCGGGGTATTATTGCAGTCCATAGTAGAAATACTCAGAATCTACAATAATTTTATGAGCTCTTTTAGATTATTTTTATAATATATAAAGAACCATATCCATGCACGACGCCATAAGGTGAACACACAATATGTCCTGAGACGCAACAACGCAAGAATGTAATTATTTCATAGTTAATATGAGTTAATAGTAATAAAGTAGAAATAGATTACGAAGGTAAATTAAAAAAAAACAATATAAAACAAATCAATGATGTAATAAAGAAAATAGAATAGATATTTTGTTTCTTTATTGAAAACAAATCATATTTATCTGACATGGACTCCCTCGATACAGAAACGTGGCGTTGACATTTTTTAAAAGAGATATTTATGGGTTTTTTATTTAATAATATATTCAAAAAAAAACTTGATTCTACCAGCGAGCGGATAAAAAATCTACATGGCAAACGGTTTTCAGATATTTGCCAAACAGGATGTCATAAGAGCGGCAAATCCCCCGTAGGAATGGTTAAATTAAACAAGATTTTAAAAAATAATTTATATTTATTCTAAGAGTGTTTTAATGAGTTTTTGTTTTTTTATTAGGGTTGTGTTTGTTTCCCGGAATTCACTTTCCGGAAAACCAATTTCCAAACTTTCTTGTGTTTGTTTGCCTTCCGGAAAGTTGGTCAACGGAAAACACTTTTCGGTCAACAGACAACACTTTGCAGTTAAAGAAAAATTTGGCTTGATTTTGAGGAAAGTGTTTTCCGGAAAATTTGGGCGGAAAACACTTTCCAAAAATTGTGAAAAATTTAGAAATGTTATTATTTGCTGATTATATCAAATTTAATCCTTAAACTTTTGATTGCTATATATAATTTGTTTTGAATATTTATTTTTCAATTCCATCTCTTAAAATTTAATTTTTATATTAATTTTGGTTCTTATTTTTATAAATGCTATTTGCTTTTTTCTTATAATTTTTTTATCGAAATTTTTTATCTATCAAATTTGGTCATCATTTTTTTGTTGTTACTTATTTTATTTGAAATAATTTATGAAATGTTAATTATTATTATTTTAATTTATTCACCTTTTATTTATTTTTATTATTATTACCTTGTTTATTACTTAAAAATTTATATATTTTATCTTCTAATCTATAATTTTTATTCAGTTATATCATATATATTTATCGTTGTGGATTTAATTATATTAAATTATATATACAAAATTCCTGTGGAAACATGCAGACAATATATATATAATTTTATCTCCCAGTTTTATTGTTTTTAATCTACTAATTTTTTTTTATATTTTATCTTCTAATCTATAATTTTTATTTAGTTATATCATATATATTTATCGTTGTGGATTTAATTATATTAAATTATATACACAAAATACCTGTGGAAACAGCAGACAATATAGATAGTATATATATATATATATATTATATATATATAACGAAACAAGCTTTAACTAATTTATCCGTAAATTTTATCTCCCAGTTTTATTGTTTTTAACCTTCTCAAAACATTTATTTCATCTCCATAATTCTATACCCACCACTGTCGTGATAAAATAAAATAAAATCTATACCAGCCCGGTTTAGTTTCCCATGATAGATGCTGTAAAGACAAATGGTAGTGGGCCAAGTGGCATTGTTAAAATTAAAGTAGTGCAACGAAGTAAACGAATAGTAGAGCGCCTTGTGGCGCACTGTTCCTTGCCCTCATCTCCACTCCTAGATGCCAGGGCGTGTGGCTGGCACAGGTGATCCTACACGTGGAGCACCTCTGACTCTGATGGAGTCTCCACTCTCCACTTTTGGTGCATCCTGCTGTCATTCCCTATCGAAGTGCGTGTGGTTGGCACATGAACACATGTGCTCAAATTTAGTCCTTAAATTATAATACATATCACAATTATTGAGTCTCAAAAAGAGAAATTGTTTTCAGTCAGGCTTTGAAATTTTAAATTTCGCTTCTTCGTCCATACATTTGCAAATAAGAAAATCATTGCACTTTTGGAAGTTTCCTAAGAAAACATGGGCGGTTGGCATCAAACTAATTCCCTGTTTGTTGTTAAATTTTAAAAATATAATTAAATTTTTTAATGTTTCTAAATATTATTTATTTATTGATAGCACCTTCACCTAACTGTATAACACCAGCACGGCCCAAGCTTAGATAATCAAAACGCTCCCAGGCAAGGCAGCCAGGCCCTTCAAAGTCTTATTATTTTTATAAGACTCTCCCTCTCCCTCCCTCACAGTTATTATTTTTATAAAAGTGCCAGCATCACAGAGGCCAAAAATCATCAAATGGCGGCTTTGACACAAGGAGATAATCTAGATCCCGAGAAACAGACCCTCCTGAACCAGCACAAAGAGAAACACTTCACTGCCGGTGAGATCGTTCGTGACATCATCATCGGTGTATCCGATGGTCTAACTGTTCCTTTCGCTCTCGCTGCCGGTTTATCTGGAGCTAATGCTACGTCTTCCATTGTTCTCACCGCCGGCATCGCCGAAGTTGCCGCTGGCGCTATCTCCATGGGACTTGGAGGGTATTCATGCTTACCGTCAATCATATCTATTTGTCTCTGATTTTGCCTTTAAAATTTGTTTGTTTTGCAGGGTTTTTTTTTGCTCCTTGAGAAACACCGTAAACCTGACTCTGCTAACGTTATATACTAATTCCTATTTATTGTGCAGATATCTTGCGGCAAAAAGTGAGGCAGATCACTATGCAATAGAGCTCATGAGAGAGAAAGAAGAGATCAATAGTGTTCCCGATACAGGTAATTCTTACACTGATTTCTTTTCCCAGCGATAAGGATGTCCAGCTAGGAGACTATTTTGTTTTCCTTGCCCGATCGAGTTCAATATGCTAATGGTATAGTACTAATAAAGAACATGATTCCAAGTTAAGCTGTTGCAAATAGAGGATGGATGAGGTTATTCTTTTTGGGGAAAAATTGCAGAGGCGGCTGAGGTGGCTGAGATACTGGCACACTACGGAATAGAGCCGCATGAGTATGGGCCTGTGGTTAGTGCTCTAAGAAAGAAGCCTCAAGCCTGGCTTGATTTCATGATGAAGTAAGCTCCATTTATCCTCAAACCTCTCTTGTTTGGAATAGTAATTGTTTACTTAATTAGAGTTCTCTGGAAAGATGGAGCAACAAGTTGATGTCAATTTTTCATGATGTATTTCTAAATTTCCCCCCATATTGCACCATTTTGTTGACACTTGCTCCACTATCACATCATGATTACAGTATGTACAATAGGCCAAGTTCACTTTTAAAATAAGTTTCAACTTACGACAAAACCACGGGTCCCCTACCCAGAGCACGGGTGATCTGCAAATTGCACAATGATTTTATGTTATCCAGCATCACGAGATATCCATTTAGATTTTCTTTCCTTTTCTTTTTCTAGGTAATGTAATAGAGTGGATGCTTGGTTTTCTTTTGCTTAATGAGTTTGATTTTGATAATGTGTTGATTTTATACTTTATTAAAACTAGCTAGCTGTTGTCCCATATGTGTCATTGGCAAAACCAAGAATACCGAACAATTTAGTAGGTGATTAGTGATATAAAATTGAGAGCAAGAGGTTTGCTCCTTGTAATTTCAAATCGAATCATGTGTTTGCTAATATGATAGTGACCGAAGATTTATATGATTATTAACTTTAGAACTCATAGGATTAATTTATCTGAAAGCCTATATTAATAAAAAAACTAAGAATACTGAAATGAAGTTATAATGACATGGATACAGATTTGAGCTAGGATTGGAGAAGCCGGATCCAAGAAGAGCACTACACAGTGCGCTGACTATTGCCATTGCTTATGTTTTGGGCGGATTTGTACCCCTCTCTCCTTACATGTTCATTCCAAGAGCTGAAGATGCTGTGGTTTCTTCGGTGATCTTAACTTTGGCAGCCTTGCTGGTCTTCGGCTTTGCTAAGGGTTACTTCACTGGTAATAAACCCTTTAAAAGTGCTTTGCAAACAGTCCTTATTGGTGCCATTGCATCTGCTGCAGCATATGGCATGGCTAAGGCTGTCCACCCATAATCCTCCTGCTCAATATTATGTAAAACTCAACAGTTCAAATAATTGCGTCTTTTTTATTTGTTTCCCTGCCTGTGGTAATTTCATTCGTTTCAGTATCATGAATGATGGGACATCATATCCGAGCACATATTGACCCCAACTCATTGTTATTTTGGTTGAGAGATTGAGATTATCCAAACCGTCAAAATTATTAAAATATATATAATTTTTACTAATAAATTGCAGTTCATGTTATTTTATCGTTTTTTTATTGGCTAGATAATTTTAAGCTCAAAATCTATTCTGATAAGGGTTTTAGTATTTATATGTAATTTCTTGACAATGCAATGTAGTTTTGATGAATTGAATAAAAATTGCAAAGTAACTTATATTTTCAACCCCTGTTCTTCTCTTCTTTGACTTTTTTTTTTCTCATCTTTATTTGACTTCTTTTATCTCTTTTCAGTTTTTTACCTTGTTTTCAAAAAAGAATCATCTAACAATTCGTTCAATTCCTAATATTCAATTCAAGAGAGATGATGAACCGTAAGTAAATATATAGAGAGTTCTTGTTGATAAAAAAAATCCTGGGTTGGCACCAACAATTTTTTTTAAAAAGAAACATTATGTTGTTCATCATCTACATAATCAACAAGAATTAGCCAAATTAGTACCACCATAGCCATCGTAACCTCAAATCTACCACCATTCGAGTGTCATTGTCCTTGGCAACAGCACACAAATCAAAATCATAAATTCACTCATTTTTGCACAATCATCACAATAACAACAAAGAATATGATTTTGACTGGCTAACAAATTATGGTTTGTCTCCAGATTTCTTAGATAGGGGGGTTGAGGCTATTACTGACCCTCCGGCGGGGGTTTACCCTTTTTTGTACTACGACCTAATTGGGTCTACTTTACCTCGTTTAATTTAGTAGGGCTTACGTCCCGATCTTTACAAAAAAAAAACAAAGAATATGATTACAAGCAATTTAAGGATTTCATAATAGGTTTCAAGTCAAACTAAATAACCTCTTAGGTTTCAAGTCAAACTAAATAACCTCTGCCATGTCTTCTGTCAATGTGAACAGCTGGCTATCTTCCTATTGTGCAGATTGTTTTCTATTTCTACATTTTCTATTCTGTATAGATAAGCATCATTATGTGTCAGATTTTGGTTTACATGTATAGGACTAAAATCATGGACTCTGATTTACTTTCCATAGATAGTTCTATTGTACATTCTATATAAACATTCAGAAATCAAAGACTAAGTATAGACAAATTCAGACAATCCTTTGAGCTATTTTGACATGGTATCAGAGCTGGGTAAATCATCTTCTAGGTCTTGAATTTTTGGCTTAATTTTTCTGTTCTTGGTAGTCTTGGTTTCCTGTCACTGGACAGCTACTGTCAATGAACAGCAGCTGGACAACAGCTATCCATCTTCTTCTTTTTTTCTTCTGAAAATTGTCTAGCAGCTGGACAACATTTGTCCATAGCTATCCATCTTTTGGTTATTTTGGTTCTCTCGGTATCTTCTGGTTTTTCTTTTAGTCTCAACAGCCTCTCGGCATAGTCTTGGTTTCTGGGCTGTATTTTTAGAAACAAGGCTCTCGGTATCTTCTGGTTTTTTTCTTTTGGTCTCAACAGCCCCTCAGCATAGTCTTGGTTTCTGGGCTGTATTTTTAGAAACAAGGCTCTCGGTATCTTCTGGTTTTTCTTTTGGTCTCAACAACCTCTTGGCATAGTCTTGGTTTCTGGGCTGTATTTTTAGAAACAAGGCTCTCGGTATCTTCTGGTTTTTTTCTTTTGGTCTCAACAGCCCCTCGACATAGTCTTGGTTTTTGGGTTGTATTTTTAGAAACAAGGCTCTCGGTATCTTCTGGTTTTTCTTTTGGTCTCAACAGCCCCTCGGCATAATCTTGGTTTCTGGGTTGTATTTTTAGATTCAAGGCTCTCGGCATCTTAAGGTTTAAATCTGGTTCTTCTAGTCCAGATCTCGTCATCATCCTTTGTCTCTGTCAATCCTTGGCAGATTAGTCCTCTACTTCTGTCAATTCTTGGTAGATTAGTCCTCTACTTCTATTAATTCTTGGCAGATTTTTCAAGCTCTCGGCAGATTTTTTCAAGTTCTCTGTTTCTGTCAATTCTTAGCAGATTTTCCTTTTTTTTTTCTGGACCTCTCGGCATCTCCTGGTGATTCTGTTTTTTGTCACAACTCTTGGCTATACAAAGCAACTCTCAGTAGAATGCTAATATCTTCACTAAGGCCCTCACTCGTCATCGACATTGTTTTCTAAGTAGCAAATTGATGCTAATTGATCATCCAACATCAATTTGAGGGGGGATGTCAATGTGGACAGCTGGCTATCTTCCTATTGTGCAGATTGTTTCCTATTTCTACATTTCCTATTCTGTATAGATAAACATCATTATGTGTTAGATTTTGGTTTACATGTATAGGACTAGAATCATGGACTCTGATTTACTTTCCATAGATAGTTCTCTTGTACATTCTATATAAACATTCAGAAATCAAAGACTAAGGATAGACAAATTCAGACAATCCTTTGAGCTATTTTGATATCATCTAGCATGCCACGTTGTCCAACCTACCACGTCACATTCCATGTCATCCAACCTTTCCCTTCATCGCTATGTCAAAATCTTCAAAACATCACTGACAATAAATTCCAACTTACTCTCGAGCAATTGAGCTAGTAAATCACTTTCCCTTTTGATTTGTTGAATTTTAATTTTTTTTTGCACTTGTTATTTATAGTTGTAATTGATATTACTTTTATGTCTTGGAAAAAAGTTAAAAAAAAATCCCACCTGCATTTATATATAAATATATTTTTTACCAACCTCTTTCATCATTGATAATCTACCATCTAATTTTTTATTTATTTATTTACGAGTTCTTGTTTTGTGACATTGTGTTTGATAAATCATTTACACTTAAAAATCTATCACTACATGCTTAAGAATGAAATTGCAAACCTAGATAACCAACATGTTTTAAAGAATTGAATCTCAAAAGAGTTCTCAAATAGAACACCCAAAGACCAATAAATATCAAAAGAATAATCATTGTGGACAAGTTCAAAAGCCACCAATATATTATCATTTAAGTTAGTCTAAACACGATGATATTGATGAGTGAGTCATAAGCCTTTACAAAATCCAAGCCCCCACTTTTGATAGTAATATTGACCGTTAGATCTTATACAATATGGATTTGTGACATGAATTAATTATTTGAGGGGCACAAATTGTCTAATAATAGAAAAATTAGATTTGTTAAGATGATATTTATTGTTGAAGCTAAATTTTATTGGAGAGATGTTAAGGATTGTTTAGAGATGAGAGGTAAACCTTACATAACTAATTGGAGTAAAACAAAACAAAACTATAGGAGAAGTAATTACCCTAGATTATAAGAACAAACTCTTAAACAACAACAACAACAACAATAATTAAGGCAGGGAAACAAGTCTGTTAATAAATATATAACATAATTTAAAATAATTACTTAAAGAGATCTGTTGTATGGGAAAATAAATTCATGACTTTGCATAGATTTTATAAAGCTTCGAATAATGATTTTAGAAAATAGGCTATGCTTATAAGTGTTTTCACTCTTATAACATAATTTAAAATGATTACTTAAAGAGATCTGTTGTAAGGGAAAATAAAGTCATGACTTTGCATAGATTTTATAAAGGTTCGAATAATGATTTTACAAAATAGGCCATGCTTATAAGTGTTTTCACTCTTGACTAAGCCTTATTGATGCATGATTATATATTGGTTATAAAGAGTCAATAGACAAACTATCAAGACACTTTTAGGACCCTTTTTAAGTCTTAATTTAGAAATAATTATTATTTATTACGTACCCCCTTCTAGTGCCTAAATTTATAAAGAAGAGAAAAGCAAACAAGTCATTGATTAAATGTCTAGGTTGAGTTTAGAGGTTTAGTGTGCTAAATGTCAAGGTTTTGATAACATGTTCTTCAACTACAACTCTAAACTCATAGTTATTTAGGAACATAATGATATAGGTGAAAAGGAGAAATATTGTGTACAAATGTATGAACTTAATCCTAAGAACTTTAGTGATCTAGATGAAAAGTAATAAAGAAAATAGATTGAAAACAACAAATCCAAACGAGTTTAAAAATCAGATTAATAAAAAAATATAGTAATTTTGTTTTAGTGGTAGAGGAAAATGTCTTAGGAAACTCTTTATTATAATTATACAAAGAGGTGAATATAGTATTAGAAAAGTCTTATGATATTGGTCCTTTGATGATTCCTCACCTACCATGCTTTACGACCAACAGGTAAAAGGTTTAGAGCAACATGCTTCTTATCCTCTTATGCTTGATGTCTAACACATTATAGGTTTAGAGTAGTATGTTGAATTCATTAATCCATTACCCTCGACACGTAATGAGAAAGAAGAAGATAGTTATAAATTACAAGGTTATGTCCAAACTATATCTACTAAGGTTTTAAATAGTGTTTATTTCACTTTACACCATCAATCATGTAATGTTCATAGTTAGAAATATAAGAAGCTTGTAGATCTTTTTCTCATATTTCCCCACTTTGAAATGTTTGATTCAACTAAGTCTTTTACATGTAAAGTTTATAATTTGTTTCTTGAGATTATAAAGGAAATTCAAACAAGTAATGAACAATACAAATTTCATGCTCATTTATATTATCATGATGTACTCAATATTGAAGATTATTTCATAATACATATTAGACTTGAATGATGTCCTTTGAAAATGAGTCATAAATTGCAATCGAGTAATGTTAGATCATTCAAAGAGTTGCAAATGATTGAATCAAATAATCATGTCTTTAAGTTGCCATTAAAGTTTGATATTAGCTTTACTTTTAACAGAATTACTCGTAAGAACTTGGAATATTATTTTTCATTCAAAAAATTAATTCTCTGAGTTACAATACTGGTTCATATATACACATTCTTACAGAATATTGTTGCATGGGTAAACTATTAAAATACACAAACGGTAACCTGCAATCAACATAATATAAAGAATACAACCCATACTGTTGTATTCTTTATATTATATAAACAAGAGTTTAACCCATGCTTGCTGTATTCTTTACACTCCCCCTCAAGATGGAGCATAGATATTTATCATGCCCATCTTGTTAATAGCATCATGAAATACTTTTCCTGAAACTGCCTTCGTAAGAATATCAGCTAACTGATCTGCAGACCGTACAAAAGGAAATTGTATAATTTTCCTATCAAGGTTCTCCTTTATGAAGTGTCGGTCTACTTCGACGTGTTTGGTTCGATCATGTTGTACCGGATTGTGAGCAATCTCAATAGCCGCTTTATTATCACAATGTAACTTCATAGACGTCCCATAATCTATTCCCAAATCTTGCAACACATGTTTTATCCATAATAACTCACACACGCCATGAGCCATTCCTCGAAATTCCGCTTCTGCACTTGATCTAGCCACTACTTTCTGCTTTTTACTTCTCCAAGTTACCAGATTCCCTTCTACAAACGTAAAGTAACCTGATGTCGATCTTCTATCAGTCTGGTTTCCTGCCCAATCCGAGTCTGTAAAACCTTCAATTGCGCGAGTCTCCTTCTTTGAAAATAATAGACCTCTTCCTGGTGCACTCTTTAAATACCTTAAGATCCGATATACTGCGTTCATATGTTCTTCTCCTGGTGAGTGCATAAACTGACTTACCACACTTACTGCATAGGCTATATCTGGCCGTGTATGTGATAGATATATCAGCTTCCCAACCAATCTTTGATAACAGCCTTTGTCCGCTGGCGTCTGATTTTTTGTTTCTCCTAACTTGTGATTCATTTCCATTGGTGTGTCGACTGGTTTACATGCGAGCATTCCAGTTTCTGTTAACAGATCTAACACATACTTTCGTTGTGATAGACATATCCCGGTTTTCGACCTTGAGACTTCAATCCCTAAGAAATACTTTAATTGTCCGAGATCCTTCATTTCAAACTTTGAAGCTAGGAATTGTTGGAGTGCTTTTCTTTCTTCTAGATCGTCTCCTGTTATCACCATATCATCCACATATACAATTAACACTGTAATTTTCTCTTCTTTGTGTTTTATAAACAACGTGTGGTCCGAGTTGCTTTGCTTATACCCAAAATCCTTCATTGTAGATGAGAATCTTCCAAACCACGCCCGCGGTGACTGTTTCAAACCATATAATGCCCTTTTTAGTTTACAAACTTTATTTCTGCTCGAGGGATTTTGTATAGTCCCAGGTGGTTGATCCATGTAGACTTCTTCTTCCAGATCCCCATTTAGGAAAGCATTCTTGACATCAAATTGTTGGAGATCCCAGTCTCGGTTTACTGCTAAGGATATGAGAATGCGAATAGTATTGATTTTTGCAACTGGAGCAAATGTTTCTTGATAATCTACTCCGTATTTCTGCGTATACCCTTTCGCGACTAGCCTTGCTTTGTATCTGTTAATACTGCCATCTGCATTAAGTTTTATAGTGAACACCCATCTGCACCCAACGGTCTTCTTCCCTTTTGGTAATGGACATATCTCCCAAGTGTTATTCCTCTGGAGTGCCTCCATTTCTTCATTTATTGCCTTTGTCCATTTTTGATCTGCTAGTGCGTCCTGTATGTTGCTAGGAATAGATACAGTAGACAATTGATTAATAGAAAAAGCATATGATTTAGACAACCTATGGGGAGACACATAATTGCTGATAGGATATTTAGTCTTAGTATTTGGATCAGGTTCATATTGTTTCTTTGGAATTCCCCTATTTGATCTCTGTGGATATTTATGTGTTATATTTTCTATAGGAGTAGGAATTTCATTAGTTTCCTCAATGATATGATTTGGATTTTCTTGAGGACAAATATTCTGAGCATGAATTTCAGGAGTTTCATCAATTATATGGTTTGGATTTACCTGAGGACAAATATTCCGGGTTGATTCTTCGGCTAATGGTGTAGACATTTCTGGACACCGAGCGGGGTTGTTCTGATCTATGTAGATATCCAAATTAGTACCATCATTAGAGGCCATACCATTTTGTCGTTGTCGTATTTCTTCATTGAACGTGTCAAGTACCCCTCCATTTTCTTCTAATATAAACAGATCGTCGTCGTACTCTTCATTATGTCTCTCCCCCTGAAGAGACGACCCAGATGCTCCCCCTGAATAGTAAGGCTCCAATTCATGGAACGAGGTATCTAAGGTAATATGTAATTTCGGTTGCAGCGGATCATAACACCTATAGCCCTTCTGAAATTCTGAGTAGCCAATGAAAACACACCTTTTGGCACATGGATCAAGTTTACTCCGGAGAACTTTTGGTATGTAGACATAAACTGTGCATCCAAATACTCTGGGTTCAAGGTTCGGTAGATGAGGAACGGAAAGCAGAGATTCCATCTTTTGTTGAGGAGTCTGAAAATTGAGCACACTAGATGGAGTACGATTAATTAAATAAGCAGCCGATTTAACTGCTTCTCCCCAATAAAATTTAGGCATGTTCATACCAAACAAGGATGCCCGGACGACTTCCATAATTTGCCTATTTTTCCGTTCAGCAAGCCCATTTTGCTGTGGAGTATAGGTGCAAGAAGTTTGATGTCGAATTCCATGATGACCCATATATGTCCCAAGAATTTTATCCATAAATTCTGTACCATTGTCTGATTGAAATGTACGAATGGACCTCTGATATTGGTTGGCCACCATTTTATGAAATTCCTGAAAAGCTGTTCCTACTTCATTCTTATTTTTCAGAAGTGAGATCCATGTCATTCGAGTGCATTCATCAATAAAAGTAACAAAATAGCGTGCACCGGAAAAAGATGGAATTTTTGCAGGTCCCCAAACATCTGAGTGAATAATTGCAAAAGGTTCAGAACTTTTACTCACACTTGGTAAATAAGGGATACGGTGGCTTTTGGCCAATTCACAAGTGTCACATTTAAAGTCTGAACTACTTAAACCGGAAAACAAGTGCGGTCGTAATTTCTTCAAGTACCCAAATGATAGATGACCTAATCTACGATGCCATAACCAGATGAGTGCTTCTGTCTTGTCCTTACTTGTAGTTTGATGTGCCTGACCGAACTGTGACCCCCCCTTCTCGGTTAATTCCAGATAATAAAGATGACCCTGTCTAACACCATAGCCAAGAATCTTCCGGGTTAGAATGTCCTGAAAAACACAAAATAGAGGCCAAAAATTTGGCTAACCGAAAGGAGATTGTATGCGAGGGACGGAACCACTAGAACTGTATCTAGGGTGAGGGATTCGGTCAGGGTTATAGTCCCTTCTCCGGTAATAGGAGAAGGACTACCATTAGCCGTGTAAATAACTGACTGAGAGGAAGGTTTAGAAAATTTTAAATTACCCGAATCGCGAGTCATGTGGTCGGATGCACCTGTGTCAATAATCCAAGTATTATTTTTTTCAATATCAGATAATTCAGAATTTTTACCTATTATACCTGGATGAACAACGTTGGCAGTAGGTGGTTCGACGTCCGTAATATTTGCCACATGTTTTCCGAAATTTTTCCGAGGTTTTTTCTTAAAATCCCACCACTCCGGATACCCAATTATTTCATAACACCTTTGTTTGGAATGACCCATTTCACCACAATGGGTACAAATCAGCCCACCCGGTTTTTTAGTGTTGGCAGCTCCCGGGCCCGGGTTAAGAAATGGGTTAAACCCATTGTGACCCATTTTTCCATTAACTCCCCCGATTTTCTCACCTTCTCCCCCGTGTCCTCTCTCACCCCACTGTCTCCGATCTCTGTCACTTTTCTCCGATCTGTGACTCCGAGCGAGCAACACGGTGCTCTCAGCTACAACAGGAGAGCCACCATGGGTCTTGCCTTCCATGACCATCTTCTGGTGATGCTCTCGCCGGACACAGGCATAGGCACTCTCGAGGTCCGGCTTGGGTACTTGACGTAAGATCTCCCCACGAATCTGGTCGAAGGCTGGGTCGAGGCCACTGAGGAAGATATGAAGACGAAGCTGTGCCATCGCCGAGTGAAGATGAAGCACACCGTCCACTGTTCCGACTTGGGAGGTAGTCCGACAATCTATTTCTTGAAAAATAGCCATCAATTCGTTGTAGTAAGTGGCCAGTGGTCTTCCATTTTGTTTGGTGTTGAATGATTTCTGATTGAGTTCAAAAATATAGATTTCGTCGGCGCCGTCGTAGAAGGTGCGAGAGACGGCATCCCAGATTTCCTTTGCTGTGGGGAGACGAATGAATCGTCGCATCAGTGACGGGCTCATGGATTCAATAAGCCAACTCTTTACGCGATGGTTCTCAGTGATCCAGATCTCCAATCTCGGGTCATCGGGTCCTGGTTTTGCAATGGCACCAGTCAAGTAGCCACCTTTGTTTCGTGCTCCGATCCTCATCTCCATGAGCTGAGACCAGAGGGAGAAATTCGTCTCGTCTAGCAGGATGCTGATGGGGAAGGAAGAGTTATCTTGATTGACCATAATGGGGTGAGCGGAGGTTGGCAGTGGTGTGGGTGGGATTGAAATAGAGGCATTAACCTCCATACTGGGTGAGTTTGCTTGTATTGCTGGCTGGTCCATTTGAAGATGCTAGGATTACAATTTTTTTTTTGATGATTTCTGGGCAATGTTTGAAACAATTATGGGTGTGAGATTTCTGGGGAAATTGGGACTTCGGGTTTATGCTTTCTGGTTGTTTTTCTGGAGAGTGATTGCAGTTGTGGGATGAAAATGAGATGGGTTGTGGATTGAGGTTGTGGATTGAGATTGTGATTTCTGGATTGGGATTGTGAGGTTGCCACTGAGTGAGATTTCGAAATTTCTGGGTTTGATGAAGGTGGGATGATTTCGGTGAACCTGTTGAGAACAGATACTGTTACGATTCAACACTTCAATTCAGAAATTCGATTTCAGAATTTCGATTCAAAGGGAAAGGTATGCTCTGATACCATGTAAGAACTTGGAATTTTATTTTTCATTCTAAAATTAAAATGTCTGAGTTACAATACTGGTTCATATATACACATTCTTACAGAATATTGTTGCATGGGTAAACTATTAAAATACACAAACGGTAACCTGCAATCAACATAATATAAAGAATACAACCCATACTGTTGTATTCTTTATATTATATAAACAAGAGTTTAACCCATGCTTGCTGTATTCTTTACAATTACCTTGTTATATATAAAACACAACAATCTTTCCCTGGTGGTCCTTTCGAGACCTTTGCAATATTATTCTTACCTTTGAAAAAAAATAGAATATTAATGCTACTTTAGATGCACAAATTGTTTTTACCAAGGACAATGAACTTCAACGAATCCTAGTATATGAACAAATGATTAGATCGAAACTATATTTAGATTACCAAAGAGACATTACAACGAGTAAATCATTATCTTTGGAAATGCTATTAGGGACTTTCTGAACTATATTGACGAGTTCGAGGTTTTTTTTGACTCTGGAAGAATTGATAAAGACATCAGATCCAAGACATGATTTACGCACAACCCAGTCTGTTATTCTTTGGTTGAAAGATTAGACTCAATCAAGCCCAAGTTATTAAATAGAACTTTAGTTTATGTTATTTTATTAGATTTTTATTACTCGGTAGGTTTTAAGCCCAAATTTGATTCTACTTAGGGTTTTAGTATTTATATGTAATTTTCTTGACATTACAAATTTAGTTTTGATTAATTGAAAAAAATACAAAGTAAAAAACTTTTCCAATCCCTCTTCTCCTTCTATGGCTGCTGCTTCTTGGCTTTCTCTCTCTTTTCTTAGCTTATTACTTTCTATTCAAATCTCCCGCATCAATGAAGCTTGATGGATTTTTGCACGCCATTGAGTTGCTTCTGTGCGCATCTAAAAATCTTTGTTGTTAGAAGAGTTGAGCTCTGTCCGAGATGTGTTTACCGTTCAAATTTCGAAATGCTTCTCTGCCCTTTCTTTTCCCCAACATTTAAACCTTATTGCTCCATCAAAACATAATCATCACTCCTACCCTAACTTTTTTAAAATAATTAAATTGTTTCTCACTTTTTTAGGTTCACGATGACAGTGGCAATCTAGAGCCGTTATCTTGCTGCTAAAAATATCGTAGAATGAGACGGGATAATGCATGTTTGGCAGCCATCCACTTCCACCGAGCTTCTATTATCAGCGAGACCTATATTAACTTCATTAAATCCTCTCTATAAGATCGTGTTAAGCATTTGTGCTGTAACGCCCCCTCTCAGATTCTATTATCCTCGTCCAAAACACCACCAAAACCATAAGAAAGCCATTTACAAGGAAAATGCAGTTAGAGGGGCAAAATCATTTCGATAACAATATAACCAGAAGGATGGTTCAATCACAGCACTGCAGCTAAGCTCCCGGAGGGCTTCCACAAACAAAAGAGGATCTTTTTCTGCCAAAAAAAAACGCTTATACATATATATATATATAAAATCGACTGCCTATTACATTTTAGAGCACTGAATCTGTCAAGTAAAAGGCAATGACTATATATCATCATTTAAGTTTATGGTGAATAATGAGTGACTTCATTTTCAAGGAACAAAATACCGCCAGGCAATTCCTCCCAGCAGATGTGGAGAAAACATGCTCCCGCGTCTAAATCTATCAATCGACAAATAAAGAGAATCAGCGTATGGGAATTGTACTAACTGGCATGAACATGACACTCTAACGACTTTGAAACACAATGCAATCTCAAAGTAATAAGATTTCCTCTGTTGTAAATAACAGATTTTTTTGTAATGGTTTGTGAAGGAAGAGAGACCAGAGAAAACCAACTTACATTGTTTAATTAAAATCACCTGTCTGAATCTCGTATATCTATCTTTCTAGGAGGTATGTTACGGGATGTTAGTGGTTTGGTTCTGAACCCAAAAGATCCATCTGCCAAGTTAGAATTTCCAAGTTCTGAGACTTGTCAAAGTAAGGTCCATCAGCTGCTTTGTTCTCCAAGTCACTGGACTTCTCCATCTGTTCTATTAAATATTCAAAATTTTGAGATCTCTCCAGCTGTGTCCCAGCAACTGTTGTTCCAGTATCAGTTTCAGTATCAGGGCTCTCTTCAGATTCGGGTTTGGTGTCTTTAGTATTCTCAATGAAAGGATTGGCTAAAAACATATGTTCCCATGAACCATCATCCGCTAAGTCTGGTAAAACAAACGAGGCATGATTTTCAGAACCCAGATTTTCATCCATAAGAAGTTCCATAAAATCTGGATTGACAAAAAAGTCTTTCATCCCATCAGAAGATGGGTTAGATTCTCGTGGATTTTCTGGACAAATTGGCGGTGCATGTACAGGCTCGAACATTTCATCCACTGGTGGCTGGTACCTTACTATCATTCCTTCAGATGCCAACAGATCGACATCATCTGAACCCTGCTCCACTATGCTTCCTGGCTCAGCCATCCGCCAATTATTTTCCTTTTTGTGTAGTAGCTGGGCTAGAAACCCTGGGCTTTGCACTACCATCACTAAAAAAGACAGCATCTGCTGCTGATTTTTTTCCATTCCTTGAAGGCGATCCCTCAACAGGAGCAACTTATTGTCTGCAGTTTCCTGGTGCTGCCCAAGCTTAACCAACTCCTGAGTGAGTGCACTTTTACCTGTCTTCAGGCTCTCAACTTCCTTCCAGAGACCTGCATTTTCAACACTTTCACAATGCTCAATGGAGTTGTCTTGCTGCTGCACTGACTTTCGATTGTCTGTGACCTGAGAATTTTTCCTCCTGCAGATATTCTTTAACAGATGTTTCTGCCCTCTAATAAATCCGTCATTTGCAAATTCCCACTGATCTGTATCAATTTTTCTAAATCCCTGAAACAAGTTTATGACTATTAGATACTTGAATAAAGCATGTGATTTCAAATTCAAAGAACAGACCGCAGTGGAGTGGGCGGAGGGGTTAACATGTATGGCAACTGAACCACTTCATTCTTTACCACAAACACCCATAAACACAGTTTGCCCTGCATAATTTTGTGACGAGAAATGATATCCTAAGTTGCACATAGTTTGTAAGAAAACCTTAAAGCTTCTTACACATTATGTAAAGTGTTTCCTCAAAGAGAAACTTTCAGAAACCAAATTTTAAAAGGCCAAAGGCCATTGCAAATATCAAACAAGAGGATGAATGAACAAGAGAATACTGTGGGAATATTGCTCAAATTTTGCTTTGCTTAATATTTCAATTAGTTTTAGATCATTACGAAATTACCCAAATAAAAAAGAGACATACATCAGTTTAATTTTAATCATTCTCAGAGGAGCAGATGAAGACTAGTTAGCTTATTTTGCAATGAATTTTTTCACTACAAACATAACTTTTACAAATAAAAATATAACACTGCAATATTTTAGCAAGAATCACTTTCGAATGACTCATTCAAATAGTAACTTCGCAACTATGTAATTCTGAACCGTCATGCCTGCTCTCTTTGTTTTCTTAGCTAGGTCAGACTTGAACCAGGACCTTTGTCTAGTCTAACTCTAAGACAGGGAAAAGCAAAATCAGATGAATAAACCCAATGAAAATGGACTTAGAATTGCCACAATTTTCAGCTCGTAAGGGGGGAAAAGTACCCTTGTACGTGAGAAAGAACAGCAAACAACTAGAATCAATCCTCTTTTACATGAGCACAGTTTGCTAACCAAATTGTTGCCGGAAAGATGCACAGAGAACAGCTGGGGAACAGTGATAGCTGAAATACTATCAGCCTTAAGTCTTTACTTTAATCTATTTCTGCTTGGACACATATAACCCGTGTTAATGAGTTTATACATTACAGTTATTGCTAAAGAGGAGTTCACTGGCTCCCTTTTCTCCCATCCCATCATTTCCTACAATCTGTGCTCACCCAATGCCAGCACAAGTACACGAGAAAGGAAAAATAAGCACAAAGAAAATGTTCATAAAAGACCTTCAAAACAAGTGAAAATTCACAACACAAGATGAGTAATTTATCAGGAAATACCAAGGCTACATAATTTGCAATGGCAAACTTGGCATGCAACAAGCCATTTGTAAGATCTTTATCGATCTTATCAGCCACATGGGGACAACCTTCAGGAATTACTTCACTGCCACATGGGGACAACCTTAGCTGTATTCTGCCTCTCTAATATATATATGGTAATGTTATACAAAGACAGTCTTATGACACAGAAGCAGGACCCCAGGTAAAGATTCAAGAACATTGCTTTTACACCCAACCAGATAGCTAATAACAATTAAAAAACATATCTTGGTACTATATACCATTATTAAGAATCTAAAGCGTTGAAAGCAATGTACAAGTTCGTATAGTGTTTTAAGAATCTAGAAATGCACATATAAGAATATCGTCTGTAAGCTAACATTTCTAAAAACGGAGGGATCCCTTCTTTAGTATGCAAAACTGCATTCAAAGATAATGTCTTCTTCGGCACTATACTTTTTATATTACTGGTTAACAGTCTATACTTGATATTTTATTTCCATTGGAGCATAATTCAGTTGAACCCTGCTTCGAAAATTCAAAAGATTGTTCATTTTAAAGACAATAAACTAACCCAGAATTTTGATATTCAAAAAAATATTGTTCACGTCAATTTTGATATTCAAAAAAATTCATAAAATCCCTTTAGAAATAATCAATCAATAAAAAACCCCAGAATTAAAATTCAATCACGCAACCAAAACAAGAAAGAGGCAAGCAAAAGAGTAAAAAAATATGAAGAACATAAAGAAACAAACAAAGAAAACTTACATAGATATTGAGCTGCCTGACAAAACTAGAAGAATTGCTGTGCTTGAAGTACTTAGGCAGTAAGTGGACAGAGAATTCAGTCATGTCCCGTATGACAAAGCTATCATTGGTCTGGCTCCATGAGATTATCGAATTTGTTGATTCATCATCTACCATTTCATAGCATTTCTTCAAGAAAGGAGCCACCCCACTTTCGCTTGATTTCACCATGGCTGTAAAATACCACCGGACTTTTCCTTTTTTTGGGTCTGAGGAGGACTGACTTTCTCTTGTGTTTGGATGGAGAAGTTAGAGAAATCTACTATCCATCTGAGACCCGAGTGAGTCCACTCAGGGTAGGGGTGGAAAAGCACAAGACAACAAGGGTATAAAGGGAATAAAAGTTATGTGGTTGATTGTACGGAGGGCATTGGTGGGATTTGCATTGGGTTCTTTACAGTATTGTGCTTGGCTGTCCGGGGAAGTTTGGAAATTACATTGTGTGATAGACGGTTCGATATTATCTTCGTCTTTATTTAGTTAAATATTTTTTTATGTTTTTATTTAAAAAAATTATATATATCACACTTTTAATTTCAGTTTTACAAAAGATAGAATAATTTGTATTTATTTATTTAAATATGAAAATCAACTTTACAATTATTTTGACTAAATATATATTTTTTTAAACCATAAATAAAATTATTGTTATTTTGAAAGATATTGGGAGGCAAGGAGGAAGGAAGGGAACATTTAATAAAGGGGAGAGTAGAAAAAAAAAGAAAAGGAAAGGTGGGCGGGTTGAGCACGCAAGAAACACCCCGACAATACCTTTTTGACAGTTACAAAAAAAGAAGCCATAACCACGCACCAAAAACGCTGTCGTTCTTGCTGGTCCATCATAGTCAGAAGTGCTGTTGTGAAACGATCTCATTTTATAATTTCATTCAAAATATCTTTGCTTTATTACCCGCTGTCACAGTATTTTAAAAGTATTTTTAAAGATAAATTATTTTTTTATTTTAAAATTATTTTAATTTATTCATGTCATAAATTATTATATTTTTAAATAAAAAATATTTTAAAAAACAACTTCAATCATACTTATAAATAATATTTTAATTAGATATCTAGCACTTTTATCAGACACGCTTGGTATTGTTTTGTTTTTGAAATACAATTGTTTTTATCTAAAATCAAAATGTCTCTTTAAATGAAAATTGATTTGCGTTTAGACAAAAAATGCATCTCATGCTTTTAATCAAAAGCACGACTACTTTTTGTGGAATTCAAACTTCTCTGATTACAATGAAATATTTTTTCTATTATTTGTTGTGATTATTAAAAATCAAATATGCCTAGTGTTTTATATAAATCAATTTTATAATTTTTTTCATCACATCACTAGTTTTATTGAAATAATGCATATTATTCATCCTATTTATTTGTTTTTGTTTTTTTAAGATTATAAATCACTCTCATAAGAACATGGACACATAATTTAATTATCTATAAATCATAATATAAAAGAAATATATTGCTCAAGACATTTTTAGTATGTTACCGTTCTTATTTGTTATTTTTCATTAAAAAACACAAAAATATAATTTAACCAAGCATTATTGAACTACTTAAACTGTAGTAATTAATTACATAATGTTGTTTTTACCTCACAGCACAACCAAAAACTATAGCGCAACACAACATAGGACAGCATGGCACAATACAATAATACCGAACATACCCGACGACTGGTAAAATCAATATCATGATAATATTACCAAACAGGTCTGTCCCACAGTGGTTGAGGATGACGCTCCTTTTCTTGGTACTCAAGTTCGAGCAGAGGTCCTGGGTGTTCCTTTTACGTGGCAACCTAATTTGTTTCCTGTTTGGTATGTTTGTCATCTCCGTGATATTTTATTTGCTTATTGAACTTACAAAACTTGCAAGATATTCAGTAGATTTAGAGAATAATCAAGTATGTACAAGCTAGTCCGATCACCTTGGTTATAAAAAAAAAATATCATGATAATATTAGGGGGTAAAATCACGAATAAAATACACAAAGTACAGACTGTAAAATAAATAACTTTGTGCAAAACACGTGCTCAGTTTCCTGTAAAATAACTTTGTGCAAAACACGTGCTCAGTTTCCTGTAAAATAAAACTCATGGTGAAGGGTAATTTAAGAAATTTCGAAACTCTATAACTGAAGTATATTTTTTTAGAGAAAAAAAAGAGAGGATGCCATCGTTCAGCCTAGTTCCTCCCCTGACTTGCTTGCATTGAGCATTACTAAACTGCCCCATGCTTTGCCACATATTCCATTGATTTTCTTGAAACCTCGTAAGCTAGTAGTTAATTTAAGTTGTAAAGTAAATCATGTTGTAGTTAGTTCAATTGAGTTGATTAGTTTACGGTTTCAAATGTAATATTGATCAAGGGTAAAAATATGATTTCATTTTTTTATATATATAAAATAGATATAATATTCTTTATATTTTAAAATCATTGTAATACGTTTATATTAAAAAATAAAAATTTATTATTTTAATATATTTCATATTAAAAAATATTTTTAAAAGTAAATGGTATTGGCATATGAAACACTTTAAATTAAAATTAGATGAGCTCAAGAGTTATATTTTTTAAGGTATAGAATTCGAATCACAATTGATATGTTTTTTTTGGAGTCGTTATCTCTAGTATAAAAATTAAAGATTTAATATGTTGTTGTATGAAAAACTTACATGAACACAAGCACAAGAGTTCAAGAATTTAGTGAAGGTATGCAAAAGTTAACTCAAACATCTTAATTAAAAAAAAATATTTCACTCTGTAAGACCAAATATTTAATGAATAAGCCCACAAGTTAAGATCATTATAGTGGAATCCTGTAAATTTACATTAGTTTAAGAGATACAATTTTTAAATACTATATGGGTTGATTTAAGGAAAGTTTTATAATAGTTACAAGATTTGATTTTGGTTAATCCACATCAATTTTATTTTTTAGTCTTATAAAAAATAAAATTATAATTATTGGGGTTTAATTAGTTTTTTTCAAGTTGACCAAGACATGGTTAACTTAGATTTTTTACTAGATCACACAAAGTTAATTATTTTTTTTATTTTAACTGAAAATTATCCCAACTTAAACCTTGTATTACATACATCACGAGTAAAGTTATAAAACAATAAGATAAGGATTGGGTATTTGGACACGATCCTTCATATAATTTTATTTCCGTAGATAAATACATCAAAATACACAATAATTTGAGCTTAAAAAATAATAAATATTCACTAACATTACGTATATTTGATTGAGAGCAAGTCCAATGGCAATGATATATGAAGAGCCAAAGGCAAAAATATGTATTTTTGACAATTTTGTTTCGTTTATTCCTCTCCAACGGAGCTCCCCGTCTGATGTGCTATTTGTAGCACTTGAAAAAAAAAGAGCCATAATATACTTCAACATAAATAAATCATCTTATCAACCTGAACATATAAACATAATCACCATCGCTAACGCCAACACCGACACAACTACAACCAAAACCAACACAGTAACCACCAAAAACACCACCTTCAACAACAACAACAACAACAACAAATCGATTCCCTTTTACAAACTAAAAGAAATTAAAGTGAAAGATTTTCTCTTTAATTACAAAATTTCTCACAAACACAAGGCTACCCCCACATCTTCCTCTCTCAATTCACCCCAACCAATACCAAAACCACCAAGAAAATGGACTCACACATGCTTCTTGAAATCTTTACTTCTAGGGATAAGCTACTAATGATCTTCTGAAAGCTTGGAGCTCGAGACTTGGCACGTGCAAGTTGTGTTTGCAAGCTGTGGAGTGTTAAGAATACAGCTGCACATCTACTATAATTGCAGATGTGCAGGTTACCATTGTTGATTACTTGTAGCTTTATTATCATTTCCTTCCTCATGTAACAAATTATGCAGTCTAGGAGAGTAGAGGTAGATAAAGAACATTGTTATATATATATATATATATATATATATATATATATATATCGAAACTGTAACACCAGATTAATATGTCAAAAATACATTTACAACACTTAACATGGTATCAGAGCATTTTTTTTGAAATCGAATTGCTACAAGCAAACCTCCTTACATTTACAATTGAATTTTTTTCTTGCCCGTAAACCCAGATCTTGATTCCCACAGTGCTTGTTCTCAACAACAACTGCTTATCTAAGAAATCCTCAAAATCCCAGAATCCATCCATCATCAACATATACCCCAGAAATCCCAGAAACCCATCATCATCAATATTAGCTAGAAATTACTCAGAAAACACCCAAACACATCATCAACGTAATGAAATCCTAGAAATCATTCCTAACCACGAAATCCCAACTTAAGAACCATCTCAAGAAAAACCCAGCTAACAATCCATTGCAGCCATTCCTAACCCCGAAATCCTAACTCAATAACCATCTCAAGAACATCATAAAAAAACCCATCTCAACACAATGTCGCAAGAAGATATAGAAAATACAACAAACATACTTACCTTCTTCCTAGCAAACCCCATTGTTGTCCATCAAGACAACTCTGCCTTTCCTACTGGCATTATGCTAGATGAAACAAATTTTTCCCTCTGGTCTCAGCTCATGGAGATGAGGATCAAGGCTCGTAATAAGGCCAATTACCTCACTAGCGACACTATAAGACTACGACCCGAGACTCGAATCCTAGATTACTAAGAATTATCGTGTAAAAAGCTGGCTCATTGAGTCCATGACCCCGTCATTGATGTGACAATTTATTTGTCTCCCCACAGCAAGGGGAATTTGGGACGCCGTCTCTCGCACCTTCTACGACAACGCCGATGAGAACTATATTTTTGAACTCAATCAACAATCCTTTACAAAAATACAAATTGGGCATCCTCTGGCCACTTACTATAATGAATAAGTGGCGATTTTCCAGGAGATTGACTGCCAAACTGCTTCCCAAGCCAGAACGGTGGACAACATAATTCATCTCCACTTGACCATGGCGAGGCTTCGGCTCCACATCTTCATAGTGGCCTCAATCCAGTCTTCAACCACATTCAGGGTGAGACCTTACGAAAAGATCCCAAGCACGACCTTGAAGGTGCTTACGCCTGTGTCCACGAGAGCATCATCAAAAATTGGTCATGGACGACAATTCCCCAGAGTTGGTTGAGAGAACCGTGATGTTTTCCAGAAGTCAAAGATCGGAGAGGGAGAGAGGATTTGGCATGCTTAGTGGAGGAAATGGATGTGAGTGTTGTGATGTCACTAGCACACAAATTAATTACCCTAGCTTAAAACAAATCAAACAAGATATTATAGAGCAAGCAAGGGGTCGTTCCCACGAGGATGATTTAGTTTGTATTTTCGTGCTATATGTTATGCAATTAGGGGGTGGGTTGGAAGTTTTTAGGCTAGCCTAAAGCAAAGTAAGCAAAAATTATATAAAACTGAAATTTATCAATAAAGCAAACCTTGGATGGAAATCAACATCCATCTACAGAAATCAGAACTAATCATGGAAATGACACATCAATTTATATTCTGAATATTTATATTTTCTTAAAATTGGTTCGTTAACATCTCTATCGTATAACTTACCCTAACCATCAAACAACCACAGTGTCTGCACTAGTAATTTGATTCAATGGCAACATAAAAACCTAGATAAATTGATCAATTAAGAAACCTAATTGTCTTCAATATATGCTTAGTTCGATTGAATGTTCTCCCTAAGATTAATAACATAGATCTGCTATAATTATTAAATTAGTTGCTTCATAAGTTCATATACCACAACTCCGGTTTTGATATCAAATTTAGCAATTGATTGTCTATAATAATAACTTCAAGTTCGCTCTTAGTAATTAAATAAAGAATCATAGGAAAATAAGCATGGGAAAACAAACATATTCATCATATAAACTGAAAAAATAAGGTAAAAATAGATCTCATAGTTCTTGAAATATAAAGGTTTTCGTGTCCTCCCAACCAAGCAAAAGAGTCTAGCCTTGCATGTTTATTGAACAACTAAATAAAAAGATGGAAGAAAACATGATTTAGGGTTTGGAGGAGGAAGATTTATGTTTTCTTTGGTGCTCCTCTCCTCCTTTATGTATGCTTAGAAACCCTAGTGTCTATTTCACAAAATAGTATTTCCTTAAGTTGGCAAAATTTAGTTGTCCCTTGTAAAATTCATATCTCCTTCATCTCACATAATTTTGATCTTAATTTGGAATTTTTATAGGTATTTGAGTCTTCAATCCATGAAAATTGAGTTTGCATCAATCCAACTTCTGTAGCTCGAGATATTGAAGCTGGAATGGACAAAGGTCGATATCGGCAGATTGCAAGATTTGACTTTGAAGCTTGTGATTTCCATGATGTTCCTTATTTTATTTATTTTTCCTTATATTTTTATAAATTTATAGATGTTAGATTTTGAATGTCACTGGAATCACTTCATTTCGATCTCTAGAGTTTCCACCCTGAACAAAACACCAACTGAAGGTCAAATTTGTCAATCAACTCCAATTACCTCATTTTTGCATCTTTCATCCAAAAAAACCACAAAACATAAAAAAAAGAATATCAAGGCATTTTATACACAAAAAATGTGCAAAACACTACGTAAATATGGATGAAACTATCAAATAATATGGTCGCATTAGTGAGAGAGAGGCAACGAAAGGAAATGGAAGTGAGAGAGAGCTGGCGAAGGGATATGAGGGTGAATGACGTGTATTTTACCCGGGGAGTGAAAGTGGGGGTGAGAGGAAAATATTTAACCTGGGAGTGAAAATCAGTTTTCAATTCGTCCATTAAAAAGAATAGGGGTTAATATGAAACCATTGCGGCAAAATGGTTCATTCTAAACAACGGTGTTATGAAATCATTGGATATCTGGACTGGTGGGATTTTAAGAAAAAACCCCGAAATTGTTTTGGAAAAAATATGGTAAATCTTATGGAAGTCAAACCACGACAACCGATTACGAACACTATCCATTCAGGTATAATTGGTAAAATGTTTGCTTTATCTGTTATTACTAAGAATAATGCTTGAATTATTGATATAAGTGCATCTGACCACATGACTAAAGACTCTAGTAACTTAAATTCTCCTAAACCTTCATCTCAGTCAGTTATCTATACAACTAATGGTATTCCTTCTCCTATTACTGGAGAAGGGTTTGTAACATTGATCACATCCCTCACCCTAGATACAGTTCTAGTTGTTTCGTCCCTAGCATACAACCTCCTTTCAGTTAGCCAAATTACCTCTGCTCTTACCTGTACTGTAATTTTTTGGCATTTGTTTTGTGTTTTTCATGACATTGTAACCCGGAAGATTCTTGGCATAGACAGGGAAACCTTTGTTTTTCTGGAATTAACCGAGAAGGGCGGGTCAAAATTCAGTCAGGCACAACAAGCAAAAAACAAAGATAAAGCTCAAGCACTCGTATGGTTATGACACCGAAGGGTAGGACATCTATCATTTGGGTACCTTATAATATTACAACCACATTTATTTTCAAATTTCAGTATTTCAGATTTTAAGTGTGACATCCTGAAATGACCAAAAGCCATCATATCCCTTATTTACCAAGTGTGAATAAAAGTTTAGAACCTTTTCTCAGATATTCACTCAGATGTTTGGGGTCCTACAAAAATTCTATCTTTTTCCAGTGCATGTTACTTTGTTACTTTTATTAATGAATGCACTTGAATGACTTGGATTTCTATTCTAAAAAATAAGAGTGATGTAGGGACAATTTTTCAGGAATTTCATAAGATGGTGACAAACTAAGACCAAATACCCTATCAGTAATTATTTGTCTTCTCATAGGTTGTCTAAGTCATATGCATTTTCTGTTAATCAATTATCTACTTTATCTATTCCTAGTAATATCTAGGATGTACTAGCAGATCAGAAATGGACTAAAGATGATGAACGAAGAAATGGAGGCACTATAGAGGAACAATACTTGGGAAATATGTCCACTACTAGAAGGGAGGAAGACAGTTGGGTGCAGATGGGTGTTCATTGTAAAACTCAAGGCGGATGACAGTATTGATAGGTACAAAGTAAGACTAGTTGTGAAAGGGTATACACTGAAGTATGGGGTGCATTACCAAGAGATGTTTGCTCCAATTGCAAAAATCAACACTATCTGCATCCTTATATCTTTAGCAGTTAACCGAGACAGGGTTCTACAACAATTCAATGTCAAAAATACTTTCCTAAATGGAGACCTTGAAGAAGAAGTCTATATGGATTTGCCACCTAGATCTAAACAAAAATTCTCGTGTAGAAATGAAGTCTGGAAGCTAAAGAAGGTAGTATATGGTCTGAAACAATCGCCACAGGAATGGTTTGAAAGGTTCTCCTCTATGATGAAGGGATTTGGGTATAAACAAAGCAACTCAGATCACACGCTGTTTATAAAGCACAAAGAAGGAAAGATTATAACATTAATTGTACATGTGGACGACATGGTTCTAACAAGAGATGATCCAGAAAAAAGAAAAGCACTCCAACAATTCATAGCATCAAAATTTGAAATAAAAGATCTCGGACAACTAAAGTATTTCTTAGAGATTGAATCCTCAAGGTCAAAAACCAAGATATGTCTATCACAGAGAAAATATATGTTAGATTTGCTAACAGAAGCCAATATGCTCGTATATAGACCAGTTGACACACCAATGGAAATAAATCACAAGCTAGGAGAAACATAAAATCAAATGCCAATGGACAAAGTATGTTATCAACGGTTAGTTAGGAAGCTAATATATTTATGACATACAAGGCCACACATAGCCTATGTAGTAAGTGTGGTAATTCTGTTCATTCATTCACCAGGAGAAGAACATATAGAAGCAATATATCAGATTTTAAGGTATCTGAAGAGTGCACCAGAAAGAGGCATATTGTTCTCAAAAAGGCAGATTCGTGAAATTGAAGGGTATATAGACTCAAATTGGGTAGGAAACCAAATTGATACGAGATCGACATCAGGTTACTTTATGTTTGTAGAAGGCAACCTTGTCACTTGGAGAAGTAAAAAGCAAAAAGTAGTTGCTAGATCAAGTGCAGAAGCAGAAGCAGAATTATTATGGGTAAAACATGTGTTGTAGGATTTGGGAATTGATTATGAGACGTCTATGAACCTACACTTTGATAATTAAGCGGCTATTGAGATTGCCCACAATCAGGTACAACATGATCGTACAAAACACGTCGAAGGCGACTAACATTTTATCAAAAAAAATCTTGATAAGAAAATTATACAATTTCTATTTGTTCGGTCCGAACATCAGTTAACGGATATCCTCACAAAGACAGTTTCAGGAAGAGTATTTTACGATGCTATTAGCAAGATGAGCATGATAAATATTTATACTCCACCTTGAGAGAGAGTGTTAAGAATACAATTACACATCTGTTGTAATTTCAAATGTGCAAGTTACCGTTGTTGATTACTTGTAGCTTTATTATTATTTCCTTTCTCATGTAATAAATTATGTAGTCTAGGAAAGTAGAGGTAGACTGAGAACATTGTTATTTGTATATATATCGAATCTGTAACACCAGATTAATATGTCAAGAATACATTTAACACTTTACAGGAGATATATGGCTTCTGGTAATGAGATTGTGAGGCCAACTTTTATGGAACCATGAAAGTTAAAGGAGAGTGGAAAAGCCCGTGTCTGGAAGATTTTGGAGATATAGTGGGATTTTGGAGAGAAAGGTTGATTTTTGGTACGTGGGTATCTTGGGATATGCTTTTTTTTTGTTTGTAGATTTGGATAAAGTGAAATTTGTGGTTTATGGCATACTTTGTCATACAATTCTCCTATTTGTAGAATTGGAAAAGTTTGTGGTTTTTAGTATATGGAAAAGGAAGGTTCTTTGTAGAATTGGTATATGTTTTTTTATTTTAAATTTATTTTTTTAATTTATAAATAATAATTTTATTGTTATAGGGTTTTTTAAAAATAATTATATAATTTGATCCTATTGATTGTATAATTAATTACATAATTACACTATATTTAAAATGAGATTAAAAAATAGCTATCCAAAATAACACTTTACCATTGGACTGCATATCAACTCAAAAGCTATTTATACACTATTCAAAGAGCATTTTTTTTATGATTTGGCTCTTCAAAATAGCTTTTTCCATTGGACTTGCAACGTTGGAGCTAAATGAAGAGCCAAAGCTAAAAATTTGTATTTTTAGCTTTTTGAGTCAAATGTTTCATCTCCAATACGGGTTGCATTTGAAGAGCCAAAATAGTTATTGTCAAGGTCAGGAGCTATTTCTACATGTTTCAACTAAAGAGCCAAAAAATAAAATAATGTTTAAAAATTGAAAAATCTTAACTAAAATCAGGGAACGAGCCTTCATACTCACTCAAGTAAAATATCACTAATCAAATCAGTTACAACAAATTCCATTTTAGGACTTGATAGCGTAGTTGGTGGGCTCGAGCACCGATGTCAACTGGCTTGGGGCGGGTGGGGCTGTGGTGGCGGTTGGTGGAGAGAAGCTAAGAGTGGAGAGAGAATGGAGATGAGAGAGGTAGTTAAGGATTACGGGTTTTGATTGGGTGGAGTTGTGGAAGAGAGAAGTGGTTGTTGTTAAGAAATGGGGGGAGAAGATATGAAATGGGGCAGAGTTTTTTAGCTTTAACTTTGAGAAGATGGGAGAACGGATGGCTGGGGTGGGTTTTTATGTTAATTATTATTATATTATTATAATAATTGTTTATTTAAAAATAGGGGTATTAATTTGTAATTAATTTAATTGAATTACTTATAATGAAATGTATTTTAATTAATAATGTTTGAACTTATTGGTTATTTGTTAATGTGTTCATTTTTTTAAGTTTTTCTAATACTAAAAGAGAATAAGTAACATTAATTAACTTCAAATACAACAACCATAAGAAAACATACAAATTACTTGAAAAATATACAATAAGTAGCTTAAATTGCAAATATTGTGGGTCTTTTAATTATATTGTAATTAAAATTTTAATGTAAATATAATTAAAAAAATTAATTTTATTGTTGGAGGGTTTTTCGAAAGCAATTATTTAATTATATAACTTATTCCTACTAATTGTATAATTAATTGCATAATTAGACTACATACAAAATAATTGCATTATATTTAAAATAATATTAAAAAAATAGCTCTCCAAAATGACTTTCACCATTGGAGCACATATAAGTAAAAAACAACAACATATATACACTATTCAAATAACCATTTTAAAATTTTGACTCTCTAAAATCGCTCTTGCCATTGGACTTGTTCTTATCATTTAATGCTCGGATACTAGAAATGATCATCACTATTACCGTCAAAACAATAAAAATTATCAAACTACCATGAGAAAAATAATAAATAAATAAATAAATAATACCAAGTAAGAACAAAAACTAAAATTATTATTATCAACATTAATATTATTATTGCGTTAATAACAAAAAATTAAATCAAAGACTAAAATAAGTCTTAAGACAATAACAAAAGAGGAAATAAAACAATAACAAAAGAGGAAATAAAAAAATAAAATAAATGATAAAACAAAAATAAAAATTATAAACTAAAAAAATCATTTGACTTGAAAATTAAAAAAATTGACCGCACTTCGTTGCGGGCTGAGCAAACAATTTTTATGATTGTTGAGATTAAAGAAATTAATAGGATTTGTTAGTCCAAAATTAAAATGTAATATCTATAGATATGAAATTTAATATAATAAAATAGATTATCACACTCTATTATAAAAATACCAACATTGAAGTTTTAACATCTAAAATTATCAATGTATTACTGCCAAAACAGTTAAATTTATCAAATTATCTTGAGAGAAAAAACACTCAAAAACATTAACAAAAAAGTAAGCAAGAAAAATAATTAAATTTATTATTATTATTATTATTATTGTGTTAATAATGGATAAAAAAATAAAACATTATCAGGTAAAACAAATTCCTCTAACTTAAAAAAAATAATAATAATAAACCAATAAAAAATAAATGTAAGAGCAAATAAAAAAAATATAATAGATGCTAAAAAATATTAACTCAAAAAATAATTTAATTTAAAATTTTAAAAAAATATATGTTCTACGTTGCAGGTTGAGCAAACAATTTTTATAGGATTTGTTGGATCAAAATAAAAATATAATATTTATATACACCAAATTTAATATAATAAAATACATCAACACACTCTATTATAACAATAGTAGCATTGAAGTCTTAAAATCTAAAATTATCATTGCTATTGCTATTAAAACAATAAAAATTATCAAATTATCTTGAAAAAAACAACACTAAAAAACATTAACAAAAGAGTAAGCAAGAAAAACAATTAAATTATTATTATTATTATTATGTTATAATAAGGAACATTTTTATGCTATTGTACCGAATATATTATGCTATTTAAATCCAATCCGGAAATCAAAAGAAGGACCCAATCACACTAAATCAAAACTAAATCAAAACATTTTTAATTAATTGCAATCGAATGAAGGATCGAAATGAAACATTAACATTTAATTAATTGCAATCGAATGACCCAATCACATTAAATCAAAACTTATATACCATGAATTAGGAACATACACAAAATTGAAGTTTGAGGGACCGAAGTGAAAAAGTCAAAAACATGGGGGGCTCTCCTACACTTTTACGTGTAGGAGAGAGAGAAACGGGTCCAAGTGCTTTCACCGTCCATCGCCACATCAACAGAAATTGTTTGCGGCAACGCGCCACAATGGTAGGAAAACCATATTGAGGCGCATCGACAGAGATTCAAGTAGTCCATTTCCAGTCACCATATTACGCCTCACGCGCCACGTGAACAGGGTGTGAGGTGGAATAATGTCGGTCGCGTGCTCCAAACGTGGAGAAAGTATACCAAAAAAAACAATAAACAATTATGGTCAATTACCTTTCCATCCCTGTGCCGAAGTCATCAATTTTGTCTTATTAGAGGTTATATTCTTTTTTAGCCAATTTCAGAAAATAATTAAAAAATTAGAAGTGCGGTGGATCGGACCGGACCGGGTAGGACCGAAATGCGCAATTATCACGAAGCCCCTTAGCCTAGGCAGCGTTTTTTTGTCATTTTTGGGGTAAATTCATTAATACACTGTTTATTCATGCAAAAAAAAAAGAGCATGTATGTGCACGAAGCACGGGGGACAAATATTATCCACACCATAATACACATGAGTTTGGTACTATAATGTTTTCCTGATATTTTTTAGTATATTGTATAATTCCCATTATGATAATATAAATATTTGGGAGAGGCAGAAAGAGCGTAGGGGTGGGGTTCCCTGAAGTAGATGGTTTTGGAAAAGGAAGGTTGTGTATTTCCAAAGCTGACCTTTTCTTCTTTCTTTTTTTTTCTTCTCATTTCCAGGAAATTGGGCCCTAAGGTTTCAGGTGATTACACGGTGAACACTGTTTTCACATAAAAGTTTTCCATTTTAAAAAAACTTTCATGTTTAAAATAAAATATAAATCAATGAAAATAAATCAATGAAATTAATTAATTAATTAAAATAAATTGATTTTCACATGCTTATTCATTGTTTTCTCTTTTCTTAATTGCACTAAAAAACAATGGAAGTATTATTCTAACAAAAAGGGTGCCATACAGATATATGAATCATCCACGTAATGATGAAGGAACCTTTACAAAATTAATACGAAAAGAATAGAAAGGCTTCAATTGAAACATCCAAAAATATAGGGACTAAAACAAACTAAACTATCAACCCAATGAACAACGCAATCTAATAGCCATGCAAGTTTTGATTTTCGATAATTTGATTTTCCCAAATGGCACGATTTTTGGGTAATTAGAAATCGAGACCGAAGTCGAATCAAATAGCCATGCAAGTGGATGTGTGAAAAGAATGGACGACGGGAAAAGAACATGTAAAAATCAGAAACAAAGGTCCTAGCAACCTCACAAGGCAAAATCAGATCCACGGTGCAGGGGTACATGATTCGTTTGCTCATCACCGGTAGCTTTTCTTTTCTTTAGCTTTTGACTACGAATAATCAAGACATTATCAATAAAATTATTTTAAAATATAATATAAATCATAATAATATTATGGTTTCAATTGCCACCATAATCATTTAAGTGATTTGATTTATTAACATGTTGGGATCAATTTTCAGCATAGTTGTTGATTCCGTTCCGTTCCATTCATAAACCGAGACAAAACGATATTATTTTTGTCTCGGTTTTAATTCCGGTCCGTTCAGGAAATTCCGGCCAAATTCTGGCCGGGACACCTTAGTTCCATTTCGGGCATGCCATTCCGGGTTCAAAATCTATTTTTTTAAATTTTACAAATTATTTTTGACATCTATACATCAAAATAATTTAAAAACACCAAAAAAATTTTAATAAAAAAGAATTCAAATTTTAATTATGCTTGTCATATATATATATATATATCGATAATAGCAAATAACATGGAATGCTTGCAAACCGAATATTTCTATTTCAATTTAAAAATAAACTGGAATAGTATCGAAACTCTAATGTTAATTGAAAACTATGATAGAATGGATCCCATTGACAAGTCATAATCAGCTATAATTAAAGAATGAAATAAAAGGCAAGGAGAAATTACCCAGGCTAGCACGTAGCAATGGCTTTACCTCCTAAAGGAATTCTCCAAAGCGAGGCGCTAAAAAAGGTCTATCTTCTCCTCTCTCTCTTCTCTCCATCCAATGCACTGCTAATGTGTGATTGTTTATCCACGATATAACCTCTGATCTGGTCTGATAGTCGTCCGGGCTTCTCACGATTCATCTCCCTTTCTCGATCTCAACAAGAAAATCTTTATCTGGTAACTCGAATAAGGTTTTGGTATGCATGCCTCAAGATTCAATCCCGCAAATTGTAAGATATTAAAGATGCCATGACTTAGAACCCTACTCCGAGATACTTTATGAGGACAGGTAAACAAGGTTTGGGTTAAATGTTAGTTAGTCGAATGAGCCTGGAAACGAAGCTTGTTATAATTATCAGGGCAGGCATGTTAGCCTCTAGCTAGGAGATCAATGGTTGAAATACCCGTTTCCACTGTCCCGGGCTATTCTTCCATTGCTAAAAAAACACCTCATATGAAATGCAACAATTGCGTGTTTCTTTTTCAGAGCATGATTGGAAATCATTTTTCTTAATTGCTGTAGTTCATTTTGGGCGATCATTAAATACAATCCTAGATCGAGGGGAGTTTAAGCCTCAAGAAACATTTTATTTTATTCAAGTAGCTCTTAATTCTTTTCTTCTCTTCTTATTTTGTTCAAATTAATGACCTTACTTCTCCCATTTATGACAGTACATCTACGAAACTAGCGCGTATCCTGGAGAGCATGAGCACCTAAAGGGGCTCCGCGAAGAAACGGCGAAAAAATATGGCAGCTTGTAAGTGATATTATTAGAAATGAGTGAGGTTCTTACAAAAACAATTACGCTTTCGGTGAGAAATACACTAAATAAGCAAGAATTTCGATATAAAAAAACGGGCAAGCAATTTGAGATTTGCTATGTTGCAGAAGTGAGATCGCTATACCAGTTGATGAAGGGCGTTTCCTATCGATGCTTATGAGAATTATGAATCCCAAGAGGACTCTGGAGATTGGTGTCTTTACAGGCTACTCTCTCCTTTCCACTGCACTCGCCTTGCCTACTGAAAGCCAGGTAGGTAATTTGTGAAGAAAACATCAATTGCTTTTATGTTTCAACACACACACACACACACACACACATATATATATACTCTCTCCTTTCCACTGCACTCGCCTTGCCTACTGAAAGCCAGGTAAGGTAATTTGAGAAGAAAACATCAATTGCTTTTATGTTTCAACACACACACACACAGATATATATATATATATATATATATATCTGTGTGTGTGTGTGTGTTAAACTATAAAAGCAATTGATGTTTTCTTCATAAATTACCTATATATATATATATATGTTAAGAATATTACAGATGTGCAGGTTACCGTTACCTGTAATATTTCCTTTTTCATGTAACTACATTCTGCAATCTAGGAAAGTAGAAATATGCAGAAACCAAGTTTACTTGTATATATACTTCCAGTGTAACACAGTTTTTAATCAATTGAAAACATTACAAGAAGTTTTACAATTTATATATATATATATATATATATATATATATATATATATTGGCCCACATGCCCTACATGATCCGCTTCAATGATCGATTTACTGCAAGCCCTCTCTTACCTCTCGTCAGCAGAAACCAGAAAAAAGAGGAGAATATAATATGAAAGAATTAATCAGTGATCGTGTATTTAGATCACCGACTGGTTTGTTCCCTGCAGATAACAGCGATAGACATAGATCGAGAAGCTTTTGAGGTTGGATTACCATTCATTCAAAAGGCTGGCATGGAGAGTAAAATCAAATTCATTCAAGCAGATGCCATCTCTGTTTTAAATGAAATGCTGAACAATGTAAGTTTTTCAATTTCGCAAGCCATTAAACTTTGATGTCTATTCCATTCGGTTACCTGTTTGTGTTTAATTTTGGATTCGGTTCAGGATACGCAGCCAGAATTTGACTATGCATTCGTGGACGCTGACAAGGCTAACTACAAGAATTATCATGAACAATTATTGAAACTGGTTAAAATTGGAGGGATGATTGCTTATGATAACACACTGTGGTATGGCATGGTTGCAAAAGAAGAAGATGAGGTGCCAGAGAAAATGAGGGCTGCCAGGACAGCCATCATGGAATTCAATGAACTAATAAGCTCCGATTCCAGATTAGAGATTTCCCAAGTTTCCATTGGTGATGGTGTTACTCTATGCAGGCGCCTTCACTGAAATCCTTACATCCAGAAGACCTCAGTTTGTTTTTATTTTCGGTACTTGGGTAATAAGAAGCTTGCCTCTCATGCCTTGCGAGTGTGTGACGTGAGTCATGATTGTAGAAGTTGCTGGGGTTGAATAAAAAGTTATTGCGAGTGTCTTTGTTACAAGGCAGTGTTTTATTGCAATTTGAAGTGGTCAAATAAAAAGTTAGAATGTGTGAAGGGAGTTGCGACCAGATCTCCTAGTATTTGGATTCCACTGGGGTAATCCCTATTGTTTAGCATTTATGTTGTTTGGTTGTGGCCTATTTGGGTTCATGTTTGGTATTGAGTAAGTTATGGGATAAAATACAAACAGTCTTTCAACCTCTGTTCTGCCCCAGATTCTAATTCTTAACATTGTGCCTAAGAATATGACTGCAGATTCTAATCCGTTCCCACAATGATTTCGAATAAGACCACCAGTACTAGCATCGCCAGGGTTAACCAGGAAGTGATCCCATTACCATTTAACTCCCACCAAGAAGCCTAAGTATCTGATGCCATGAAGCAAGTCTGCAGTAATCATCATCAGAACATGCAGGCTTGAACATGGTTCCTGCAGAACTGCCGGCGTCTTCCTTGGGTTAAGCAGCCATTAAGCCCTTAAATAACCCAGTCAAACTAACAGCTGAACCATCTAAAACTCTGGCCCCCTCCTTTCTGGATTCTGAACTGCTATTGGAACTTCAGGTAGCCAATGAAACATCTTCCAGCCAGAATAAAAGTCATGAACGTGTCTCCGGAGAAACGAAGAGTAGAAGAGTAGACAAAGCTGCTTGGCCCATAAACAATCACGCACAAGGTGCACGCCACGCAGAATAATTGATCAATCATCGGCAACTTCTCCTAGAAGTTATTATGTATACCTTTTGTGTGTTTGTTTTGAAACGCAGTTCAAGAAGGCATCAAGAGTCACGTCTCTTGTCTCTACTGTCAGGGAAGACTGAAGTGTCACTCAACCATTTAAAAGTTTAACAATATTTTAAAAAAAATTAATTTACAGAGACTTTTATTACATTGTGTTTAATTTATAACAAATAGAATAAATTGCCATAATGGAATTCAATGGACTAATAAGCTCCGATCCCCGTGTAGGGATTTCCCAAGTTTCCGTTGGTGATGGTGTTACACTATGCAGGCGCCTTACTGAAAGTTAAGGAAGAACCTTTTCTCTATCCTTCTTATTATTTGGATAAACTCTTAAACTCTATCCTTGATTCTTAATTCCTCAACTTCTATTGCATTATGCTCAGAGTTTTAACATGATGATTTTAACTGGAACTATTCAAATATTAGTTATTATGATGTGAGGGTACATGTTTTTTTTTAATTTACATGGATTGGATGTACCATCCATCTTGCATGCATCTCAATTAATTTTATGAGTCTTAAAATTAAAGATCTTGTAAATATCTAGTAACTATCATATTAGTAATCACAAAACTCGAATATTAAAGGAGTAAACCTGTTAATCACAAGTTTTTATCACTTGTTCAACTACTAGATTGTTGTTAGGGGATATGTTTAGGTGGTTGTAATATAGCATGTAATGTTATATGTTATTACTGGAGTGGAGAGCTACGGTAGGTGGGGTCGATTTTTTTTATAAAATAAATAAATATTTTTAAATAATAATAAAGTTAATTCAGTTAACTTGATTAAAATAAATAATTCACTTTTGAAGGTACAAACATCATTTTACTACGCAAATAAACGAGACAATTCATAAAAGACGTTCTATGAAAAGTTGATATTTTAATTTATAAGGACAACAAAGTGTTTTTATTATACATGTAAAAATGTGAAATATGATAAATCAATCTAATTTGTTGCATTACATTTTTCATCGCATTGCATTATGGTAAATTATACAATATACTAAAAGACATCAGGAAAACATTATGAATTATGAATGTTTTTACTGTGGACTGGACATTTGTGATTTGTGTTTCGCATGTATACATTTGTCTTTTTTTTCCTCCTCTTATGAACAATGTATTAACGCTTTAGCCCCTCTAATAGGACAAAACTGGCTTCTGGGTTGAGGGTCACAAAGGTAATTGCATCTCGTACGGATAGGTTCGCCACACCTTTTTTTTAATATTTTTTGAAAATAGCTAAATACGGATATAACCCCTAATAAGACAAAATTGATGAATTCTGCACAGGGGCAGACCGATAATTGATCATCATTTTTTATTTTTTAAAATATTGTCGGCATGTGTAGGACATGCGACTGACAGTATTCTGTCTCATGCCTTATTGAGGTGACGCGTGAGGGATGATACAGTCGCCAGAAATGGACTACCGACGTCTCTGTCGATGCACCTCCACTTGGTCTTCCTTCAGGGATGACGTGTTTGGTCACATGGTGTACGTGGAGGCTTCGGTGGTAGGTTAAAACCGGTTTCACAGTTTCTCCCTCTCCTGCACGTAAAAGTGCAGGAGAGACTCCTAATTTTGATTCCTTTTCACTTCGATCCCTTTACTTTGAATTTTGTTTATGGTCCTGATTTCTGTTATATAAGTTTTGCTTTAGTTTGATTGGGTCTTTCGATTCCAATTAATTAAATGTTAATGTTTAACTTCGATCCTCCTTTTGATTTCCGGATTTGGTATAAAAGTTTCAATTTTTGTAACTTCGTCCTTTTATTAATATTGATAATAAAGTGATTTTCATTTCAAACCTTAAACTTTTAATTTCTGATTTTAATCCCTTTATATTTGATTTTCATTTCAGCTCTTATACTTTAATTTTTTTATTTTAATCCATATTTTTTTTATATTTCTAGAATAATCCCTACTTTTGTCCATGTATATATAAGTGTGTTTAACACAATAATAATAATAATAATAATAATGTAATTATTTTTCTTGCTTACTCTTTTATTAATATTTTGAGTTTTTTTCCAGGACTATTTGATAATTTTTAATGTTTTAATAGTAATAGCAATGATAATTTTATATTTTAAGACTTTGATGTTGCTATTGTTATAATAGGGTGTTTTGATCTATTTTATTATATTAAATTTTGCATATATAAATATTATATTTTAATTTTGATCCAGCAAATCCTATAAAAATTGTTACTCACGTCGCAACGCAGATTTTTTTTTAATTTTCAAATTAAATGATTTTTTTTTCAATTAATAATTTTTATTTTGTTTTATCACCTATTATATTTTTTTATTTTTAGTTTTTTTATTGGTTTTCTATTATTATTTTCAAGTTAGATGAATTGTTTTTGCCTGATAATTTTGATTTTATTTTTTTATTTGATTTTTCATTAAAGTTATTAGGATTCTTTCGTCTTTCATTTATTTCTTTTTTTCATTCATTATTAACATAATAATAATAAACTTGATTATTTTGCTTGTTTATTGTTTTGTTAATATTTTTGAGTGTTTTTTCTCTTAGGATAATTTGATAATTTTAATTGTTTTGACAGTAATAGCAATGATAATTTTAGATGTTAAACTTTGGTGTTGCTATTTTTATAATAGGGTGTGGTAATATGTTTTATTATATTAAATTTTGCATATATAAATATTATATTTTAACTTTGGACCAAAAAATCCTATTAATTTCTTTAATCTCAACAATCATAAAAATTGTTTGCTCAACCCACAACTTAATGCAGTCAATTTTTTTAATGTTCATGTCAAATGATTTTTTTTCCGGTAATAATTTTTATTTTTTTCATCATTTATTATATTTTTTATTTGCTCTTTTGTTATTGTTTTTAGACTTCTTTTAATCTTGATTTAATTTTTTTTGTTATTAACGCAATAATAATATTAATATGAATAATAATAATAATAATTTTATTTTTTTGTTCTCACTTGCGTTTCTCTCTCGAGGTAGTATAATAATTTTTATAGTTTTGACAGTAATAGTGATGATAATTTTAAAAGTTAACACTTCGATGTTACAGTAATAGTTTCATTATATTAAACATTACATGTAAAAATATTATATTTTAAACTGAATAGTTATAAAAATTATTTGCTCCACCCACAACCATATAAAAATATTATACTAGTACGGGGCAATCAAACTAGTATATTGTAATTGTTAAAGCCTCGTGCCATGATAATTAGGGGAAGATTGGAGTTCTTATGTTTGATCTGCCTTCCCAAATACCTGGGCCAGATAATATCTGTCTCTTCCCTGTTTGCCCCCCTTTAGATTGGGTTGTAAGAGATTTTCCATGCTAGCTAGTTGTTACCGGCACCATCTTCCAAGTGTTGGGTCCTGTGATAAATAGGTTATTCCTTTATGGGTTAAATCCAAGAGAAGCCAGATAGGTGGAAGCAAAAGGTATACAGGAAAAAAAAATAGCCCGTCCACGAAAAAATCCGTGTCTTTTTCTCTATTTTGTTGAAGATATTTTTTAGTTAGGTGACAAGCCATAAACCCGCGATCTGATGTGCCACGGGGATTAATGTTTTTTTTTTTTTGTATTCAAGTTTTTATTTTTTAATTTATGGTTTAGTTTCTGTCATTTGATTTTTTTTTCTGAGATAGTTTTTTTTTATTTATATCTATATATCTCTACTCTTAGATTGATTTAAAAAAAAAGAATATTCAGGATAAAAAAAAGAAAAAAAGCATTGTAACGAAAAACATTGTAACAATCAACAGTATAATGTGTGAGGAGCTACAGTGTTGTCCCACACTGTTTGCTTATATAAAAAAAATCCAAAACTTTTAAAAAAAGATGAAGAAATATTTTATTAAATTATTACTATTATTGTGTAAATAATAGAAAAAACAAAATTATATCAAAGAATAAAAAAGCCTCAAGCTCTAAAAAACAGAGCAAAAAATAAAATATAATCAATGATATAAATAGATTAATATTATTAGATAAAAAAAATAACTTTAGTTTTCATTAAATATTATTATAACTACTATTTCTAAAACAATTAAAATTATTAAATTACTTCGAGGAATAAGAAAAACCCAAAACTTTGAAAAACAAATCTAAAATTATTCCTATTACTGTGTAAATAATGGGAAAAAAATTATATCAAATAATAAAAAAGTGTCAAAATCTAAAAAAAGAGGAAAAAATAAAATACAATAAAAGATAAAAATAGATTAATATTATTAGTTAAAAAATTACTTTAGTTTTTCTATATAAAAAAAACTCTTAGAAAGGAGAATGAAAAAAAATAAGAAATATTAATTTTCCAATGATAAAAAAACAATATAAGTTCAAGAACAAATTATTTTAAAAAAGTATTGGCTAAAAAAGGGAGGAAATACCAAAAAACTAAAAATAGAGGGAATTGGAGAATTTTTGAAAACAATAAAGGACTTAATTCTAAAATTTTAAGTATAAGGGTTGAAATGAAAACAAAATATATAACCAATTTTAATTAAAGGATAAAATTGCACAAATAAAAACATTTGGACCGAAAATATTAAGAGCTATCAAACAAAACTGAAAAATTAAAAGACCAAGGACTTAAATATAAATGAATTATATAATTAATTTGACATGATGAAACAATTAAAACAAATCAAAACTTGCATCACAATAATAAGGACCAGAACGCACAAAAAAAGGGATTTACGTGTAATTTACCATGTAGGAGAGAGAAATGAACAAAACTTATTTAAACCAGCCACCATGACTTATCGGGACATCGGATGATGACACGCGCACCATCGCTCGACACAAGACATGGATGAGCAATCGGAGATAGGCGGGACTAACATTTTTGATGACTAACAACCACCACAAGCTCTGTAGAACAAGAGTGTTCGATCTTAAAAGTTTGGTGTGTCAGGGGACACGTCGCACAAAAATCTGTATCAAATATTTTAAAACAAAGGTGACTTACCGAAATACCCCTGCCTCTATTTCTTCTATTTTGTCTTTACCGAGGCTATATGCATAGTTACACATGTTTCAAAAATTTGAACACCGAAAATGGCCTTCTAGGCAAGCCCTCTATTTTGTGTTATTAGGGGTTAAATATGGTGTTGCATTGTACTTATAAATTGGGTAATTATTGGGACACCCACGCTGATTTTTCTTGTATTTTGTCTTATTTGTGGGCATTTCAGTTATTACTCTGTGCATGAAAATATAAAAAATAAAAAATAGCCTTGATTCTAGTCATTTCACCATTCCAATCCACAATGAATTGTGAGTATTGCTACAGTAGAAACGCCACACTATTTAGGTTTTTCTTTACTTATGAATTATCTTTTTTTATGACCCATGAATCATATATTTTATATTAATATAATATGTTAATTTAAAGATTTAAATTTAAAAAAGCAGGATAAATAAACAAATTTCCATAACTATCCATCAAATTACTTTATATCCACAAAAAACCTCATTAAAAGTTAAAAGACTCACCCAATGTGATATTTTGTCATTGATAACGTTGGCATGTCAAATATAATTAACGGGCGGCACAAATTTTTTTCAATGTAAAATATATTAATTGTGTGTATTTTTATTATAATATAAATTTAGCTAAAATAATAAATCTGTGCAGAATTCATGTCAAGCGCAAGTTTTTTTATAAAAATATATGAATTTAAAATCGATATAAATTTATCTGTTTAGTAGCTTCAAACGAAATAACCAACATAAATTTATTATCATCATTAAAAAAAGCAAAAAAACTCGGATATCTGAATTATTAAGTTCACTGTATTAAGATTAGTTCATTTTATAATCCAATTTAAATTAAACAAAAATAAAATATAAATTGTGTAAATACATACAATAATCAAATAAAAAATAAGTTGTTAATTTTCTATTAACAAAAAGACAAAAACATAGATTGAAAATTCATCTTGACGTTATTGCCATTATCATTGCTATTAAAGCTAAAATTATTACTAACATTACTGCCAAAACAATTAAAATAATTAAATTTCCATGGAAAAAAAAACATGAGTTTTTTTATAAAAAAAACAATAACTAAAATTATCATTATTATTGCATAAATAATAAAATCATAAAAATCATATAATCTAGAGAACAAATAAAGAAACAAAAAATAAAAAAAATAAAGAGAAAAATAGAGTAATATTACTTTTAAAATGATCACCGATATAAATTAAAATTTCAGGAAAATCTTTTAAAAAAATCAAAATATTTTTATAAAAAAATAATCATTAAAATAATCATTATTATTGGTTCGGAGATTAGTGAACAGAAAAATGTATAAGGAAAAAAAATAAAAAATAATAATAAATTGGTTCGGAGATTAGTCATGGTGTGTCCGCGCTGCCCTGGACACCCCGATTATCAAAAAACAGATTTGGTCCGAGGAGTGGTGGTGGTGCACTTGAGCTGGTCCGAGGGGTAGTGGTGGTGCACTTGAGCTGGGCCCGAGATCGTGGTTATAAAAAAAATATATAAATGAAAAAAAAGCTTAAGCTGACTGAGAGACCATGTCTAAAAAAAATGTATAAGCGAAAGAAAAAAAAAGTATAAAAGTGAAAGCACTGTAGCAATCTATATTGTTTTTAAAAAAATTCGGCCCAAGAATTAGTCATGGTGTGCTTAAGTTGGTCGGAGATCCAGGCTATAAAAAAAATATATAAGTGAATAAAAAAATTATAAAAAAGGTCTGAGGATTGTCGTGGTATGCATAAGTTGGCTTGAACACCCTGGTTATCAAAAAAAATTGGATATGGAGATTAATCGTGGTACATTTAAGCGAGCTCAGACACCCCGATTATAAAAAAACAAAAAACTAAAAAAATACATAAGAAGAAAAAAAAATGTAATAAGAAAAAATGAAAAAAATAATAAGTAAAAAATACAAAAAAAAGGCAAAAAAAGAAGAAGGAAAAAACGGAGGAAAAAAAAGAAAAAAAATAATTAGGAGAAAAAAAAAGAAGAAAGAAAAAACAAAAAAAAAATAGAAAAAAGAGAGAATTTTTTTTATTTTTTATTTTAGTTTCAATCTTATGATTTTTTTGGTCTTTCTACGATAGTTTTAAATTTTTTGTTTGTATCTACACACCTTTGCTCTTAGTTTAAATTTTTAATTTTTATTTGTATTAAATACAACTCGCGTTAAAAAACATAGTAAATTTAGCTTTTGTGGTGTAAAATGAGAGTGAAACTTTTTCTTATGTATGCATAATTAAATGTGAAATGTTTGAAACACCAACACAGGTAACTCTTCCGTTTTTCCTTATTTGAGGCTACAAAAATTATTTTACTGTGAACTAAAAAAGTAAAATTACCGAGACCCATCACTAACAATTCTTGGTTTTTGTTTTATTTGAAAGTATAATGATTATTGTACTATGCTCAGAAATGAAAAAAAATTAAAAATACCTTGGATACCATGACATTATTTTAAACACATTTTACATAATAAAATAAATATATAAAAAACTAATATGCATTTTTAAAAGTTTATGACGCCGCACACGTCATCTGAAATGTGCATGAGCTCTGAAATTGACGTCGCGCCCAACAACACGCCCTCAACACCCAACATAAAATATAATTAAAATTTGATAAATTACCAATACACCCCTATAACCAACTCTTAGATTTTGTCTTATAGGGAGTATATACGTACTTATACAACTCGTGGTGCGCATCAGTTGACCCGAACACCCCGATTATAAAAAAAAAGTCTGAGGATTAGTCATTATGCGCTTAAGCTCACCCAGAGACCCCAGTTATAAAAAAATATATAAGTGAAAAAAAAAGTAAATAAAAAAACAAAAGCTTAAGTTGGCCTAGAGACACCAGTTATAATATATATATAAGTGAAAAAAAGTATAAGCATGAAAGCATTGTAGCAATCCATATTGTTTTTTAAAAAATTCTCCCCAGAAATTAATCGTGGTTTGCTTTAGCTAACCCGAAGACCCCGGTTATAAAACAAATTGTACAAGTGAACAAAACATTGTAGTGGGAGAAACATTGTTGCAATCAACAATGCTATATGTGGGGAGCTACAGTGCTTTTCCCACACCATTTACAATCCATATTTACCTAGTGTTTTTCATATGTTTTGTGTATAAAATGCCTTGATATTCTTTGTTTTATATTTTGAAGGCATTTTTGGATGAAAGATGCAAGAAGGAAGTAATTGGAGATGATTGACAGATTTGACCTTTAGTCGATATTTTATGCAGAGTGAAAACTCTAGAGATCGAAATGAAGTGATTCCAGTGACATTCAAAAGCTAACATCCATAAATGTATGTAAATCTAAGGAAAAAGAAATAAAATAAGGAAAATCATGGAAATCGCAGCCTTCAAAGTCAAATCCTGCAATATGTCGATATCGACCTTTTCCCATTCCAACTTCAATATCACGAGATACAGAAGTCCAATTGATGCAAACTCAATTGGTGTGGATTCAAAACTCAAAGACCTATAAACGCTCCAAATATAAGCTCAAAACTATATAATATGAAGCAGATATGAATTTTACAAGGGACAACTAAATTCTGCCAACTTAAAGAATGACTATTTTGTAAAATAGACATTAGGGTTTCTAAGCATATATATAGGAGAAAGGAGGAAGGAAGTGGCGGCCAACACAAAGGAAAACACAAATTCTTCCTCCTCCAAACCCTAAATCATGTGTTCTTCCATCTTTTTAAGTAGTTGTTCAATAGTTATGCAAGGCCAAGCTCTTTTTTTGGTTGCAAGGACACAAAAACCTTCGGATTTCAAGAACCATGAGATTTATTCTTCCTTCTATTTTCAGTTTGTGATATGAATGAATATGATTGTTTTCCTATGCATATTTTCTATGATTGTTGTTGATGATTGCTAGAGCGGAATCTAAGTTATTGTTGTGAACAATCTATTGCTATGTTTAATGTCAAAACCGGAGTTGTGATATATGAACTTGTGAACCAACTAAGCTTGATAATTGTAGCGGAACTACATTATTGAACTTAGGGAGAACATTTGAATAAATTGACACAAGTTGCGGACAACTTGTATGTTAATCTTGATGAAATTATCTAGTTCTTAAAGCTATCATTAAATTGAATCATTAGTGCGAACACTTTGATTATTTATTGGTTAGGATTAGTTATATGGCGGATCCGTTAATTAATCACGTTAAAAAAAGATAAAATTTCAGAATATAAATGCATTTCTTTGTTTCAAGGATTGGTTTTAATTTCCGTAGGTGGATGTATGCTTGTGACCAAGGTTTGTTTTCTTGATAAGTTTCGGTTTTAATTGATTTTGTTTGCTAGTTTAATTGCTGCCATAGTTTAGATAATCACAAACCAAATCCCGCCAATCACATAACGTACAACATAAAAATCTGATTTGAAACTTCCTCATGGGATCAACCCCTTGCTTGCTCTATACTACCTTGTGTGTTTTAAGATAGGATAATTAATTTGTGCAACCACGACATGGCAACATCTTGGTTATGAAAGAACAATTTAGTATAGGGATTAGTCGTGGTGCGTTTAAGGTGACCCATAGATCCTGGTTATAAAAAATATATATAAGTAAAAAAATAATAATATAAAGCTTAAGCTGACTTAGAGACCATGGTTATAAAAAATGTACAAGTTAAAGAAAAAAAAATATAAGCGTGAAAGCACTGTAAAAATAAATTCGTTCTAGGAATTAGTCATAGTGTACTTAAGGTGACTCGTAGACCCTGATTATATAAAAAAAAAAGTATAAGTGAACAAAACAAAAGTATAAGAAAAAAAAGGAAAAAAATGTATCAACGGGAAAGCACTTTGGAAAAAAAATGGGTCCGAGGATTAATCGTAGTACGCATAAGTTGGTCCGGACACCCTGGTTATAAAATAAAATTGGATCCGAGGCTTAATTATGGTGCACTTAAGCTAGTTAGAATACCTTGATCATAAAAAAAAATATAAGTGCAAAAAGAAAAAAATTAAAAAAAGTATAACAAAACAAAATGTTCCAAGGAATTTTTTTTTTAAAAAAATAATCACGAAAAAAACTATAAAAAAAATTGGATCCGAAGATTAATCGTGGCGTGCTTAAGTTAACCCAAACACTCCGATTATAAAAAAAACAAATAAAATTATATATGAGTAGAAAAAAATATAACCATAAAAAAAATATTTTTTGGGAAAAAAATAGAAAACAAAAGCAATAAACGAAAAAAAGAGAAAAAATATTTAAAAAATGAAACGTAATTAGAAAAAAACAAAAAGCAAAAAAAAAAGCAAAGGGAAAAAATTGGATCCATGGCTTAATTATAATGCGCTTAAGCTAGTCCTGATACCTTGATCATAAAAAACAAAACAATATATGTAAGTGGAAAAAGAAAAGGAAAACTAAAAAATGTGTAACCAACAAAAGAAATGTTATGTGGAAAAAAATAAAATAAAAAAGAATTATAAAAAAAATTGGATCTGAAAATTCATCTTGGTGTGCTTTAGTTAGGCCAAATACCCCAATTACAAAAAAAATTAGATATAAGTAGAAAAAAATATATAACCATAAAAAAATATTTTATGTAAAAAAAGAAACAAAATTATTAAAAAAAACATAATAAAAAAACGAAAAAAAAGCAAAAAATAAAAAAATGAAATGTAATAAAAACAAATCAAAAAAAAGGAAGGGGAAAGCACTTTAAAATGTAATCCATAGTGTTTTGTGTGGGGAGCTACATGGCTTTTCCCCACACAAATTAGCTTATTGTTAATAATTAAAAACAAAGAAGATAAAAAATATTTCAAAAAGAAATAATTCGACCACATTAGCCAAAATAGTGGGGTCAATCATCTTGTTAGAGTTAACATTGGTGTATCTTTTTGACATTGGTTTCAAAAATGTTTTTGAAAAATAATTGGAAAAAATTATTTTAGTTTTTTTTAATTAAATTGTTTTGATATAATGATATCAAAAATAAAAATATTATATTAATATATTTTATAATAGAACATATTTAATAAATCATTTTAATTATACTAAAAAACATGTCGTGATTAGCTATACCTTGGCTAAGTAGCCAGACCTTACTACTTGGATCTAGCCCAAATGGCTTTCTTTCCACCTTTTCTCCTTTCCCCACATGTTTTTTTTTTCAATTGAGAAGATAGAAACATGGCATCATTTAATAAATCTTTTTCATCATACTAAAAAACATGTCGTGATTAGCTATACCTTGGCTTTTCTTTCCAACTTTTCTCCATTCCCCACTTTTTTTTTCAATTGAGAAGATAGAAACATGGCATCATATATAGCTAAAGCCCAGCCCCCTCCCCTATATAGACATATTAAAGAAATGGTAAATTGTGTGGTTTTTTCATTGTAACAGTAGACACCATAATCACTGTTTTACCTCTCAATACATGAAAATTTAACTATTGAACTCGGGGATATTTTATCTTTTCCATGGGATCGATTGATATTTTCTGATTGTTTGGGGGGTATTTGAATCTTTTTCTATTTTTTTACAGTAAAACTATGTTCTTACCTCTGCTAGAAAACAACAAAGAGTTGACTTCTTGAGTGTATTTGTGATTTTTACGGTATTGTGAATAAATAACTTTATTACCCTCAAATAAGACAAAAACCAAGAGTTAATGGTGAGTTTTTTTTGGTTTTTCAAAATTTTCTAAATAGTATAGATGTGAATTTGTCATCTGAAAAGACAAAATCCAATAGTTGGTTGTAGAGGTGTTCAGGTAATTTTATGTTTTTTAATTATTTTTTCTGCAGAATACTGTTCGTGCGTCGTCTAGACGCGCCAACATTTTTTTTCCCTTATGCTCCTTTTAGACGAGCGTGTGCAATGGTGAAAAATGTCTATATGAAATCTCACCGGATGCTCCAATATGTCCTCTTCCACATGGTAGTGCACGCGTCGTCTCACGGTGGTTGAAAATGTGATGATGGTAGATTGTTTTTTTTCCCTTGTATCTCTCATGCATCCTAAATTACACAAAAGTCCCCTTTGCTTATGGTATTTTTAATTCAGTCCCTCCTCTTTTGATTGATTTGTTTGGTCCTAATTTCTATTATAAAAATTTGGTTTGTTTCAATTTTTTCCTTGAATTAAATTGAGTATATATAATAGAATATATATATATATATATATATATATATATTGAAAATAATGTAATATATAAAAAAATATTTTTTTTTATTAAAAAATACCTTAACAAGTAAAAAATCATACACAAAATTAGTAATTATATTATTGGAGGGTTTTTTAAAAGCGATTATATAATTATATAACTTACTCCTATTAATTGTATAATTAATTTAATAATGAAAGTATATAAAAAATAATTGTACTATATTTAAAATAATATATAAAATAAAGATATTTTACTAGATGTTGTTCATCGATCACATAATCAGCAGACCAATTCATGTACGAATTTAATTATTGATGAAATTGCAAGTAGTTTGATGGGAGAATAAAAACAACTGTCAGATTTAATTGAATTATTAATTACATTTTATTTTTATGATTTTTAATCTACAATATTTAAAAAAACTATTTGTGTGTGTGTTCTTTAAAGTAATTTAAAAAATTGATAACAATACAAAAAACATAGTAACCAAACACACAAAACTGTTTTTTATTATGTTCAAACTCAACCACAATTTTAACCATTCACTAAAATTTTAGTCATGAACCACAATTAAAATAGATTTTCATGAAACTGTTTTTTTCAACCTCAACCACAACAACAACCACAACAACAACCACAGAGCTAAACACACTCTATATACACACACTATGTATAAACTTTTTCACGCATTTCGCTTTCACTTTGTAATATCAAGGGGGGTTTGGAGATCAATATTTTATTGGTTTAATAATATAATTAATCAAGATGGGGGTGGGGGTTATGGAGAGAGAGAGAGAGTAGGGTTTATTACTTATTAAAAAAAATTCAATATTAAAATAATCTAAACATTTATTTAAAATATAATTAAATATATTAAAAATATCACAATATAACTTTTTCCTTGCACTCCTAATTTTATTTCAAATTATATTTTATCATAATAGGATCATCGAGACTTTCACATATGGATTTAGTTCATGATCTAATTGCAAATAGTTTGATGAGAGAATAAAACGAAGTGTCTAATTTACTTAAATTAGTTATTATATTATGAAATTATGATTATATATTAAAGGCGCACACAAACGTGTATGTGTGTCCTTTAAAGTAATTTCACAAGTTAAAAGCAATACGAAAAACTTGGCAACGAAACACATGAAATTGTTTTTCATTAACCTCAAACTCAACTATAGTTTTAACCAAAATTATTATGAACTACAACTAAAGTGTTTTTTATGAAATTTATTTTTTAAAACCTCAGACATTAAACCAAAAGTAATGCCAAACACACCCTAAGTTTTTGAAAGTAAATCACGTTGTAGTTAGTTCAATTGAGTTGATTAATTTTATGTTTTCAGATGTAATCTTGATTATTGGTAAAAATATGATTTGATTTTTTTTATAAAAATTCAACATAATATTCTTTATGTTTTAACATAATTTTAATATCTTTATATCAAAATTATTTTTAAAAAATAAAAAATACATTATTTTAATATAATCCTAACGTCACTCTAAATCTGTGTTACCATGATGACAAATACTTAAGAGAGTAAGGTTGTCAAAATCAATTTTTTTACATGACATATAAATGTAATATAAACTCCAATTGTAAAATTGTAATTAAAGTATTTAGGTAATAAAATTGTAAAATCGTAGAGAAAAAATCAAACACCTTGAATAACTTAAAAGTACAATACAATTATACTCATAGAACTTCCCTTCCTACATGTTAATTAAAATTGGAGATAAGTCATTCAACTATTTTAAGGTTCATCAATTCTTATGTTCATGTTCCTGTTAAAATTTAATACAGAACAACCTAGTAGATCAATTTTACATGTTCTTAGTAAATTCAACCATTAAATAAGCAATTCCAATTGCTGCAAATATTATTATGTTCTAGATCCAGCTAGTTAATTGGTTTCACTTCGTTGTGGGTCGAGTAAACAATTTTTATAACTATTGAGATTAAAATATTATATTTTTACATGTAAAGTTTAATATAATAAAATAGATTAACATACTCTATTATAACAACTACATCAAAGTCTTAACATCTAAAATTATCACTACTATTAATGCTAAATCAACAATAAAAAATATGAAATAACCCCAAGAAAAAAACACAAAAAAATTAACAAAAGAGTAAGAAAGAACAAAAACAAAAACTATTATCATTATTAATAATGAAAAAAAATAATTCAAAGACTAAAAAAGGCCTAAAAACTACAAAAAACAAACAAATAAATAAAATAAATGATAAACAAAAATAAAAATTTTCAGGTCAAAAAAAATCATTTGACTTGAAAATAAAAAAATAAAAGAAATAACAAAGAGGGGGGAAAATCAATTTTCAAATGATCATAAACACAAACTAAAATTTAAAAACTAAAATTTTCAAAAAAAAATAAATACTAACTCTACAAAAGAAAAAATAATAAAAATTATTCGATTACCCCGTGAAAAAAAAACTCAACAACATTAACAAAAGAGTAAAAAATATAATAAATGTTAAAAAAAATATATTAGCAAAAAAATTAATTTCACGTGAAAACAAAAAAAAAACTAATAAAAAAACCAAAAGAAAGAGCAAAGAAAAAAAAATTAGAAATATGAATTTTCAAATGATCACAAATACAAACTAAAATTTAAGAGTAATTTTTTTCAAAAACAATGCTACCTCAACAAAAGATAAAATAATAAAAATTAAAAACCAAAGCTAAGAGCACACACACACACACACAAACATGGGCAAAAATAATGATTATTTAAGAAATATAAAAAAAATAAAAGAATTAAAATTAAAAATTAAAAGTATAAGGACCAAAACGAAAACTAAATATAATATCAATTTCAATCAAAGGATAAAATTCAAGAAATCAAATATTCTATACCAAATATATTAAGGGATGCAAAAGCAATCTGGAAATTAAAAGCATAAGGAATGAAATGAAAATAAATTATATAATCAATTTCTATAGAATGACACAATTGAATAAACAAATCAAAACTTACATAACAGAAATAAAGACAATACAACACAATTAAAAAAGAAAGGACTGAAATAAAAAAACATAAAATCGGTGGGCTAACATGTAGTTTAGGTAGAAAGAGAGAGAAAATGAATAAAAAAGTTTAAACCACCCACTCGTTCTTCCCCATCCACCATGTGAGGTCATGCACTACTCCATGAAAAAGAAGACACGACGGTCAATCGCCGGAGACGTCGAAATAGGCCCCACGCACCACCCGAAGAGGGTGCCGAGAAAAATAATAAACAATTACGGTCAATTACTAGTCTATCCCTGTGCCCAAGTCATCAATTTTGTCTTATTAAGGGCTATATCCGTATTTAGTCATTTTCAAAACATATAAAATTCTCGTGGCACCATTCCCGCCCAGAGCTGAATTTTATCTTTTTCGATGGATAGAATGGTTATTTTATTGTGCAAATATTATAAAAAAATTCAGTAAACCGGTGACCCGAACCGGATCGAAAATATCCAATTATTGTGGCACCTCTCTAGCCAGTAGCTATTTTTTGTCTTTTTTGTGGGACAAAACCATTATTTTCATTTGACTTGAAAATAAAAAAAATCAGTAAACCGGTAAACTAAACGACCCGTGTCAACTCTTTTAGTATAGTATGATAAACTCATATCTCTTATTTCAACTACAACCTCAATGATGAACCAGCGCTTAGATGTGCTCCACATGACATCATCTAGGATCCAAAAACAAAGGACATATTATACATGTAAATTCAAAGTTTGAAAATGAGGGATTTTGTACGATCATATTGTAAAGTTAAGTGATCTGCAGAATATGAAAGAAGAAGAAATAATTGCAGAGATAGAAATCTTTGTTCATGAAGTTCAACTTTATTGAATAAGTGATCTTCACTCCTACACTGGACCAACGCAATAGCTCCTGCCTTTGTAAGGTTTCTCAAGAAGTGATACCTTACATCTATGTTTTTATTTTGACCATGCATCACGAGTTTTTTTGAGAGTTTAATGGTTGAACTATTATCACACTTGATACTTATACATTTCTCCTCATTGTGTCCCAGCTTTTCCAAAACTCTTTTTATCCAAATTACTTGACATGCGCACACCGTTGCAGCCACAAATTCAGCTTTTGTTGTTAACAATGTAAGGATTGGTTATTTCTTCGATCCCCCATGATATTGAACTAGAGCTTAGCAAGAATACAGACCCACTAGTACTTTTTTTGTCTTCTATGTCACCAGCATAATCACTGTTGGTGAAAGCCAATAAACCACCTTTGTCACCCCTTTTATAGTATATGCCATAGTTTGTAGTTCCTTGCAGGTATCATAGATTTCTCTGTGCAGGTTGTAGATGAAGTTTTGTGGGTTTCGCCATGTATCTAGTTATGAGGTTTATCGCAAACATCATGTCTGGTCTTGTAGCTATGAAATATATGAGACTCCCAACTAATTGCTTAAAAATTGTATCATCCACAGGAATTCCATCCTTGTCTTTACTGATTCTGTTTCCCGGCACCACTGGACTGCTTACCTCATTACTTCCCAACATACAAAACCTTTGCAGGATTTCCAATGCATATCTTCGTTGACAAATGAAGATTCCATCTTCTTTTTGCATCAATTTTATCCCAAGGAAAAAATGGATTTTTTCCTAAATCAGTCATATCGAATTCTTGTAACATAGACTTCTTGAATTTGGATAGCATGTCATCATCTTTACCCGTAAGGATTAAGTCATGAACATAGATACCCACAACTATTATTTTTCCAACGCTGCCTCTCTTGCTGGATAAGGTTAGCTCACTTTCAAACTTCTAGAACCTTGTACTGAGGAAATAAGCTTCAATCCGATTAAACCAAGCTCGTGGAGCTTGTTTTAATCCATACAAAGCCTTGTGTAATTTGTAGACCAAGTGTTCCTTCCCTTTCTTCACATAACCCTTTGGTTGCTCTACATACACGTTCTCACATAGTTCACCATGAAGAAAGGCTGACTTGACATCCAGTTGCATAATTTTCCAGCCCTTATGTGCAGCAAATGCTATAATCATCCTTAATGTGTCCAGTCGTGCCAGTGGTGCAAACACTTCGGTGTAGTCTATACCATATTCTTGCATGTACTCCTTTGCTATCAACCGAGCCTTGTGTTTGTCAATTTCTCCATGCTCATTGAATTTTGTTTTATACAGCTGCTTGACACCAATTTTTTTTGCTTCAACTGGTAATTCAGTCAAGGTCCATGTTTTGTTCTTCTCAATTGCATCAATCTCTTTGTCCATGGCTTGTTTCCATTTTGCTTCCTTTTCTGCTTCCTCAAAGCTAAATGGATCTTTTGTTGCTACTGCTTGAGCCATGTGCACTTCATCTTCACTTATCTTATCCCTATTCACATAATCATTCATCCATACTAGAGTGCATCCTGTCCTTCTTCCATTGACTTCAGGATTGTCCTTTACATCTTAACCCTGCTCCCCTGCATTTCCACTCTTCCATTCACACTCACTACTGTTGACATTCGTATAACCACTGTTGTTTATTCTCCCTTCACTCATGCTGGCATTCACTCCAGCTTCTGCTCCTATAACATTATTTCCACTTCTTTCCTTGTCACTCATTCTTTCTTCATTTGCACCCTCACTCACCATGACTTCTTCACCTCTATCACTGTATTCTTTTTCATTGATTCCATCCTCACCCCAGTTTTTCTCTTCCTAAAAAATTACGTCTCTATTGAGAGTAATTCTCTTAGTTTTAGGGTCATACAATCTGTATACGTTTGTCTCTTTGCTCACTCCTAACAAAACATAGGGAGTGCTTCTGCTATCTGACTTCCCCCTCCTGAATCGAACCATAATGAACATGGTTCATTGCATATGGTCAAATAAAAGAGTCCCAAAGGTTTTTTGGGCAGAAGCTGTAAACTGGACATTTCATGTCCTCAACAGGTGCCCAACAACAGCAATTGAGGAGGTCACACCACAAGAAGCTTGGAGTGGGATGAAGCCTTTGGTGGAACATTTTCAAGTGTTTGGTTGCCTTGCACATGCTCATATCCCGTGGGACATCTAAAGCATTCCACTATGGCTCTCTTTAACATTAGGGATGTTCTTCCATTTCCTCTTCCTCTAAAGTTGAGTCTTCCTCTGCCTCTTCTTCCAAATCTTTCATCATATATTCTGAGAGCTTGATCATCTTCCCTGCTTCTTCGAAACTTCTGCTCATGGATAGTTAATGAGCTTTACAGCTCATCCACTGTGAGAGTATTGATGTCCTTGGATTCTTCGATTGAGCAAACAATATAGTTAAAATTTTCAATGAGGGTTCTCAAGATTTTCTCCACAATCTTCATGTCTAGTATGTCTTCTCCCAAATTTCTCATATTTTTTGCTACTGATAATACCTTGGCAATGTAGTCAATCACCAATTCCCCAAACTTCATCTCTAACACCTCAAAATTCCTGCGAAGAACCTGGAGTTGAGCACGTTGTACTCTTGCATTTCCTTGATATTTGGTCTTCATGGAGTCCCACAGTTGCTTGGGTGTATCCTTTTGAGTGATTGTTTTCATAATCGTTTTGTTTATTGATTGAAACAGATAGTTCTTGATATAAGTCTTTTAGTTTCATTTCCTCCTAAGCTTTCCTTTTTGTTGATGATAAAACCTCCCCTGTAGCTGGCCCTGTGAACCCTAATTCAACCACACTCCAATACTCCTTTGATCTTAAGACAACTGACTTATATAGCCACTTCTTTGATACTAGATTGTAACAAACAAGAGCATGCAATGCATAACGAAACAATCTTCAAACAGAAAAATATAGCTGAAAAATAAATTTAACAGAATTGAAACAATTTCACCACGTAAGACTTCCTTTTCCATCTGTAAACTCCTAGCTTCTGGGAATATATTATACATTTTAACCTAAATAAAAATATATAAAAAAGGAAAAGGTGTCAGGCCTCCACTCAGCATTTTATTAAGCTGAGTGATGAGTCAAGCACCGAATCCGAGACAGAGTCTCATTACAGACGACATGCAATAATAATTAATCATCTACAATAATGGATTACTTAACAGTTCTTTGTTCAATTTCTCTTCCATCTATTCTTCACGCTCGCCTGATCTTCTCTTCCTAAAAAAAGGTTCGTCTATCATTCTTCTTCTCTCTCGTCATCATTTACCCTTTTCTCTTCCATCTCGCTCTCTCTAAAACCCTTAAACGCGATGGTGTTTCTTCATCTCTCTCTTTTTAATTCACTCATAAAACCAATATCAACCAATATCTCTTAAGATTGTTGATTTTTTAGTGTGTATTTCTTTTTGGTAAAAGCATTAAATGAAAAACTAACCTTGTCGAGAAAAATCTGTTCATCCGATCCAAGCAATGGCGAGAAATGCACTATGCTTGCCTACTTTGAGGACGGTTTGGCATGGTGGTCCGCCCGAAGATTTTTTTAAAAAAAAAAACAGTAAAAAAGCAAATATTTAAAGGTCGTGTTTATTTCCCGGAAAGTGAATTCCGAGAACTACTTTCCAAACTTTCCTGTGTTTGTTTGCTTTCCGGAAAGTTGGTCAACGGAAAACACTTTCTGGTCAACGGAAAACACTTTCCAATCAAAGAAGAATTTGGCTTGGTTTTCAGGAAAGTGTTTTCCGGAAAATTTAGGCGAAAAACACTTTCTGGAAGTTGTGAAAAATTTAGAAATATCATTATTTGCTGATTATATCAAATTTGATCCTCAAACTTTTGATTGCTATATATAATTTGTTTTTAATATTTATTTTTCAATTCCATCTCTTAAAATTTAATTTTTATATTAATTTTGGTCCTTATTTTTATAATTGCTATTTGCTTTTTTCTTATCATTTTTTTATTGAAAATTTTTATCTATCAAATGTGGTCCTCATTTTTTTTATTGTTACTTATTTTATTTGAAATAATTTATGAAATGCTAATTATTATTATTTTAATTTATTCACCTTTCATTTTTTTAAAATTTTTTAGATTTGATCTCTATTATTTTGATTATTATTTATTTTATTTGAGATAATTTATGATTTGTTTTCAATTTCATTCTCATTCAACTTTTTAATTTGTAAGATTTGTTCCTCATTATTTTAATAAACTTGAAAAAAAATTAATTTATTAATAAATTATTTTTCAGTTCATTTTCCATAACACAAACAAACACTGGAAAGTGTTTTCCAGTTCATTTTCCATAACATAGCTAAACATCGGAATTCACTTTCCAGGAATTTACTTTCCCAGAATTCACTTTTCAAAAGGAAACCACTTTCCAGCAAACAAACGGGGCCTTAGTGTTTGATATAAGATTGAAGAAGTTGAAAAATTAATGTGGTCGCTTGAAAATATATAAAACGCTGGCTCGTGAAAAATAGCAATTTGCTATTTTTACGCTACTGTGTTTTCGGAGGAGGGCTAGGTATAATTATTTACGAGGGTTAGGGTGTTATTTTTAGGAGTTTATTATTATTATTTATTTTATTTTATTATTATTTTTTTTTGGGGGGGTGTGCAGTAGTATTATTTATTCTTTATTATATTTTGTAGGGAGGGGAATGATTTATTATTTATTATATTTTGTTATAAGAAAATATTCTTAATATTAAAATAATTTAAAAAATAAATTAAAATATCAATAAATATATTAGAAGGAGATCACAATACAATTTATATCTCGCAATTTTAATTTTGTTTCAGATAATATTTTACTATATGATGTTCCGATATCATAGATGCCTTCACATATGGAGTTAGAGTTTGTGATTAAATTACAAGTATTTTATGGAAAAATAAAAAAAAATCATTTAATTTACTTAAATTATTAATTATATTTTATTATTATAATTATTAAATATTTAAAGAACAATACACACATTCACACCTTTTTGTATAGATATTGTTTATAATCACATTTCAAGTAATTTTGGTGAGAGAATAAAAAAATCCAATTTACTTGAATTATTAATTACATTATATTATTATAATTATTAAATCTACAATATTTAAATAATTATATTATATATATATGTCCTTTAAAGTAATTCACAAGTTAAAAGCAATATGAAAAGTTTGGTAACCACACACACAAAACTACTTTTCATTAATCTCAACTCAAAAACAGTTTTAACCAAACACTTTAAAATTTATTTTGAACCACAGCTAAAATACTTTTTATGAAACTGTTTTCTAAAAACCTTAACCACAAAAATAAAATAACACCAAACACACCCTTTGTAAGGGATGCTAAGAAAGGGATGGGGGATGCGGTTCATCTTAGTTAAGACTACGCTATACTCTACAAATGAAATTACTTAATTTAAGTTATTGAATGGTTAACAATTAACTCCTAAAATCATTACGAATTCATTAATTTTACAATTTCGACTGAGTTTAGCGAGTTAACTCGTGATTTCAATGTTTTTTTTTCACTCAATTTGACGAGCTTAGTGAAGTTATGATTTTTGCGGGTGAATTTAACGAGTAAACTCGTGATTTCAATGTTTTTGGATTTTTCACTTGATTTTGCAAGGTTAATCAAGTTATGATTTTTGCAAGTGAACTCATAATTTTGACAATATTGCTTGAGGGGGGAAATGGCGGGGTGATGGGTCTTGGGAAAGTACTTTGGGCTCCTTCACCCTTGTGCAAGATAAAACCCAATGCTATTGCTCAGGTCTAATTTTGATTTCCAATCTTCTACATGTTTAGTTCTTAACATTTAATGTAAGTACAATAGCTATTGTTTTTAAGAATATACTAGTTAATTGCCTGAACTATGTTGTTAGTCGAGTAAATAATTTTTATAACTGTTGAGAATAAAATATAATATTTATACATGTGAAATTTAATATAATGAAATAGATCAACACACTTTATTATAACAACACCAACATTGAATTCTTAATATCTAAAATTATCACTACTTTTATTGTTAAAACAATAAAATTATTAAATTACCCTGAGAAAAAAACAAAAAAAATTAATAAAAGAATAAGTAAGAAAAAAATTATTATTATGGCGTTAACAGTGAAAAAAACAAAATTAAATCAAAGACTCAAAAAAACTAAAAAACTTTAACAAAAACAAATAAAATAAATGATAAAAAAACAAAAATTATCAGCTGAAAAAAAATCATTTGACAAGAAAATAAAACAAAAAAACTAAAAGAGATAAAAAAAAGGGAAAAAATATCAATTTTCAAATTATCATATACAAAAACTAAAATTTAAGAACTAGATTTTTCAAAAAATACTACCTCAACAAAAGAGAAAATAATAAAAATTATTCGATTAACTCATGAAAAAAACTCAATAATATTAGCAAAAGAGTAAGCAACAAAAAAACCCTAAAATTATTATTATTGTTTTTGTTGTTGTTATTGCCTTAATAATGAAAAAAAATAAATCAAAGACTAAAAAAATCCTAAAATTTTTAACAAAAGAGCAAACAAAAAATTAAGATAAATTATAAAATAATTAAAAAAAAATATCAAGTGAAAAAAAAATCATTTGACTTGAAAATAAAATAAAAAAAACCTAAAAGAAAGAACAAAGAGAGAGAGAGAAATATAAATATTAATTTTTAAATGATCATAGACAAAACTAAAATTTAATCGCTATTTTTTTTAAAAAAATACCACCTCAAAAAATAAAAAAAATAATAACAATTAAAAACCAAAGCTAAGAGCACGCTTATATATACGTGGACAAAAATAAGGACTATTCAAGAATTGTAAAGGAAAATAAAGGGATTATGTATTGGGGCCGAAATAAAAAATCAAATATATTATCAATTTAAATCAAAGGACAAAATTAAAAAAATCAAAACTTTTGTACCGAATATATTAAGGTATTCAAACCCAATCCGAAAATTAAAAGGAGGACCAAAGTGAAACCTAAATAAATAAATAATTTCAATCGAATGACCCAATTGAAATAAATCAAAACTTATATAACAGAAATTAGGATCATACACAAAAATTAAAAGAGCAAGGATGAAAGTAAAGAAACCATAAAATCGGGGGCCTCTCCTGTACTTTAGCGTGCAGGATAGAGAAAACATGAAAAAAAATTCAATCGCCCACTGTCATGACTTTGACCACCATATTATCAAACATGCCAGACAGTGAGAAAGACCACATGGCGACTCATCAGATGAGACACATGAAATTCATTTTCCTCTGTTGAAGGATGATTCACGCGCCGCCCGAAGAGGGCATGAGGCACATGCGTGCGTAGTTTTCGGCAAATAATGGAAAAAAAAGATGGTCAATTACCGGAACACCCGTACAACCAATTTTTCAATTTTGTCTTATTAGGGGGTATATTAGTATATAGCCATTTTCAAAAAAAAGGAAAATCCTCGTGGTACCCCTCCCACTCAGAATTGTTTTTTTTTTTGTCTCATATGAGAGCAAATTAGTATTTAGCTATTTCCAAAAAATGTGAAATCCTCGTGAAGAACCTCCCAGAAACAATGATTTTTTTAAATCTTTTTTGAGGGTTAAAATAGTTATTTTACTGTGCAAATAATGATAAAAAAATCAATAAATTGGTGAACGAACCAACCTGAAAATACACTATTACAATTCGCAGTGTTTTCACTCACAATGAAATGTGAAACACTTATCTCTTTTAGTGTGTGTGTGATAATGCTATTATTTTTCAAATATCCTCCCGATTAATCATTTAATTTCTTCATATTTTTGAAAAAACATTTAATAATAGATGGTATGAAATGATAGCATACACATATTTAAATTAGCTAGCGTATGTTAAAACAATAAGGTGTTTTTGAAAACAATATATAAAAACAATATATATATATATATATATGTGATAATGCTATATTTTTCAAATATCCTCCCGATTAATTATTTAATTTCTTCGTATTTTTGAAAACACATTTAATAAGAGATGGTATTGAAATGATAACGTACATGTATTTAAATTAGCTAGTGTATGTTTAAACAATAAGGTGTTTTTAAACACGATAGCTGGAAATTTTGAACATAAAAGGGATCTTTGTATGCTGCATGCAATGTCTCTTTGAGCTTGAAGGATGTTTTTATCAAATTGCTAATTTATGAGTGTTGTTTATAGTTTCATGACACTTGACATGGTATATAACGATGATAAGCTTATAGGAACCCTCAAAAAGTTAGATGAAGTCAATGGTTTGGGGTCTAAAAAGCATGTGATTATTTGTAGCTATTTGAAAGTGTAGTTGAGATTAGTTTTAAAAGTGTTTTTTTATGAAATACATCAAAATAATTTGTTTTGTAAAGACTATTTTTAACATCAACACATGAAAATGATCTAAAAACACTAATTTTTTAATCTAAAATAATAATAATAATAAATTCCAAAACATTTTTCAAACACAATGCCAAATAAAGTCAAACTTTGTGTGAACATCTCCGAAAATTATTATAATTTTTTTTTTCTCGTTGTTCCAGGAAAACATAACTAGAGTTTTAAACAGAAATTGTATCAAATTCATACCAAAATGGGAATTTTATTTTTCATGTACTTTTCTATTATTATTTTCTTACAGAAGCTTCCCACTCTTATTTGAATTGTTTGAGTCTCTTCACTTTTTATTTTATTTTATTTTATAAAGATCTATTTATCATTATATTGTTAGTCAATTCATGACCTATATAACATTTTTCAAAAGATATTAAATTGTACGAGCTTATCCTGAAACCGATGGTTGTCGAGCATGTTATCCTGACCAGTTTCGGACAGGCAGGCAAGAGAAATTGATGGATCAAGTGGACCCAATTCAATGCGTTGAACCACTGAAATGTTATTCTTTAAAGGAAAAATTATTGGTGGTTTTGGGGAGTCATTTAACTTCAGACTTGTAACTTCAGCTACACAATTCATGACCATGACCTTAACCCAAAAATTGGGTTATTCTCTAAAATAAAAATAAAAAAATAAAAAAAAGAGTAGGTGTGGGTAGAAAAATCAATGTGGAAATTTTGGTTATTGTCGCAAGTCCAATCGTATCTCTTTGGTTTCAAAAATAGAGAAAATACAGATTTAAGACAAAATAATTTATCGTTGGATGAATCTGTGTAAAAACTAAGTTAAATGATATAATTATATTTTTTATGGGTTGATTCGATTTAATCGTCGACAAATTGAAAGTTTAATTATGATCAGGAATTAATTCAAGGTCCAATTGAAGGATTTAATTAAGTGCAAGGAATTACTTAAACTTTAAATTGGTCAAATTATTTTTATTAAGGGCTTAGTCAATTAGAAATCAATTTCTTGAATTTAATTCGGGCTCAATTGATGAGAATGGAATTTTAATTTTGGATTTTAATCCCTTATATTTGATTTTCCTTTCGAACCTTATACTTTTAATAGTTTTTTTAATCCCTTGATTTCTTTTTATGATTTAAATTTTCTTAAATTTTTTATGTTTTTTTTAGTCTTTCATTTATTTTATTTTTTTCATTATTCACACAATAATAATAATAATAATAATAATAATAATAATAATAATTTAATTGTATTTCTTGCTTACTTTTTTGTTAATATTTTCTAGTTATTTCTTCCCCAGGATAATTTTATAATTTTTATTATTTTGGCAATGATAGCAATGATAGTTTTTGTTTTTATTTTATTCTTTTGTATGATCTTCTGTTGAAGTTCTTAGGATTTTTTTCCTTCTATTTTTTCCCTTTCATTATTAATAGAAAAATAAAATAAATAATAATAATTATAATAAATAATAATAATAATAATAATAATAATGGTAATGATAAAAATAATAATAAGTTAATTATTTTTCTTACTTACTATTTTGTTAATGTTTTTGAGGGTTTTTTTCCTTGGGATAATTTGATAATTTTTATTGTTTTCACAGTGATAACAATGATAGTTTTTGTTTCTGTTTTATTCTTTTGTTTGATCTTTTGTTGAAGTTCTTAGGATCTTTTTTTTCTTCCATTTTTTCCCTTTCATTATTAAGACAAAAATAAAATAAAATAAATAAATAATAATAATATTTTAATTGTTTTTCTTGCTTGTTATTTTGTTCATGTTTTTTTTTCCCGGTATAATTTGATAATTTTTATTGTTTTGATAGTAATAGCAATAATAATTTTAGATGTTAGGACTCCGATATTGCTATTGTTATAATATTTTAAATTAATATTGCTTCTTTTTCCCCTTTCTTTTTTTATAATTATTTTTATTTGCTCTTTGTATTAAATAATTTTTATAATTTTACTATCTTCACAATAATGAATTTAGTGAATAATTTTTTTCTTCTAAAAATATTTCGCTCTTTTTATTAATTTTAGTTCGCGATCTTTTGTGATCTTTTATGATGCAATACCTACATTCTAAAAGATGTAATTTATGCTTGCATAACAAACTCTACTTAAAATTTTATACATTTTATCTCCTAATCTATAACTTTTATTTAGTTGTATCATATAAATTTATCATTGTGAATTTAATTATATTAAATTATTTACACAAGAATGCTCGTGGCAACATGCTGGAGCATTTGGCTAGTAATTAATAATCAATAATCTACATTAATAAATAAAAAGTAAATTAGTAATAAATGAAATAAATAAATTAGTAAATCAGACGTCTGTTGTAGCAGTGGTGGTTGGTTAAAGCCACTGCCAATTTTTCAATTTTATCTTATTGGGGGTATATTATTATATAACCATTTTCAAAAAGGGAAAATCATCGTGGTACCCCTCCCGCTCCGAATTGTTTATTTTTTTTGTCTCATATGAGGGCAAATTAGTATTTAGCTATTTCTAAAAATTGTGAAATCCCCGTGAAGCCCCTCTCAGAAACAATGATTTTTTAAAATATTTTTTGAGGGTTAAAACAATTATTTTACTGTGCAAATAATGATAAAAAAATCAATAAATCGGTGAACGGACCGACCCGAAAACCGAACCGACCTGAAAATACATTATTACAATTCACAGTGTTTTCACTCATAATGAAATGTGAAACATTTATCTCTTTTAGTGTGTGTGTGTGATAATGCTATTATTTTTCAAATATCCTCCCGATTAATCATTTAATTTCTTCATATTTTTGAAAAAAAAAACATTAATAAGAGATGGTATGAAATGATAACATACACATATTTATATTTAAATTAGCTAGCGTATGTTAAAACAATAAGGTGTTTTTAAACACAATATATATATATATATATATATATATATATATATATGATAATGCTACATTTTTCAAATATCCTCCCGATTAATTATATATATATATATATATATATATGATAATGCTACATTTTTCAAATATCCTCCCGATTAATTATTTAATTTCTTCATATTTTTGAAAAAACATTAATAAGAGATGGTATTGAAATGATAACATACATGTATTTAAATTAGCTAGTGTATGTTTAAACAATAAGGTGTTTTTAAACACAATTGCTAGAAATTTTGAACATAAAAGGGATCTTTACATGCTGCATGCAGTGTCTCTTTGAGCTTGAAGGATGTTTTTATCAAATTGCTAAGTTTTGAGTGTTGTTTATAGTTTCATGACACTTGACATGGTGTATAACGATGATAGCCCTATAATAACCATAAAAAACTTATATGAACTAAATGGTTTGGTGGCTAAAATGCTTGTGATTATATGTGATTGTTTAGAAGTTTGGTTGATGTTGTTTTTTAAAGTGATTTTTGTTAAGAAATACATCAAAATAATTTTTTTTTTAATTTCTAAAATCTATGAGACCTCTTCTATTTTAAAAAAAAACTTTCATGTTTAAAATAATATATAAATCACTGAAAATAAATAAATAAGTTGAGTAAAAATAAATAAATGAAACTAATTAATTAAAATAAATTGATTTTCACATGCTTATTCATTGTTTTCTCTTTTTTTATTGCACTAAAAAACAATGGAGGTATTATTCTAACAAAAGGGTGCTATATAGGTATATGAATCATCCACGTTATGGTGAAGGAACCTTTACAAAATCAATACGAAAAGAATAGAAGGCTTCAATTGAAACATCGAAAAAATATAAGGACTAAAATAAATAAAATAAAACAAAACTATTAAACCCAATGACACGATAAAAGATGGTAAACCTGTTATTAATTTGCGGAGCTTTCTTTTTCAAAGATATTAAAATTGTACCAGCTGAGTTCCGGAAACCGATGGTTGTCGTGCAGGTTATCCTGACCAGTCTTGGACCCGCAGGCAGGTGACATTCATGAATCAAAGCAGACCACTGAATTTTACTCTTTATAGGGCAGATTATCGGTGGTTTTTGAGTCATTTAACTTCAGTTTGAAATTCAGACTTGTAACTTTAAATGCCAAAATTTTCACTTCTCCTGGCCACCTCCCGCAAACTGTTTAATTAAAATTTATTTTTGATTGAATTGCTCGATGATTTGATTTTCCACAAATGGCATGATTTTTTGGGTAATTAGAAAACGAAGTTGAATCTAATAGCCATGCAACTTGATGTGCGAAAAGAATGGACGAAAGGAAAAGAACATGAATTTCCGTGTTCTTTTAGAGGTTGTTTGGGAGAGTGGTTGTACCGCCGTTTCCTTTAAATTTAAATATTTTTTTTATTTTAAATTAAAAAATTTTATTTTTAAATCATTTTGATGTGTTGACTGCTGATATCAAAAATATTTTTTAATAAATAAATAAAATATCATTTTAATATATTTTTAAATAAAAAAAACTTTCAAAAGCAACCACAACAGCCCTCTCAAACAGGCCTTTAATAGTTAAAGAATTATATAAATTAAATCATAAATACTCACCTAACAAGTTGAGTTTTAGATTTGATAATTCATTAATATAGTACTAAAATCTTGTTGAGTAAATAATTATGAGTTTGAATCTCAATCCCTCATTCTGTTTAATAAAATTTAAATACAAAGTATTGTGGGTGTGTATAAATTTTAAACTCATATTATCTATAATATAAACTGTGTGAGTAAAACACTGTAGTAATCCAGAGTGTTTTGCCCACGTCAATACAAAAGATACACACACACACACACGTTTTTTGTATCAATTCTTTGGTTTTCTTGGACAATATTTATTTTTATCCATATTTATATATTTAGATTTTTTTTTATTTTTTATCATTTTATTTTTTGTCAAGATTTTATTTTTATTACTTTTCGTTCTAAAACTTTAATTTATATTGGTTACACTGTATTTTATTTTTTAAAATTCCTTTATTGTTTTTTTGTCCCAAGATTTTGATTTGTTGCAAATTTGTCATTCAATTGCAATTATATATATATATATATATATATATATATATAGACACTTATTCTTTTAATTTTTTATTTAGTATTGATTCTTTTCTTTTCTATTTTATTAATCTTTCTTGGACAATGTTTATTTTTTGTTCATATTCTTTCATTTAAACTTTTGGTTTTTATTTTGAATTTTTGACATTTTATTTTTATTAGGATTTTATTTTTATTCATTTTAATTCTAAAATTTTAATTTATGTTCGTGATCATTTTAAAATTAATATTTCTATAATTTTTTGTTTTTTTTGTTATCTATTATTTTTATCTAATTTTCATATTAAATGATTTTATGATTTTATTGTTTGCACAATAATAGTGATTGTTTTAGTGATTTTTTATCTTATTTTTTGAATTGTTTTTAATTATTCAGGTAAATTTAATGATTCTAACTGTTATAGTAATGATAATAACATTACTGTGGGGATGAATTTTCAATTTATATGTTTTTTTTTAGATAATAAATTAACTACTTATTTTTTTATTTCCTTAATACAAATTCTTTCAAAATTTATATTTTATTTGTTGTGTTTAATTTAAATTGAATTATAGAATAAATTAATCTTAATACAATGTATTCAATAATTCAAATATTTGAATCTTCTTATTTTATTGAAACCTATTAAACAAAAAAAATTATATTCATTTAAAATTCATATACTTTATATAAAATTTGTATTTCATAAGATTTTTACACAGATTTATTATTTTGTCCAAATTTATATTATGATAACAAATGACAAATAATTAATATTTTTTGTGATAAAAAATATGATTCCGGCCACGATGAGTAGCGGTAGCAATATACAGTGTTTTCCCCATGATATATATTCTTTTGGTATTTTTGCATTTTTTGGACAAAAATAATCCATATTTTATGTATTTGTGCTTATGTTTTTATTTTTTTCATTTTATTTTTTTTACTTATCGTTCTGAAAATTTTATTTATGTCGGTTACATTGTATTTTATTTTTAAATTTTTTATTATTATTTTGTGGTCACAAAAAACACTGTAGCAATATACAGTGTTTTTCCTGTGCCATGATAAAATGATATATATATATATATATATATATATATATATATATATATATATATATATTATTACAATAAAACGCGTCCCGGTTTTACTATACTAATCTAAAATAAAACCTACTATTAATATATGTTTTCGTGAAAGACAAACGGTTGTTGAGGTAGTCAAAATGGTCTAAAGAGCGTAAGATTAAGGTCCCCTCCGAGGGTATGGGTTCAAATCCCACTCTCAACACATTTCTTGTTAGCAAATGAACATTAAAATTAGATTTGATATATATTTTCGAGAAAGATGAACAAATGTTGAAGTGACTAAGCAGGTCTATGAGGCGGTAGATAAAAATTCCATTTAAGAGGTTGGGGGGTTCAAGTCCCACTCATGATAATGATAATTTTCTTGTGTTTTTTTAATGATTATGATAATTTTATGTTGGTTATTTCGTTGAAACCTATTAAACAAATAAATTTATATCAATTTAAAGCTCATATATTTTATAGAAAACTTGCACTTCACAGGAATTCTGTAAAAAATTATTATTTTGACCAAAAATATATTACAAAAAAACAATTAATATTTTTTGTGTTGAAAAAAATATAATATCGTCCGCGACTAGGCACGAGACATTGACTAATAAATTATATATTAAAACTTCACCTAACAATTTATATGTTTGATAAAATAGTAATTAATGACAAATAATTTACAGCCACCAACCCATTTTCTGCTTTTTTTTTGACAAAAACAGAGACCCAAGCCGAATCAAATCGCCATGCAAAGAATGGACGACAGGAAAAAACATGTAACAGCAAGTAATTAAAAGCCCATTTTCTGTTTTTTTCGACCGAAACAAAGGTCCTCCAATCATACTAGCTTCTCAATAAATTCACACAATTTTTCTACGCGACACGCAATAGAAACCTCATTATGGCAAAATCAGATCCACGTTGCAGGGGTATTAATTATACCGCTAGCTTTTCTTTTCTTTAGCCTAGATAAAGAATAGGCCTAGAGAAACAGCAGAGGGTGTGGCCCGGTAGTTGAAGAGAAGGGTCCTTTTTTGTTTTTGATCTATCTTTATATGGTGTGTTTATTATTCTGCAGTGTTTTACGTAAATCCAGTAAATAATTGAAGTGCACGTAAGATGACTACAAAAAAATAATAATAGAAGGCACGTCTCAACTATAAATATAGATATAGATAGATAATTAAAGAATGAAATAAAGGCAAGGAGAAAGTACCCAGGCCAGCAGGTTAGCAATGGTTTTCCATATACCTCATGGAATTCTCCAAAGTGAGGCGCTAGAAAAGGTCTATCTTCTCTTCTCTCCCTCCAATGCACTGCTAATGTGATGTGGTCTGATAGTCGTCCGGGCTTCTCCTGATTCATCTCCCTTTCTCGAACACAACAAGAAAATCTTTATCTGGTATTTCGAATTCAAGCCTGAAGATTCAATTCCGCAAATTGTAAAATATTAAAGATGCCATGACTTAGAATCCTACTCCGAGATACTTTATTAGGACAAGTAAACAAGGTTTGGTTTAAATGTTAGTTAGCCGAAGATGGATCCTATGAATCAACACTAAAATTATATTAATATATATTTTCGAAAAAGATGAACAAATATTGAGATGGTCGAGCAGGTCTATGAGACGGGAGACAAAAAATTCCGTTTGAGAGGTTGATGGCTCTAGTCCCACTCTTTATAGATTTCTATTTTACTTAAAAATATGATTAATTTTTTTTAATGATAATGATATTTTTCTTGCTTTTTTAATGATGATGATAATTTTATGTTGGTTATTTCGTTGAAACCTATTATACAAATAAATTTATATGGATTTAAAATTCATATATTTTATAAAAAAACTTGCATTTCACAAGAATTCTGCACAAATTTATTATTTTGACCAAAAATATATTATAAAAAAACAATTAATAGTTTTTTGTGTTGAAAAAAATATGGTACCGCTCACAATGAGACGCGGGGCATTGGCTAGTAAATTATATATTAAAACTTCACCTAACAATTTATATTTTAGATAAAATCGTAAGCAACGACAAATAATTTACAGCCACTAACCCTGTTTGGGAGTGCGATTGCGATAGCTTTTCAATGTGCTTATCGTGCCGAAATACATCAAAATGATATTTTTTTTAAAAAAAATCATTTTTGAAATCAGCACATCAAAATAATCTAAAAATCACATAAAAATATATTCATTTAAATTAAAAATAAAATAAAATAAATTTAAATTTCTACTAAAAACCAATAACGAAGCCGAATCAAATAGCCATGCAAGTTTATGTGTGAAAAGAATGGACGACGGGAAAAGAACTTCTCAATAAGGCAATGTTTGTTTGCTGGAAAGTGAATTCCGGGAAAATGAATTATTGGAAAGTGAATTCCGATGTTTGACAGTGTTATGGAAAATGAACTGGAAAATACTTTCCACTATTTGTTTGTATTATGGAAAATGAACTGGAAAATAATTTATTAATAATTTTTTTTTCAAGTTTATTAAAATAGTGAGGAACAAATCTTACAAATTAAAAATTTGAATGAGAATAAAATTGAAAAAAAATATAATTTCATAAATTATCTCAAATAAAATAAATAATAATCAAAATAATAAAGATCAAATCTAAAAAAGTAAAAAAAATGAAAGGTGAATAAATAAAAATAATAAAATTAACTTTTCATAAATTATTTCAAATAAAATAAGTAACAATAAAAAAATGAGGACCAAATTTGATTGATAAAAAATTACAATAAAACAATGATAAGAAAAAATCAAATAGCAATTATAAAAATAAAGACCAAAATTAATATAAAAATTAAATTTTAAGAGATGGAATTGAAAAATAAATATTCAAAACAAATTATATATAGCAATCAAAAGTTTGAGGATAAAATTTGAAATAATCAGCAAATAATGACATTTGTAAATTTTTCACAACTTCCGGAAAATGTTTTTCGTCTAAATTTTCCGGAAAACACTTTGTTGAAAACTAAGCAAAATTTTTCTTTAACTGGAAAATATTTTCTGTTGATAAACTTTTTTAATGATAAATAAACAAATAAAAGTTTAGAAAATAATTTCCAGAAAACCACTTAAAAAAACACGGACTAAATTCACACAATTTTTCTACGCGACACGCCACAGAAACCTCATAATAGCAAAATCAGATCCACGTTGCAGGGGTATTAATTATACCGGTAGCTTTCTTTTCTTTAGCCTAGACAAAGAATAGGCCAAGAGAAACAGCAGCAGGGTGTGGCCCGGTAGTTGAAGAGTAGCTTTCTCCTTCCCACGTTCTGAGTCGCGGTGAGAGTTTGAGGGTCTTCTTTTTTGGTTTTGGATCTATCTTTATATGGTGTGTTTATCAGCAGTGTTTTACATATTCATTTACAGTATGTTCAGTAAATACAGTAAATGATAGTCGTCCGGGCTTCTCTGTTTGAGAAGTTGGGGGTTCTAGTTCCACTTTTTATAGATTTCTATTTTATTTAAAAATATAATTTATTTATTTTAGTGATAATGATAATTTTTTGCTTTTTTAATGATGATGATAATTTTATATTGGTTATTTCGTTAAAACCTATTATACAAATAAATTTATATGGATTTAAAATTCATATATTTTATAGAAAACTTGCATTTCACAAGAATTCTGCACAAATTTATTATTTTGACCAAAAATATATTATAAAAAAAAAATTAATATTTTTTTGTGTTGAAAAAAATATAGTATCGCCCGCAACGAGGCGCGGGGCATTGGCTAGTAAATTATATATTAAAACTTCACCTAACAATTTATATTTTAGATAAAATAGTAAGCAACGACAAATAATTTATAGCCAGCAATTCTGTTTGGGAGTGCGATTACGGTAACTTTTCAAAGTGTTTATTGTGTCGAAATACATCAAAATGATATTTTGTTTATTTTTTAAAAATTATTTTTAAAATCAACACATAAAATTATTTATAACACATAAAAATATATTCAATTAAATAAAATTTAGACTAAAAAGCCGAATCAAATAGCCATGCAAGTTGATGTGTGAAAAGAAGTGACGACAGGAAAAGAACATGTAACAGGAAATAATTAAAAGCCCATTTTCTGTTTTTTTGGACCGAAAAAAAAGGTCCAATCATACTACCTTCTCAATAAATTCACACAATTTTTCTACGCGACACGCCATAGAAACCTCATGATAGCAAAATCAGATCCACGTTGCAGGGGTATTAATTATACCGGTAGCTTTTCTTTTCTTTAGACTAGACAAAGAATAGGACAAGAGAACTAGCAGTATACTCGTTAATTTAGATCTATTTAGTTTAAAAAACTGAGATAAAATTATATTATTTTTGTCTCGATTTTAATTCTAGTCTGTTTAAAAAAATTCTAGTTAAATTCCGGTTAAAAAATCTTGGTTTCGTTCTAACGTGTTGGTTCGGCCATGATTTGCTGGCCCTCTTTTCCATTATTATCTTATTTGATTGGAATTGAACATAAAAAAAACACTTGACTGAGCAGTTGTTAGGGCATCAATGCAAACGGGGTGCGGGAGTTCGAGTCCAAGAAATGAAAGCCATTTTTGAGTTATGAACATTATATATTTTTAATTACTCTCCCTCTCCCGCCCTGTAATATAATATATTATATATATATATATAGATAGATATTATAAAAAATAAAATTGTTGCATTAATTTTGATTTTATAAAAAATAAAAATTATATTTAATTATTTTAATTTTTAATTTTTATATATATATAATTAATTAATTATATGTAAACAGTACAACCCCGAAACGGCACGGCGAAACGCTTCGAAACCAGAACGTTCCGTTCCAATAGAAAAACCGGAACGGCGACCGTAACGGTATTCACAACTATGATTTCTGAGTCCCGGTAAGAGTTAAAGTGTCTTTCTTGTTCTGGATCCATCTTTATATGGTGTGTTTATCACTCTAGTGGTGCCTTACATATTTATTGAGCTTGCAGGATGTTTAATGGATCCAAGAAATAGTCGAAGTGTGCGTAAAATAACTAGAAAAAAAAAGTAGAAGGCACGTCTGAACTATAAATATAGATATAGATAGATAATTAAAGAATGAAATAAAGGCAAGGAGAAACTACCCAGGCCAGCAGGTAGCAATGGTTTTCGATATACCTCATGGAATTCTCCATAGTGATGCGCTAAAAAAGGTCTATCTTCTCCTCTCTTCTCTTCTCTCCCTCCAATGCACTGCTAGTGTGAGATTGTTTATGCACGATTTAACCTGTGATGTGGTCTGATAGTCGTCCGGGCTTCTCCTGATTCATCTCCCTTTCTCAAACACAACAAGAAAATCTTTATCTGGTATTTCGAATAAGGTTTTCGAATGCAAGCCTCAAGATTCAATTCCGCAAATTGTAAAATATTAAAGATGCCATGACTTAGAATCCTACTCCGAGATACTTTATTAGGACAAGTAAACAAGGTTTGGTTTAAATGTTAGTTAGCCGAAGATGGAGCCTATGATATTTATCAGGGCAGGCATGCTAGCCTCTAGCTAGGAGATCAATGGTTGAATTCCCCGTTTCCACTGTCCCGGGCTATTCTTCCATTGCTAAAAAAACCTCATATGAAATGCAACGATTGCTTGTTTCTTTTTCAGAGCATGATTGAAACATTTTATTTTATTCAATTAGCTCTTCTTTTTTTCTCTTCTTAATTTGTTCAAATTAATTACCTGACTTCTCCCATTTATGATAGTACATCTATGAAACTAGCGCGTATCCTGGAGAGCATGAGCACCTAAAGGGGCTGCGAGAAGCAACGGAAAAACAATATGGCTTTCGGTAAGTGTAAGTATATTATTAGTAAATAAGTAAGAAATTCGATTTTATAAAATGGGCAAGCAATTTGAGATTTGCTATGTTGCAGAAGTGAGATCGCTATACCAGTTGATGAAGGGCGTTTCCTATCGATGCTTATGAGAATTATGAATCCCAAGAGGACTCTGGAGATTGGTGTCTTTACAGGCTACTCTCTCCTTTCCACTGCACTCGCCTTGCCTAGTGAAAGCCAGGTAGGTAATTTGTGAAGAGAACATCAGTTGCTTTTATGTTTCAGCATATATATGTTGACCCATGCTCTACTTGATCCGCCATTTATGGCTTGAATGATCGATTTACTGCTAGCCCACTCTTACCTCTCGTCAGCAGAAACCAAAAAAAAAGAAGGAGAAAATCATATGAAATAATTAATCAGTGATCGAAAATTTAGATCAGTGACTGGTTTGTGCGCTGCAGATAACAGCGATAGACATAGATCGAGAAGCTTATGAAGTTGGATTACCATTCATTCAAAAGGCTGGCATGGACAAAAAAATCAAGTTCATTCAAGCAGATGCCATCTCTGTTCTAAATGAAATGCTAAACAATGTAAGTTTTTCAATGTCGCAAGCCATTAAACTTAACATGACACCTAATTTTGTTTACTTTTGGATTCGTTTCAGGATATGCAGCCAGAATTTGACTATGCATTCGTGGACGCTGACAAGGCTAACTACAAGAATTATCATGAGCAATTAATGAAACTGGTTAAAATTGGAGGGATGATTGCTTATGATAACACACTGTGGTATGGCATGGTTGCAAAAGAAGAAGATGAGGTGCCAGAGAAAATGAGGGCTATCAGGACAGCCATCATGGAATTCAATGAACTAATAAGCTCCGATTCCAGATTAGAGATTTCCCAAGTTTCCATTGGTGATGGTGTTACTCTATGCAGGCGCCTTCACTGAAATCCTTACATCCAGAAGACCTCAGTTTGTTTTTATTTTCGGTACTTGTGTAATAAGAAGCTTGCCTCTCATGCCTTGCGAGTGGGTGACGTGAGTCATGCTTGTAGAAGTTGCTGGGGTTGAATAAAAAGTTATTGCGAGTGTCTTTGTTACAAGGCAGTGTTTTATTGCAATTTGAAGTGGTCAAATAAAAAGTTAGAATGTGTGAAGGGAGTTGCGACCAGATCTCCTAGTATTTGGATTCCACTGGGGTAATCCCTATTGTTTAGCATTTATGTTGTTTGGTTGTGGCCTATTTGGGTTCAGGTTTGGTATTGAGTAAGTTATGGGATAAAATACAAACAGTCTTTCAACCTCTGTTCTGCCCCAGATTCTAATTCTTAACATTGTGCCTAAGAATATGACTGCAGATTCTAATCCGTTCCCACAATGATTTCGAATAAGACCACCAGTACTAGCATCGCCAGGGTTAACCAGGAAGTGATCCCATTACCATTTAACTCCCACCAAGAAGCCTAAGTATCTGATGCCATGAAGCAAGTCTGCAGTAATCATCATCAGAACATGCAGGCTTGAACATGGTTCCTGCAGAACTGCCGGCGTCTTCCTTGGGTTAAGCAGCCATTAAGCCCTTAAATAACCCAGTCAAACTAACAGCTGAACCATCTAAAACTCCGGCCCCCTCCTTTCTGGATTCTGAACTGCTATTGGAACTTCTGGTAGCCAATGAAACATCTTCCAGCCAGAATAAAAGTCATGAACGTGTCTCCGGAGAAACGAAGAGTAGACAAAGCTGCTTGGCCCATAAACAATCACGCACAAGGTACACGCTGTTAACTTCTCAGATTTGTAAATTGTTTGAATGAATATTTCACTCAATCAATGGACAATATGAATTCTCGGCTTATATAGCCAGTACAAATGATGACCACCAATCTTTTATAAGTCCAAGATTCAGGTGGAATTCTTTAACAGAAAAACAGTTACAGTTGCTACTTATCAACTCCTAATAACAGACAATAACCAGCTATAACTGGATAACCCCTATCCAACTATCATCTAAGTCAACATGACCTTTTAACAGCCTAACATAGCCTCCCCTAACTGAACTTGTTCAAACAATTCAGTTTAACTCTTTTGCCCCTTGAACACCCAACAACCTGTGCAGCTTGGCAAATGATTCCAGTTTTAAAGGTTTCGTCATGATGTCTGCTATCTGCTCCTATGTTCCACAAAAAATTAATTCCACAACACCTTCTTTTACTAGTTCTCACAGGAAATGAAACTTGACATCTATATGCTTGGTCCTTCCATGGAGAATGGGATTCTTAGACAATTTTATTGTAGAGCTATTATCGCAATGAATCTTCACACTTGTGCTGGTGCATGAACTGATACTGTCCATTATTGTCTTCATCCATATGCAATGACACGCACATGCAGCAGCTGCTACATATTCGGGCTTCAGTGGTGGATAGTGTGACTATTGGCTGCTTCTTTGAGCTCCATGCAACAGCTCCTCCTAATAGAAATACATAACTTGAGGTGCATCTCCTGTCCTCTACATCCCCCGTATAATCGCTGTCAGTGTAAACTTCCAATTCTCCCTCAGTATCCCCTGCATTTCGTTGATAAAATACTCCTAGGTCCTTGGTTCCCATCACATACCTGAGCACCCTTTTGGCTGCTACCACATGTGATGGCTTTGGAGCTGACATGAACCTGCTTAGCAAACATACCACATACACAATGTCTGGCCTTGTGACTGACAGGTACATAAGACTGCCAATTATATGCTTGAACAAGGTTGGGTTCTCACTGACTTCTTCTCCATTCTTGACTAGCTTGGTTCCAGGTACTATAGGGTTCATTACAGGATTGCATGCACTCATTCCAAACCTGTCAAGGATTTCCCCATAGTACTTTGATTGACACGGGTATATTATCACTTTGTTGCACTTCCACTCCTAGGAAGTATTTCATCGTCTCCAAGTCACTCATGTCGAATTCCAACATCATTGAGTGCTTGAATTCCTTGCACATGTCCATGTCATTGCCTGTGTAAATCAGGTCATCCACATACAAACTGATTATCAAGCATCTGCCATTACCTTCATGCTTGAGAAATAGTGTGTGTTGGCTGCACTTTTCGAACCCATTTCTGAGGAAGAAGCCTTCAATTTTACTATACCAGGCCTTAGGGGTCTGTTTCAATCCATGGCCTTCCTCAGCTTCAAGACTTTCTGTTCTTCTCCCACTCGAACATACCCTTCTGGTTGTTCTACATACACAACCTCTGTTAATTTCCCATTCAGAAATCTACTTTTGACGTCCAGTTGAAATACTATCCAACCCCTTTGTGCTGCTACTGCTAAGAGGAGTCTGATCGTGTCCCAACGAGCTACAGAAGCAAACACTTCGCTGTAGTCAATTCCATATTGTTGTGCATACCCTTTTACCACTAGGCGTGCTTTGCACTTATCCACCTCCCCTTTTTCATTCAATTTTGTTTTGTTCAACCATTTTACCCTAATTGTCTTAATTCCATTTGGTGGATTCACTAGTTCCCAGGTGTTGTTTCTTTCAATGGCTTCTATTTCAGAATCCATTGCCTCTCTCCACTTTTGTTGCTTTACTGCTTCAACATAGTGAATTGGATCATCAGTGACCATGAAGCATGTGTCTTCTTCACTGATGGTTGCCTCTTGAACATAATCTTCCATGCATCTTGGAGTTCTTCTCAGTCTTCCCTTTGCTTCATTTCCATTGATCTCAGATGTGCCACTGTCATCCTACTCTCCTGAGTTCCTAGATTGGTCAGCTATTCCAGTTTCATCTTTGCTTTCCATTATCTCATCTCTAGGTCTCGGTTCCCTTGCTGTACTGTCTCCTTCCTCTGACATCTCATCGTAATCATTGGTTTCACCTTCCTCTGTGTCATCCCAGCTGAATACCTCATTTCTTGCATCATCACTGGGAATTTTCCAGTCCCAGCCTACACTCTCATCACACACCACATCCCTACCACGTCCACCTCTCTAGTTTCCTCGCTCCCTACCTCTGCTTGGTCTTTCTTCATACGTTACTTTGAGGACTTGTTCTTCTTCCACCTGGTTTTTCATCCTTTGTTCATGGACTGGCAGACTGCTCTGCAGTTCATCTATGGATAATGGGGTCATGTTATTCGACTCTTCAATTGAACATACCACATAGTTGAACTTGGGAGTCATTGATCGGAGGATCTTCTCTGTGATCATAGTTTCATTTAGGTTTTCCCCATTTGCTTTCATCCTGTTAGCTATGGATAATACCCTGGAAAAATAAGCATTCACTGTCTCTCCCTCTTTCATGCGAAGGACTTCAAAATCACACCTCAGAGATTGCAATTGAGCTCTCTTAACTCTTGTTAAACCTTGGAATTTCTGCTTCATGGAATTCCAAATTGCTCTTGCAGAGCTTGTGTCAAGAATCGTCTCCAGTACTTATCGATCAATTGCTTGGTACAAAAGATTCTTTGCCTTCAAATCTTTCAATTTATTTTCTTTTTGTGCCTTCTTTTGAGCCTCTGTAAGCTTGTGGGTGTCTGCCACTATTGAGGATAGGGATGGTGTTTCTCCAGCATTCTTTACCTTAACTCCCTTCTCTACTACCTTCCAGTACTCCTTGGATCGAAGCAGATTCTCAATCATTTCTGCCCAATGGTCATAGTGACCTACAAAATTTGGCACATATCCAGTACTGCTTCCTTCTGCCATTGAAACAATTTATTTTCTTTCTTTTCTCTTTTTTTTCACACTCGCTCTCACGCCTTAGGAGGCTCTAATACCCTTGTTAACTTCTCAGATTTGTAAATTGTTTGAATGAATATTTCACTCAATCAATGGACAATATGAATTCTCGACTTATATAGCCAATACAGATGTTGACCACCAATCTTTATATGTCAAAGATTCAGGTGTAATTCTTTAACAGAAAAAACAAATACAGTTGCTACTTATCAACTCCTAATAATAGACAATAACCAGATATAACAAGATAACCCCTATCCAACTATCATCTAAGTCAACATGACTTTTAACAGCCTTAACACACGCCACGCAAAATAATTGATCAATCATCGACAACTTCTCCTAGAAGTTATTATGTATACCTTTTGTGTGTTTGTTTTGAAACGCAGTGCAAGAAGGCATCAAGAGTCACGTCTCTTGTCTCTACTGTCAGTGAAGACTGAAGTGTCACTCAACCATTTAAAAGTTTAATAGTATTTTAAAAAAAATTAATTTGCTGAGACTTTTATTACATTGTGTTTAATTTATCACAAATAAAATAAATTGCACGTCTCTTGAATTTGCATGTTTTTTTGGGGTAATTAGAAACCGAAACCGAAGTTGAATCTAATAGCCATGCAAGTAGATGTGTGAAAAGAATGTAGATCCAATTATACAAAAGAACACCATCTGCGCAGGGGTATATGATTCGTCTGGTCATTGTCGGCAGCTTTTCTTTTCTTTAGCCTAGACAAAGAATAAGTCAAGAGATTACCTGTTGTTACAAAACTTCCTTTTCAAGTACGTGGGATCAGTTTCTAGAATCGATCCCCATTGGTAGATCATAATCAGGCTAAATACACGTTTCTATAATCAAATAGATAATTAAAGAGTGAACTGAAGACAAGGAGAAGTTATCCGGGCTAGCAGGTACCTATGGCTTTGGCTTACCCTTCTAAAGGAATTCTCCAGAGCGAGGCGCTAAAAAAGGTCTCTCTTCTCATCTCTTCTCTTCTCTCCCTGTAATGCACTTCTAATGTGTTATTTTTTATGCAAGATTTAACCTCTGATCTAGTCTGGTAGTCGTTTGGGCTTCTCTGATTCATCTCTCTTTCTCGATCACAACAAGAAAATCTTTATCTGCTAATTCGAATAAGGTTTTCGTATGCATGCCTCAAGATTCAATTCCACAAATTGTAAAGTATTAAAGATGCCATGCATGACTTAGAACCCTACTCCGAGATACTTTATTAGGAAAATTAAAGAAGGTTTGGTTTAAATGTTAATTAGTCGAATCATGACTAATGTAGGCATGGCTATCCGCTATACATAAATCAATATCTTTGTTTGGTTGTGATCCTGGGATCTCTTTCTTGAGGACTTCCCCGTCCCTGAAGTATCCTACGATGATAAGCCTTTTCGCCCATATAAACACAAAAATAATAAATAAATAAATCATTAATTCTCTGTTATATCCGTGTTTTCTATTAGGAAACAATTAAATCTAAAGTAGTGGTTGTTCTGTGAAAATAGAATGATTCTAGTTTGAAAAAATCAGATATTTCTGGCTTAAGAGGACGGTGATTTTGTAATAAAACGGTAGGAAAATTGAAAATAAAAAAATATATACTGTGAAGATGAAATGGCCTCTCTCGTATTCAGTACATTCAACCCTTGTAAGAAAAAAAAGAGACTTTCCTTGAACCTCCATCAAAAGGCAAGCTAAGTATCTCTATTCAAAGATGTTAGGAAGGATTTTCAAACAATTTGTTTCAAGTATTCTTTATAAACCTGTAAAAACTTCAGTATTCTAAAGAGCAAAAAAAGAAAGGAGATGCTACTTACGAGTCTTTGGCAGATCCCATTGCAGAGAGAAGGAGCATGACAGTCAAAAACAATTCCAAGAACACAAAAGAAATCTCTTAGAAGCCATTTATTTCTAGTAATACAAAGCATGACATTTGTTAAGGAAAAGTAAATAAGGAAGAACAAACTGCCGTATATATTCTCCACGTAGGCATGGCTATCTGCTAAACATAAATCAATATCGTTTTCAGACAAGTAGTTCATGTTTCAGATTTCTAAATTGGAATAACTCTGCTCTAAATTTGACCACCTCTACCAGCAACAAAATATAGGTTAGATCACTGTAAGAAGTTTTTGACAGGGACTAGATGAGGATATACACATGGTTTGACAATGCTAGTACATGAGAATTTAGATTAATTATGGGAAAGTTTGGTATTTTGCAACACTCGTTTGAATTTTTTGTTGAAAAAAATAAACCAATTGTTAAAGTTTATTTATTTAATTCATTCTTTTATTTAATTATTCATTTTATGTTGATTTAGTCATAATGGACTAGTCTTTAGGAATGTGTTTAGGTGGCAAAGAGAGTGGTGATTGTGTTGCTAGAATCATCGGTTAATGAGTTAATGGTGATGTGGGTTAGTGGGTTCATCATGTACTATGTAATGCCTATTTATAGGCTCTTTATCATTAATTGAATTATCCAAGCATTTATTTTTCTACTATTAGTGGTATCAAAGCCTTACATGTGTTAAAAAAAATCCCAACATCCCTAATATCCCCATTTGTGAGCAACCGAGAGAGCAAAAAAAAAACACCCAAAATCCCTAAATCCTCTTATTTGCAATTTGTGTGTAGACAAGAGAGAGTGAGAGCCCAAAATCCTTAGCCCACTTTTCAACGTCCCAATTTTTTGTTTCAAATTCCAGTCATCTTGAGCTGCAGAGAGAACCGAGAGAAACCCACTCAAATTCCAATCAAATTCCAGTCCCTGCTATTTTCATCGTGAGCAAAGAGAGTAATGAGAGAAACCTAGCCATTTTCTCTCACATCATGACCAGACGAGAGAATCAATTTCTCAACCATTTTCTTCACCCATTTTTTAGAAGCACAAGTACATCAATGGCAGAATCAACCTTTGTCCAAGCAACCATCTCATGTTTTGATGGTCACTATGACCATTGGATGATGCTAATGGATAATTTCCTTCGGTACAAGGAGTATTGGCTGATTGTTGAAGCTGGAATTGAAGCCCCTGCAATGACTGTCGTCTTGACAGAGGCTCAAAAAACACAGCTGGAAGGGAGAAGGCTGAAGGATTTCAAGGCAAAAAATTATCTGTTTCAAGCCATCGATTGTCCCATTTTGGAAACAATTCTTAACAAAGAAACTTCCAAAGACATATGGGACTCCATGAAACTGAAATATCAAGGATTGACAAGGATGAAGCGTGCACAACTTCAAGCCTTACGACGGGATTTTAAGACTCTACAAATGCAAATTGGTGAACCAATCACCAATTATTGTGCCAAGACGATGGAGATATGCAACAAGATGAGGTTCCACGGTGAGAAGATGGATGATAATGTGATTGTTGAAAAAAATTTGCGTTCACTGGCACCCAAATTTGATTATGTGGCTTGTTCAATCGAAGAGTCCCAGGATGTTGAAAAACTCTCCATTGATGAGTTGTAGAGCTCCCTGCTTGTGCATGAGTAGAAAATGCTTCGGGGCTCACATACAAATGAGCAGGCCCTGAAAGCTACAAATTATTCTCATTCCTCAAATTTATGAGGAAGAGGCAGAGATGGGAACCGAGATAGGGGAGATGGTTACAGAAACCAGATTAGGGCGGTTGATAATTTTAGCAGAGGCAGGGGAATTTTAGGTGTATTGAAGGGAACAAAGGCAATTTTAGGGGTGTTGAGGGACAAAATAGAGGCAAAGGTGACAATGCTAAAGTTGAATGCTTTACATGTCACAAATTTGGGCATTATCGATCTGAGTGTTATGCTAGGATACACAATGACAAAGCTGAGATGTCACATTTTGCTGAGAGAAGGGAAGAGGAAACTCTGCTAATGGTTGTGGAGACAACCTAGAAGTTGAAGCAGGGGTCTCGGGAGCAATAGTAGGGGTTTGAAATTTGGTTTGTGGATACTGGCTACAGCAATCACATGTGTGGGTGTAAGTCTTCCTTTATTTACTTAAATGAAGATTTTAATTCGACAGTAAGTTTTAGTGATAACTCTACTGTGAATGCTTTAGGAAAGGGTGATATTTAGATTAGGACAAAAAATGGTTTTACAGAAACAATTTCTGATGCGCTTTATGTGCCCGATTTAAAAAGCAATTTATTGAGTGCTGGTCAATTGCAAGAGAAGGGGTATGAGATAACTATAAAGAATGGTGTTTGTGAAATTTATGATCCTTTGAGAGGGTCAATTGCACGAGTGAAAATGAGCTCCAATAGGTTGTTTCCTTTAGAAATTGTGATATCACTGTTGTTCACGGATTAAGGCAACTATACAATAATTATAGCAATTCTAAAATCAATTACTTTAAAGTAAAGAGATAAGAGAGAGAAATTGCTAACTCGGTTTTTAACGTGGTTCGACAATCCTACATCCACGACTCAAGTACCAACCCGTACTTGAGTATTGTATTCTCTTACTAGTCCAAGTAACAAGATTACAATTCCCGCTTGATGAATCCACACCAAGACTTTTACACCACTTGAAGATATGCACTCTTCAAGATTACCTTTTTCCCACTTGAAGATGTACTCTCTTCAAGATTTTTCCTTGGTGATGTTCCCTCACCAATACCAAGAGTTTTATACTCAACTCTCAAGAGTTTCACAATGGTTGTTTTTGTAAAACAACAATACACTTTTAATAGTGTAGATATTACAAATGAAGATCTATGATCTCTTTATCTCACTTAATAACACTTAGAATATTTGAAGGTGTGTAAGTGTAGTGAGAAAGAGAAATACTCTTTGTGTTAGGATATGAAGATTTAAACACAAATATGAGAATTAATGAGGATTGATGATATGAAGGTGTTTAAGCACTACTAATTGTCTCACTATACGATATAGAAGTTGTGTGTATTTAGTTTTGCAATTAAGAGGCATATTTATAAGTTTCTAAAAGAAACTAGCCATTTATATCCGTTTTAATGCAACTGTCATTTCAAGCGGTCGACCGGTTCACAATGAATAACCCAAGCGGTCGACCGGTTCAGCTCAAAAGGCAATTTGTCTTCCAAGCGGTCGACCGGTTCACTTGGTAACCCAAGCGGTCGACCGGTTCATGCAGAAACTATATCTTGACAAATTATCTTTTCTTAATTTCTTGAACTGATTGATTATGACTTAAACCTCTAATCATCAAACCCTTTTAATGCATGCACTGTGAAGTGTGTGAGTTTATTTTAATTTGTGCTATCAAGTTAGAAATTTAGATTTACATAAAGCACTAAAATGAACACTTATTCTAAGTCTTCACTTGCTTGCATCTTGGACTTCCTGGAGTGATTTCTTCGTGTACTCCATTATGCTTGTTGATGTATTCTTTGTATAATACCTGTTTATAGCTTAATCTCATCCAAGCATATTATTAGTCCATTTTCTTTTTATTGTTATCATCAAAATATATAAAGCATACAAAGTATGACATTATATGTCAACAATCACAACCCTATTTTATTGCTGAAATTGAGAACCCAACATGGCTTTGGCATTTATGTTATGGCCATTTGAATTTTAGTGGCCTAAAAACTCTTCAGCAAAAGAATATGGTGAAAGGTCTTCCTGAAATTGATATTCCTTCACAAATATGTGAAGATTGTGTTGTTAGCAAACAACATCATTTTCCATTTCCTTAAGGCAAATCATGGAGAACAAAGCATGCTCTTGAATTGGTGCACTCAGACATTTGTGGACCGATTAGTCCATCTTCAAATGGAGGCAAAAAGTATTTAATCACCTTCATTGACAATTTTACTCGGAAGACATGGGTTTATTTTTTACAGCACAAGGCGGAAGCTTTTTTATGTGTTTCAAAGCTTTAAAGCTAAAGCTGAAAATGAGGCAGGGAAGCTCATTAAGACTCTCCAAAGAGATTATGATGGTGAATTTTGTTCAACTGAATTTGATATTTTTTGTGGAGAGCATGGAATTCGCAATGAATTAACAGCTAGTTATATACCACAACAGAATAGTGTATCCGAAAGAAAAAATAGAACAATCCTCAACATGTGAGGAGCCTGATAGCTAGAGGAAAAATCCCAAAGGAATTTTGGCCGGAAACAGTAAATTGGAGTTTTCATGTGTTGAATAGAAGCCCTACTTTTTAAGTCCAGAACATGACACCTGAAGAAGCATGGAGTGGGAGGAAACCCAATGTCGAGTATTTCAGATTTTTTGGGTGCGTAGCCTATGCACATTTCCTGGATGAGAAGAGAAAGAAGTTATATGATAAGGGTGAAAAGTGTGTGTTTTTAGGCATAAGTGAGTGTTCCAAGACCTATAAATTGTACAACCCTTTTACAAAAAGGATTGTGACCAGCTGTGATATTGTGTTTGATGAAGTAAAAACTTGGGATTGGAATAGGCAGCAAGCTATGCATGCTGATTTTGAAATAGATGCAGATTTAGGGCCATCGGCAACAACCATTTTGCCGCAACCTTGCTCAGAAACATCTGTTGAAATTCACTCAACAACAAGAGCAACTGCTGGAAATTTCCCACCCACGACAGTAGCTCCTATTGCAGCAGCTCCACCTTGTCCTAGTATCTGTAAAGGCCTACTTGGATGGAAATTATGATGTAACTGGATTTGAAGATCCACTTACATAATTTTGCTTTGTTTGCAGATTGTGATCCCATGACCTTTGAAAGTGCTATCAAAGAAGAAAAATGGAGAAAAGAAATGGATGATGAGATCGATGCTATCGAAGAAAAGATACGTGGGAGTTGACTGATCTTCCACCAGGACAAAAATCCATTAGCATAAAATGGGTTTTCAAAACCAAATTAAAGGCAAATGGTGAAAGTGATAAGTATCAGGAAAGATTGGTTGTCAAGAGGTATAAGAAAGAGTATGGAATTAATTACACAAAGGTCTTTGCTCCTATTGCAAGACATGATACAATTCGGTTGATAATTGCATTGGCTGCACAGATATCATGGCCTATTTCGAGCTTGATGTCAAATCGGCATTCTTGCATGGAAACTTGGAGTAGCAGGCATTTGTTGATCAACCTCTTGCTCATATTAAGATTGGATATGAGCATAAAGTATTTTGTTTGAAAAAGGCTATTTATGGTTTAAAACAAGCTCCATGAGCTTGGTATAGTCGTATTGAGTCATATTTCTTAATTGAAGGATTTCATAAGTGTCCATATGAGCATTCATTATTTGTTAAAATTGGAGATGGGGGGAAATTACTTATTGTTTGCTTATATGTTGATGATCTTCTGTTTACTAGAAATGATGCTGATATATTCAAAGATTTCAAGAGTTCTATGATTGTTGAATTTGAGATGTCTGATCTTGGGTTGATGCATTACTTTCTTGGTATATAGATGATGCAAATTGTAAATGGCATTTTTATTGGTCAAAAGAAATATGTGCATGATATTCTGGAAAGATTTCAGATGAAGGATTGCAATCCTGTTAGCACTCCAACTGAATTTGGTTTAAAACTCAACAAAGATCATAGAGGGAAGAAAGTGGACAACACACTTTACAAGCAAATTGTTGGTAGTTTAATGTATTTAACTGTAACAAGACCTAATATTATGTATTCTGTAAGCCTAATCAACAGGTATATGGAAAATTCCATCGAAATGCACTTGCTTACAGCCAAAAGAATCCTTCGTCACTTGCAAGGAACTAAGGATTTTGGGTTGTTCTACAGGAAAGGATAAAAGATGGAGCTAGTTGGTTTAGTGACAACAATTATGCAGGTGATCAAGATGACAGGAGAAGCACCTCGGGTTTTGTTTGTATGATGGGCACAGGTGTTGTTTTGTGGTCTTCGAAAAAGTAACAAATTGTTACTTTATCCACCACCAAAGCTGAATTTATTGCTGCCACAGCTTGTGCTTGTCAAGTTATTTGGATAAGAAGAATCCTTGAAGAATTACAAATTCAGCAAATTGGAGCTACAATTGTATTCTGTGATAACAACTCAGCAATCAAACTCTCCAAAAATCCGGTGTTACATGGGAGAAGCAAACACATTGATGTGAGATACTACTTCTTTAGAGATCTCAATATTGATGGCATGATCAATCTAGTTTATTGCATAAGTGAAGATTAAGTTACAAATATACAAACCAAACCTCTTAGACTTGCTGCATTTGTGAAATTGTGTGGTTTACTTGGAATGTGTTCGCAATCAGCAGTAATTAAGAATACTGAAGAAGGATGATTTCTCTTAAATTATTATCTGCAGATTTCAGTTTAAAGGAGGGTGTTAAAGTTTATTTATTTAATTCAATGTTTTATTTAATTATTAATTTTATGTTGATTTTGTCATAATGGACCTAGTCTTTAGGAATGTGTTTAGGTGACAAAGAGAATGGTGGTTGTGTTGCTAGAATCATGGGTTAGTGGGTTAATGGTGATGTGTGTTAGTGGGTTCATTATGCACTATGCAATGCCTATTTATAGGCTCTTTATCATTAATTGAATTATTCAGCCAAGCATTTATTTTTCTACTATCACCAATAACCATTAACTGAATTTTCAAATCAGCAATTTAATTTGTTTTTAAGCAAGCTATGTTTTTTTAAAAACAAAAAATAAAAATGATAACAAAGATCCCTACAAATCATTTCATCCTTTAAACTGTACACCGGCATTGATGCCCACCCTGTGAAAGTTCTCTTGATCCAATGGTTGAAATCCCCGTTTCCACTGTCCCGGGCTATTCTTCCATTGCCAAAAAAAACACCTCATATGAAATGCAACGATTGCGTGTTTCTTTTTCAGAGCATGATTGGAAATCATTTTTCTTAATTGCTGTAGTTAATTTTGGGCGATTATTAAATACAATCCTTGATTCAGAGTAGTTTAAGCCTCAAGAAACATTTTATTTTATTCAAGTAGCTCTTAATTCTTTTCTTCTCTTCTTAATTCGTTCAAATTAATGACATTACTTCTCCCATTTATGATAGTACATCTACGAAACTAGCGCATATCCTGGAGAGCATGAACACCTAAAGGGGCTCCGAGAAGAAACGGGGAAAAAATATGGCAGCTTGTAAGTGATATTATTAGAAATGAGTGAGTTTCTTACAAAAAACAATTACGCTTTCGGTGGGGTAAGTATAACATAGTGAGTGGCGAATGAACAGTGAGTTGTGTAGAAAATAAGTAAGAAATTAGATAAAATAATCAAAAAATGGGCAAGCAATTTGAGATTTGCTATGTTGCAGAAGTAGGCTTGCTATACCAGTTGATGAAGGGCGTTTCCTATCGATGCTTATAAGAATTATGAATCCCAAGAGGACTCTGGAGATTGGTGTCTTTACAGGCTACTCTCTCCTTTCCACTGCACTCGCCTTGCCTAGTGAAAGCCAGGTAGGTAATTTGTGAAGAAAACATCAATTGCTTTTATGTTTCAATATATATATATAAAATACACTTTCAGAAAATAGGTTTTCTCGCAACCAAACTAAATATATATATATATATATAGTGGCCAATGATCTACATGATCCGAGCCATTATGGGTTCAATGATCGATTTACTGCCCTCTCTTACCTCTCGTTTGCAGAAAGCAATAAAAAAGGAGAAAATAATATCAAAGAATTAATTAGTGATCGTGTATTTAGTTGATCAGATCAGTGACTGGTTTGTGCCCTGCAGATAACAGCGATAGAAATAGATCGAGAAGCTTATGAAGTTGGATTACCATTCATTCAAAAGGCTTGCATGGAGAATAAAATCAAGTTCATTCAAGCCGATGCCATCTCTGTTTTAAATGAAATGCTGAGCAATGTACGTTTTTCAATTTCGCAAGCCATTAAACTTAATTTGTTCTTGAAAAGAGTTAGTTCATGAATGCTCGCTTGCCTTATATATCATTATAAATTAGCCATATTTATAACGGGTAATACATAAAGAAAAAGAAATAAGTCAAACATGATACCTACTTTTGGATTCGTTTCAGGATACGCAGCCAGAATTTGACTATGCATTCGTGGACGCTGACAAGGCTAACTACAAGAATTATCATGAGCAATTAATGAAACTGGTTAAAATTGGAGGGATGATTGCTTATGATAACACACTGTGGTATGGCTTTGTTGCAAAAGCAGAAGATGAGGTGCCAGAGCATATGAGGGCTATCAGGACAGCCATCATAGAATTCAATGAACTAATAAGCTCCGATCCCCGATTAGAGATTTCCCAAGTTTCCATTGGTGATGGTGTTACTCTATGCAGGCGCCTTCACTGAAAACCTTACATCTAGAAGACCTCCTCAATTTTATTTTATTTTCCGGTACAATGTGTAATAAGAAGCTTGTCTCTCATGCCTTGCGAGTGACGGGAGTCATGGTTGGGGAAGTTGCATGGATTGAATAATTCCTTGATGAAAAAGTCAGAATGTGTTAAAGGAGTTGAGAAAGCTCTCCTGATATTTGGATTCCACTAGTGGAATCCCTATTGTTTAGCATCTATGTTGTTTGGTTGTGGCCTGTTTAAGTTCATGGTTCGTATGGTAAAAGTTATGGGATTTAAAATAAAATGTTGTGAACTTCTGTGTAATGTTAATATATTCATCTTCTGAAAGCCTGCAGCTCGCCTACCACGATCGAATGAACTTGAAGAAATAAAGCAATTAGCAAGAAAAACCAGACACCCTTACTGCGTGCCCACAATGATTTCGAATACGACCACCAGTACTTTTGGTTTTCTCTTTTATCCCATGAGATTCATAATTGTTCTACTTCTACAATCATCATTTAAAATATTCAATGTTACCCCTGTAATTTACTTAAAGTTCCAATATCATCGGTTATGAAATCGTTAAAAAAACTTCACATCAAAGACAATCTTTCCATGAAGTGCAATTTCGGAGGCCTGGTATATATATATATATATATATATGCATTTGGTTGCTGGGCTTAACATATATATATATATATATATATATATATATATATGCATTTGGTTGCTGGGCTTAACAATGATGAACGCTGTCTAAAAATCAAGCCACAAACCTAGTATATTACATCGCTAAATCTTTCAAATAAGAACAGCGCTGTAAATAAAAATAAAACATTAATTGACTAAAATATTTTCTCTTAAAATTCCAGGGACTGGAGAGAAACTTATTTTAAAATACAATAGTTCTTTATTCCATGGCAGCGCATCCTCGAGATCTAATCTCCGATCATATACTAAAACAGAATCCTACGTCGGTACTGTTAGACTGGCCATTTATTCTACGTACTACGTAGGCGTTTGTTTACCGTTTTTTTTCATTTATTTTATGTGTTTTTTCTTTTATTTATTTTATTGTTTTATTATTATTATTATTTTCAAATTAAATGGATTTTTTTAACTCATAATTTTTATTTTATTTTTTTGCTTGATTTTCGGTTAAAATTATTATGATTTTTTTAGTTTTTTATTAATATTCATACGACGACGACAACAACAACAACAACAATTTCAGTTATTTTCCTCCTTACTATTTTATTAGTGTTTTTCAGTGTTTTTCCTCTCGAGACAATTTAATAATCTTTATTGCTTTGATAGTAATAACAATGATAATTTTAGATATAAAGACCTCGATGTTTTTCAGTGTTTTTCCTCTCGAGACAATTTGATAATCTTTATTGTTTTGATAGTAATAACAATGATAATTTTAGATATAAAGACCTCGATGTTGTTATTTTTATAATAGAGTGTGGTGATTTGTTTTATTATATTGAATTTTACATAAATAAATATTATATTTTAATTTTGGACCTACATATCCTATTAATTTTTTTCATCCCAATAATTATAAATACTTCTTACTCAGCCCGCAACGAAGTGTGATAAATTTTTTTAATTTTCAAGTCAAATGATTTTTTTTTCCAGTCAACAATTTTTTTTCTTTCATTTTTTTATTTGCTCTTTTGTTAATGTTTTTAAGTTTTTTTTTAGCCTTTGATTTAATTTCGTTTTCTTCCCGTTATTAAAGCAATAATAATATTAATATTAAGAATAATGATAATAATTTTAGTTTTTGTTCCAACATGCTTTTTTATTAATATTTTTTTTGTTTCTCTCAAATTTGTTGAATAATGTTTATAATTTTAGACGTTAAGTCTTCGATATGAGTGTTAATATAATAGAAGATATTGATCCTTTTTAATATATTAAACTTTACATATTAAAATATTATATTTTAATCTCAATAACAGTAAAAATTATTTATTCTGCCCGCACTACATCTATTTAGCTAGTATTAATTAAAGGATATGTAACCGTAAGCCATGACATGACTATGGCAAAATCCGATCCTGACTTCTTCGTCGAACCAGATTCTGCAACATCCAGTTCAGATGTTTTGCAATGTCATTTTAGAGAAATGTATTTGGAAGCCACTGTCTTTGGATCTCTCTAGAAGCATTTGAGAAGCTTCCGTCATCAAGAATAACCTTTTCTCTATCCTTCTTATTATTATTTGGATAAACTCTATCCTTGATTCTTAATTCCTAAACTTTTATTCCATTATGCTCTGAGTTTTAACATGGTGATTTTAAGTGGAACTATTCATATATTAGTTATTATGATGTGAGGGGACATGTTTTTTTTTATTAACATGGATTTTCATGTTAACTTAAATGTATCTCAATTAATTTTACGAGTCTTGAAATAAACGATTATATAAGTTTCTAGTAGTTATTATATTAACAACCACATGACTCGAATTCAAAACTGCAAAGAAAATAAATCTCTTAATCATAAACTTTATCACTTGATCAGCTACTAGTTGGTTAGGTATATCTAATCTTATATGATATTAATGGAGTGGATTTTTTATAAAATAAATAAAAAAATTTAAATAATGATAAAGTTAATTCATTAACTTGATTAAAATAAATAATATAGCTTTGAAGTTGCAAACATCATTTTACTAAGCAATAAACTAGAAAATACAGAAAAGCCGCTGAATGAAAAGTTGATATTTTAATTTTTAAGGGCAACAAAGTGTTTTTACTATAAATGTTAAAATGTGAAATATTAAATCAATCTACTTCGTCCCATTAGATTAAATAAAAGGTAATAAAGCTTACAATTGTTATATATATATATATATATATATAAAAGGTAAACCGTATGGGTTTTTATCTGCTATAAACTTACAATAAACACAGAGTATTGTGAATTGTAATAATATAATTATTAGTTTACTCCTCGATACATGAAAATTTAACTATTGGACTCTGGGGTATTTTAGCCTTTTCCAATTAGCATTCTTTAATTTTTTAGGAGTATTTGAGTTTTTTTTCTGGATTTTTTGTATAGTAAAACCATATTTTTACTCCCGCCAACAGACAACAAAAAATTAAGTACCCACGAGTATTTTCAAATTTTTACATTATTGTGAACAATAAAATAACTATATTGCCCTCAAATAAAATAAAAATCAAGAATTGTTAGTGAGGGTGTTTCTGGTTTTTCAAATGTTTTTTAATAGTACAAATACGGATATGCCCTCAGAATAGATAAAATCCAAGAGTTGTGTAGGGGTGTTTAGGTAATTTTATGTTTTTCTAAATTATTATTTTCTTGCAAAATATTTTGGGCGCGTCAACTGGATGCGCTGACGATTTTCTTCCTTACGCTCTTTTCAAACGGAGCGCGTGGCGTTGTGTGGTGGGGAGAAATGTCTATCCACCGTCTCATTAGATGCTCTGTCATGTTCTCTTACATATGGTGGTACGTGTGTCATATCATGGTGCCCGGAAATGTGATATTGGTCAATTGTTCTCTTTTTCCTTTTCTCTACCCTTCAACTTAAATTCAATGGAAGTCTCCTAGGCTTATGGTGTTTTTAGTTTAGTCCCTCCTAATTTGATTGTTTTGTTTGGTCTTGATTTATGTTATAAAAGTTTTGAATTGATTCGATTTTGTCCTTCAATTGAAAGTGATTATATATTTTATTTTTATTTGTGTCCTTATTATTTTAATTTAAGGTTTGGTTTTAAATGCCTGAATATTTTCAGCATAAAAGTTTGGAAGTTTTTTTAATTTTGTCATTCAATTGAAATTGATTACATATTTTGTTTTCATTTCTGTCTTTATATTTTTAATTTTTGATTTGATTTTAATTTATTTATTTTTTTATATTTCTAAAATAGTCTTTTTTTTGTCCATATTTATATGTACATGCTCTTAGTTTTGATTTTTATTATTTTATCTTTTGTTGAGGTTATGTTTTTATTCAATTTAGTCCTTAAATTTTAATTTGTGTTGGTTATTATTTGAAAATTATTATTTCTTTTTTCCTTTTTTTATTTATTCTCAATTCAAATGATTTGTTTAAGCTAATAATATTTTTTTTCATTTATATTATTTTTTGTTTACTCTTTTGTAAAGTTTTTAAGTTTTTTTATTCTTCGGGGTAATTTTGTTATTTCCATTTTTTATGCAATAATGATTATTTTAGTTTTCTTTTTGCTTTTATTAAATTTTTTTATTCTCGGGTAATTTAATATTTTTTTTATGATTTTAACAATAATAATAATAATAATAATAATTCTAGGTATTATAGTCATGGTACTAATAGTGGCATTGCTAATCATAATGATAATAACAATTGTAATTTATTGTAATGGTTATAATGCTTATGATGTTAATAATTATGGCTTGAATGATAATAATAATAATAATAATAATAATAATAATAATAATAATAATAATAATAATAATAATAATAATTTATAAAATAATATGAAAAATATTAACAATGACAAAAAAAACAATGATAATAATGCTAATTAAAATTTATATGATTTTAATAAAAATATTAAAGAAGAATGCAAACCTAGGCAATATCGTACAAGATTTTTTAACATGTAAAAACTGTTAATGGTGCTAGATTTGTTTATGATATTATACATCTAAGCGAATATAATCAATCTAGACAGAATTTTTATTAGGTAATGTCAAAAAAAATAATCATAAGAAAACTCTTTGTGATTAACATTAATGTTAAATAATATAATTTTGAAGAAATAAGCTAAAAAAATAAATACAACATTGAGTTACATGATTTTTAACGAACTGAACATTGAATGATAAATTATTAGATTTGAAACATTATATATAGAGAAACTGTAAAAACTCATTATTAACAAATACAACATCGGATAATAAATTATTTCAATTTTTATTCGTATGATTGAAGGCAAAAAAATATATTATTAACACAAAAAATATATATTATTTGATTTGAAGAATAAATGAAAAAAGTTAAAGGACAAAATTAAAGGACATATGCAAAATTTATACTATTACCATTATGAATGTAATTATTATAATTGCTTGGATTATAATAAAATTTATTGTTTAAATTTTTTTTGTTTAATACTAATGTAAGGTCATATAATTTTAAATAAATAAGGTGAAAAACTTAAAATCATATTGAGTCATAAATGTTTTTCAAATCATTAATCCGGGATATTAGATTTAAAACATTATATGTACAGAAGTTACAAAACTTAATTATTAATAAATACAAAACTGAATGATAAATTACTTGAATTATTATTTTTTATTATCATGATTGAAAATAAAACAAATAAAAATAAAAAGTTGTTGTTGTTGTTGTTGTTATAATACATTACCAGACTATCAAACACAATCTAAGTTAATGTGTTATTTTCTTTCTTGTTTACCTTAAAAAATCAATTATTTAGTTTTTTTTATATAGTAATTTATTATGGACAAGGTGTTGAAAATAATGATTATTTTTAAAGTATTTTTCTTAAAAAATTGTTACGTTGATTACATGTTGATACTTGTTTAATATTAACGCATTAACATATATATAAAAATTAAACTAAGATTTTTTTAATTTCAAATTATTTTAATCTCAATGTTATGAAATACTTTTAATATACTAATATCAAGAATAAATCTTAAAAATAATAATTCATTTTTAAATAAAAATCATTTTAAAATAAAAATATACAAAGTTATACGTAGACAAAACAAATAAAAAAACACAAAGATTACAGATCACTAATAACAGAATATTCACTATACTTGCATAAGAGAGAATTCCAGTCTTATTTCACGTCACCAAAGTTCAACTTACCTTGATTTTTAATGCAAGTAAAGTTTAATTTATAGATAACTAGCAATAAAAATTAAAATTCAGAACTAAGAGTATAAATATATAAATACAAACAAAAAAATAACACCTATCTCAAAATGACTGGAAAAAAAAATTAAAGGGATCATAACTAAACTAAAAAAGAAAAAAATAAGGTCTAAAATGCAAAACAAAAAATCACATTTGTTAAAGAAGGCAAACAATGTTTTCCTTTTACGGTGAAATGCAAGGCAAATGACTAGTGTTTATACACACACACACACACACACACTAACCATTGCCTTTGTGCCTCGTCCGGTCGAAACCATATTTTTTCAATAAAAAATATTAATTGCGTGAGATTTTTTTATTATAATATAAATTTGGACAAAATAATAAATGTGTACAAAAATCCTGTGATGTCCAAGTTTTCTATAAAATATATGGATATAAATTTATCTATTTAATAGGTTTGAATGAAATAATAAGTATAAATTTATCATTGTCTTTATAAAAGCAAGAAGGTTTGGTATCTAAATTATTGAATGCATTGTATTAAGATTAGTTCATTTTATAATTTAATTTAAATTAAACATAATAAACATAATATAAATTGTAAAAACACTTGCAATAATTAAATACCAAAATTAAGTAGTTAATCTTCTATCTCCAAAAAAAAGAAAATATAAATTGAAAATTCATCTGTACGTTACCATCATTATCATTACTATAACAGTTAAACTTATTATCAACATTACCTACTCAAACAGTTAAAATTATTATCTAATTTTTTTTTAAAAAAGCAAATTATTTTTACAAAATTATCATTATTATTGCGGAAAATATAAAATCATAAAATCATTTGATCCAAGAAACAAAAAAAATAACAAATATATATATATAAAAAGAACAAATGAAAAAAGGGAGCAATATTAATTTTAAAATGATCATGAACATAAATTAAATTTTATAATTGAACTACATAAATATAAAATCCCAACAAAAATAAAATGATAAAAATTTAAAACAAAAATTAAAAGTATAAATGAATAAATACGGAAAAACAATAAACATTGTCCGCAAAGTATTGAAAAAACCAAAGGAATCAGTACTAAATAAAAATTAAAAGAATAAGTGATAACATAAAAAACAACATATATAATTAATTGCAATTGAATGACAAAACTGCAACGAATCAAACCTTGAGAATGAAAAACAATAAAGAAATTTTTAAAAATAAAATAAAGTGTAACCAACATAAAATAAAATTTTAGAATGGAAATGAATAAGAATGGAAACGAATAAAAATTAAAAGCATTAAGGTATATATATGGACAAAAAATAAACATTTTCCAAGAAGGACCAAAACACCAAAGGAAAAAATATAAAATAAAAAATTAAAAGAATAAGTGGCAAAATAAAAAAAACAAAACATATAATTAATTCCAATTGTATGACAAAAATAAAACAAATCAAAACTCTGAGATCGAAAAACAATAAAGGAATTTTAAAAAAAAAACAATAAAGTGTAATGGTTGAAAAAAGTAAAAGAATTAGGACCGAAATGAAAAGTAGCACATATGACTAATTTCAATTGGAGCAAAAAATTACAATACATTAAAACTTGCATGCCAAAATTATTAAAGGAACCAAAAACAAACTAAAAACCAAAAGATTAAAGACTGAAATGAAACATACTATATATAATCAATTTCAATTGAAGGGCATAATTGAAATAATCAAAATTTCCATTGAAGAAATCAATAAGCAAAACAAAATTAAAACACTAGAGACTAAAATGAAACAACCACAAATATAAAGGACCAAACCGTACTTTTTGGCAGCAGGAGAGAGAAAAGGGGAGAAAGAAAAATCATTCACCGACGATTCAACAACCAGCTTCACATGACAAATGCTGTGTCGGGAGGTAGAGGACATGTTGACGCACTAGGTTATAAGGTAGACGGTCTTTTTCAACCACCGTAAGACGTCAAACATGTCGCCTCGATGACATGTTCGCGTTAAATACTATTAGCACATACGTACGACGTGCCTACAGTGTTTCTAAAAAAAATAAAATGGTCAATTACCTATTTAGCCCTGGACCCAACGATAACCACACAAAAAACTAGGGGTACTTCAATACCCGACTCCAATATCTCATTTGTTTTTGTCATTTTCGATGGATACTTTTCGTGGTTTCACTATGTAGGAATTTGGAAAAAATTGGAAAACACCCTCAGCCGTTCCACATCTTTTTTCTAGCACCTAGGGGTAAAATAGTAGTTTTATTGTGCGAGAAATTCAGAAATACCATTCATGTCCCTTGGAAATGTCAAAATTGACCGTGGTCCTGAGAGTTAAAAAACATTTACCCTAGAATAAAATGATAATTTTAATATCACAATCCACATTAAATTGTGTTTGTGTGAAAAGAAAAAAATAAAAGGCATGCGGCTTTTATATATATATATATATATATATATATAATATAAAGAGAAAAAAAGGAAGAAAGGTTTTGGCAAAGGCAGAAATTATAATAAGAAGCTCACAAGCGCTAGAAACTAGAAGATATTAATGAACAATCAAATGCAAACAATTACATGATAGAAGCTACATAATTTTCATAGTTCATTTAGCCATTGGAAGCCTTAGAGCAAGTCCAACGGTAGTGCTATTTCAAGAGGCATAGCTAAAAATATGTACTTTTAGTATTTTTGTTGTGTTTTTGTTTCCTTTACTCCTCTCCAACGGAACAACCATTTTGATGACGTGTTGTATCATGCTGAAATGAAAAAAGCCATAACATTATTCAACACATGTTAGATTTAGGTATTGTGATTTTCAGGTTTTTGGTGGCTCGATTTGGTGGCTGGGTTCTGGATATTGTGATGTTTGGATTTTGGATTTTTGCAAATAACACAATTCGTGATGTTGTTCCAGTAATTAAAAAGGAAGACAAAGAAAGAGAGAGCGTTAAGGGTTTTAATGAACATGAAAGTGAATTATTCAACTCTAATGCTCCACCACCTTTCAAATTAGCTGATATAAGAGTTGCTATCCCCAAGCATTGTTTGGTTAAAAATCCATGGAGATCTATTAGTCATGTCGTGAGAGATGTTGTTGTGGTTTTTGGATTGGTTGTTGCTGCTGTGTACTTCAACAATGGGTTGTTTGGCCTCTTTATTGATTTGCTCAGGGGACCATGTGCTGGGCTCTCTTTGTTCTTGGCCATGATTGGAAAATTCATGTGTTTTCTATTTATTCAATTTGAATTTTTTATTTCCCATTCTAATTTTCTTTCAGTATAAAGGTTTATGACCAATTCTTTCCTAACATTAAGGATTTGCAGCTTTGATTGAGTTTTAGTTGTGCATTTGTTGGTGTTTCTAATGTGGATGGTGTTTCATTATTAATATGCAAAGCTTCTCAAATAATCCAAAGCTCAATAGTATAGTGGGTCATCTCCTTCATTCTGCAATCCTTGCTCCTTATCATGGATGGTTAGGTCATGCAATCCTATTAAATTCCAAGTATTTCAATGTTGAAATTAATTAATCTTGGTAGATTATTGTCATATAGTGCAAATTGTGTGAATCCATTATTGTTGGTAGATTTTCTTGCATGTTGTAGAAGGATGTTTTTTATATTACGGATCATGAGTATGCTTGTATGTTTGTTTGATAAGGAATTCGGGTAAAGGAAGGCAAAAATATTGATACAATCATACAGCGTGTTTTCAAAATAAAAATTGGAAATTATGGCAAAGAGAAGTTTAATTTGTAATTAATTTGATTGAATTATTTGTAGGATTTTTAATTATATTGTTGAAGGATTTTCTAAAACTAATTGTTTAATTATATAACTTACTCATATTAATTGTATAATTAATTGCATAATTAAATTATATACAAAATAATTGTACTATATTTAAAATGATATATAAAAAATAGCTTTTCTAAATAGTTTTTACCATTAAAGTAAATATAAATAAATAAAAAATTATTTATACTATTCAAAAATCATTCTACAGGTTTAGCTATTTAAAATAGTTTTTACCATTTTGACTTGATATTGGAAGAAGAGAGGTAATTTATTTATTTTTTGATTAGAAACCTAGGAAGGCCTCCGTGATTTAGTGGCCGTTTGGCACAAGTTTTTCACCATTGCTTTGAAAAAAAAATGACTTGAAAAAAAGAGCTAAAAAATATTTGGCCAAGTGAAAAGTTAAAAAAAGCTATATGAGTCTCACGTCCAATTTTCTTCGAAACACCTCACCTGATTTCATTGTGTTTTATCAGAAAAAATACTTTTGGAATATTAATTCAGAATTAATCCATTGTCACCTCAAATCCCTCTATAAGATTGAAGAACTGAAAAAGGGTTTTAATATATAAAAACAATATAGCATAAATACAAAAAAAATCCCTCAGCAACCAGTTTTCTTCACCTGAAATCTATTGTAAAACAAATTGCTATTTCCACCGACATTGGCACATCTAATATCTTCATAAAAGTAAGATTGAAAGGCAAAACACTAGGAAACTCATTGTTCTCAAGATTCAAGTACTTCAAATTCTTTATTTTTGCAAAAAACTTTGGCACTGTCCCATTCAACCGATTTGAACTCATCAACATAAGCTAAATCAAGAATTGCTTTTTGAAAGGTTAATTATGTAATAAATCAATCAAAGAACAAGTCAATAAAAGTCAACTCTACTGTTTTATTGATTCAAACAATTACTGTTTGAATCAATTTCTGGAAATGCAAAGAAACAAAGAACAGACGAAGAATAATGGATTTCAGCAAACATGAGCAGAATCGAAGGTGAGGTTACTGTTATCCCTCTTCTCTTATTTATAATGAAAATATGAAGTGCTACACAATAGGGTTTCCCCATTTGATTACAACTTCCTCTTTTATAATCTACATAGGAAAATACTTAAAATATAAATTGGAACTTTGATCATACAATATATGATCTTATTTAGGAAAACACAATAATTAAAAGATAGTAAAATCCTGATATTAATTGTAGGATTGGAATCAATCTTTAGTCTTCATTCTTCAACACTCCCTAGTTGACATGCTTAACACACATCACTTTGAGCTTGTATACTAGGTAGACCATATGTAGTATGTAGATCAACCATTTTCTTTAATGCTACTAATTAACATGCCCCATTCTCTTATGCCACAAAACAGAATTACTCCCCTCACAAGTGTTTGCACTTAAACATAGTTTTCTCCAGCCAATGCAAAAGCTTTTATTCATCATTTTTGCAGAAAGAAGTAACACATCATTCTTATCTCTAATTTCACACCATTCTTATCTCTAATTTAACACACTCCTCTATTAAAGAATAAATAATAATCTGATTCAAGTAGTTGTCCTACACTAACCTAATTCTGACTTAGTTTAGGTACATATAACACATTTTTCAATATTTTGGTACTTGACAGTGTGTCTGCTCAAATTGACCCTTTTCCTTCTACCTCCACAAAATCTCCATTCCTAATTTTGACTTTAGATAAATAACTTTTATCTAAATAGTTAAACAAACCTTGATGAGCAGTCATGTGGTTTGTGCAACCACTGTCAATGAGCCAAGTTGTTTTGTATGCCTCTTCCTCTGTCTTTGTGCATTCCATCTACAATACATAAGCCATAAAAAAGGTTTCTTCTTTGTCTTCAACCTCGTCGGTTACTTGTGCTTGTTTTACAATCTCAATTCTGTTTTTGCAAAAAATATTAGCATGCCCGAATTGCTTACAGTTTCTACATTGAATATTCTTGAGCCAACACCAAGCTTCAAGATGATTTGTTTTCTTATAGTATTTGCATGCAGAGAAGTGTTATTTCTTCTCATTCCTCTTGCATTGTTGTAATTGTTGCTTGAATTCTGTCTAGGTTGCCAGTTATTGAAGACCTTTTCTTTTCCCTTGTCTTTCCTGCTAACACCAGCTGGATTTGACTTGTAGGTTCTGTTTTGATTCTTCTGATTAAAGACAACAACTAAAGATTCTTCATTTGATATTTCCAATCTGTAGGACTGTCTTTGCTCCACAGCTTGTAGAGCATTAACAAGTTTTTGTAGGCTCATCTTAGTAAAATCTTTGGAATCTTCCAATGAGCAAATTTTATGCTCAAATTTTTCAAGTAGGCTCACTAACACTTTCTCTACAATTCGAGATTCTGGAAATTCTTCACCCAGCAATTTCACTTGATTCACCAGCTTTGAGATGTGTGATGAGAAATCTTTGATAGTTTCAGTCTCCTTCATCTTTAGTTCTTCGAATTGTCTCTTTAGATTCAGCACTTGCATCTTCCTTGACTTCTCATCCCCCTGAAATTCAGCCTTCAGTTTATCCCAGACTTCTTTGACTGATTTGCAAGCCATGATCCTTGTGAAGATCTCTTCACTCACTGCATTATGCAGACATGAAGGTGCTTTGAACTTCTTGGCTTTCTCATCATTAAAGAACCTTATTTGTGCAACCGTGGGATTGTTTCCTAGTGGATTAGGTTGCCTATCTTCTTCCACTATTTCCCACAAAATCAAAAGCTCTCAAGTAGGTTTGTATTTTGACAGCCCATACACCAAAGTTTTGACCAGTAAAGACTGGTGTTTTGGATGGAAAATAAGAAGATTCCAATGCACAATTAACTTCCTAAAACTCTCGTGTTTCACTCACCACCTTTAAAGAACAATACCTCACTTAATTCTCTCGTGTTTCACTTTTTATCCCCCTCAAAGTTCCAATTCTTGCTTTGATACCAATTGTAAGAAATCAATCAAAAAACAAGTCAACAAAAGTCAATTCTACTGTTTTATTGATTCAAACAGCTACTGTTTGAATCAATTTATGGAAATGCAAAGAAATAAAGAACATAGGAAGAACAATGAATTTAAGCAAACATGAGCAAAATCGAAGGTGAGGTAACTATTATCCCTCTTCTTTTATTTATAATGAAAATATGAAGTGTTACACAATAGGGTTTCCCCATTTGATTACAACTTCCTCTTCTATAATCTAAATAGGAAAATACTTAAAATGTAAACTAGAACTTTGATCATACAATATGATCTTATTTAGGAAAACACAATAATTAAAAGATAGTAAAATCCTGACATTAATTATAGGATTGGAATCAATCTTTAGTGTTTATTCTTCAACAAATTAGCCTTGTCTCTTCGGAGAGAAAGAGAAGAGAGGGTCACAAAGATGGTTGGGAGATCGGGGAGAAAGAGAAGAGAGGGTAAGGATATGGTTGGGAAGCAGAGTGAGCGTTGCATTTTGGGTGTGTGGAATGGTTACATCGGTAAAGGTTAATTATTTTTATTTTATTTTATTTTATTTATTTTAAAATTTATTATAATAATTTATTTTTATTTTTTATAATTCATTTTTTATATTAAAGGTTTATTATTTTTATTTTTATTTTTTTATAATTTATTTTTATATTAAAATAATAATAAATAAAAGAGAAGAGAGGGTAAGGAGATGGCTGGGATGCAGAGTGAGAGTTGGATTTTGGGTGTGTGGAATGGTTATGTCGGTAAAAGTTAATTACTTTTATTTTATTTATTTTAAAACTTATTATAATAATTTATTTTTATTTTTTATAATTTCTTTTTTATATTAAAATAATAATAAATAAAAAAATCAAATCCTAACAATTTTTTTAGTTTAGAGATTTTATTATTTTTATTTTTCATATTATATTTTTAATTTTTATTTAAAGGATTTTTTTTTCTTATTCTATATTAAATTTCAAACTTAACCATAATTTTAACCAAACACTACAAAATTTATTTTGAACCACAACTAAAATATTTTTTATAAAACTATTTTTTAAAAAATTTCAACAACAAAAACAAAAATTAAAATTGTGACAAAAACATTCTATCTATCTGACATAACAATGCTCCCGTTTCTAGGCATCACCGTCTATGAGTAAGTGTGCTTCGGGCACGTGTCACCATCTGTCATCTTAAAGGTTCTTGTAGATAGATAAGATGTTCCGATTTGAATTGATTGTTATATTTATCATGAATTTTACGTTTAAGATACATGCGTATATTTTACTTTCAAATGATTTATATCTCACTAGTAAGCGAGATATTTTCAAGTTAAAAAACTTACATCTAATTACTTTTCTAAGAAGTATAACTGATCTGACGGATAAAAACTTGCCAAGTTAGCGTCACCATAAGTTTCGAATAACTTACGAGCACATATGATTACATTCCAAATTTAGAGCATTATCCTCTTATTTTATCCTAGAGAGGAAATCCGCAGTAGCGTCGCCGGCCTCGAGCCGTTCTGTATTGTATTAACTGCTATTTTATTTTAATCCATTAGAGTATTTTTTATTTTATTTTAATGAAAATGATTTTAAAATATATATACACACACAATCGACTTCTCTGAAGTATTTTGCAGTTCAGTCGTTTTCATGCAAATCCAAAAAAAAAAATGACATTCGAGTGACGCGTGTCGTTTTGCCCCGCCCGCACTTATTTGTGCTTATCAACTTGTATGAATCTTTAATTTTTAGCAATCTTTGTTTATGATTCTCTTCTCCCCTTGCATTGCATTGAGACTTTTATTGGGCGGGGGTCCCCTTTTGATGACGGGGCTGACAAGACGTCCAGCTACTGCGATTGCTGTGAGGTCGGCAATTGCACTGACCCAGCCCGATCCGCTCCCTTCACAGCAGATTTAGCTTTCACCTGATTTGATTTGATTTGATTTGATCCGATCCGATGGGACGGGATGAGGGCTGGTTTCCGGACCCGCAACAGCCTCCAATTTGATCAGAGATAAGAGATTATTACTAAATAATTTGTTTTTTTAGTATTTATTTAAGTAAATGATGGTTACTATGGTTTATTTTTGAAAATTTAAATAGTTTTTAATGTATGAATTATGAGATTAGTTGAGGTATGTTAAAACTGGTCAAGCATTCATACGCATCCATGTTAATAAAAAATAAATAACGAAGGTTATCAGGTACTCTGTAGTATTTACGAGTCTTGTTTTTATAGGAGCGAATTAACAAAAACGATAAAATTACCCAACAATTCCTATCACAGGTATTAGTTTCATATCTCGATGGTTGTGAATCCAGCTATCTCAAATCTGTGCTGCACTCTACCCGGTCTACCGGTCTGCTGATCATGTTAAGGCAAGCAATTTAATGTCAATGGAGTTGGTATCTGTGTTACTACTTGGTTTCGATAAACTAATTTACTGTCAATGGAGTTGTTTAATGTGGTAAGGATGACCCAGCTAAGATTAAAATAAAATAAAAAAAGCAATCATCCTGATGAGAAGAAGGGTATTATTCATGTTAGAATAAAAAAGAATAGCTTGTAAGAGGCTTGTAATGATACTTAAATTTGAATGAAATCATGATAGTGAAACTAGCCAACTAATTTCAGAAGGTTTAAATTATTTTAATGTTAATGATAAAAATTAACAAGTCCAACAATTATAAATATGTTAATGTTAAAAAATTATTTTATAACGTTTAAATTATAAAGTCCAAGATATGAATTACCCGGCTATGATGAGACATGGAATAATTTATGAGAGTCTTGTAAGTAGACCTAGTGATAAATTTAAATAAAATTATAATAGCATAATTTGATAAATAACAATACTTTTAGAAGGCTTAAATCATAAAATCCAAAACATAAATGACCTAGTAAGATAAAAAAAATCTCATCCTGATGAGAGATAGGATATTATTTATGTTAAATTAAAGACTAATAATTTATAGGAACCCTGGAAACATGTCAGTGATAAATTAGAATGGAATTATAATTTGATAAAAAAAATTATTTTTGAAATTTTGAATAATAAATTCCAAAACAAGTCGAAAGAGTGAGTTATTCACCAAAAAAATAATTAATCGATTAACCTATCATAATATAATAAAATAACTCTTTAGATTCTTATATTTTTTAATCCAGTTAATCTTATCTTTAAATCTACACTAAATATTTATTCTATCAATTTTGAAAAGATATTTGGGTTGAATCGTCAAAATTAGTCACACGAGTTGTACATTTGTTTGTTTTTTATGATATTTTAAAGAAAACATATATAAATTGAATGTCTAATTCTATAGCTTGACTTCTTCTTGTTCTTCTTATCTTTGTTTTAAATAAGTTTACAACCTCAAAAACATGTCTAACAAAATTGACTCTACTAAAAAAATTTAATGACATATTAAAAAATTACTACTTTATTGTATAGAATAAAGATAGACGGATTAATTAAAAGAAAATTCAACCAGATTTAAATCTGAGCATGTTTATTATTGTGATTATAATTGTTTGCATAAATAAAAATATTATAAGTTTATAAGTGATTTTTATTTAAATCAGATATTACCTTTTATATTATAGTTCTAAACTTTTATATTATAAGTTTATCATTTTTAATGTAAACAATATTAAATCAAACCCCATATATTCATATAAAAAGGTAATATCTGAGCATGTTTAGTATTGTGATTATAATTGTTTTTTTTAAATTTAATATTAATATCAATACATTAAAAATACATAGATAAATTAATTTATATGAAAAAATAAAAATAAAATTTAAACCTATTGAAAAACATTTTTAAAATACAAAGAATCTAAACAGCCATTAACTTCATTATTGTATACCTTAATAAATACCCCGCCCCAAGTAGGAATAGGCGCGTGATGCTCACATCCCAGACAGTTAATTTTGCCTTCTGGATAATAATAAATAATAATAATAATAATAAACAAGACAATACTTCTACGTTCTATCTCTGCGGGCGGGTCCCACTGTCCACCTTCAACGTCTCGTGGCGGACTCACGCAAGAACGAAAGGATAAGAACCACAAAAGAGAGACCCTCTGCCACTATTTATATCTAGCGAACATTTTTCTTCGCTATTTACCGTTAGATTAACATTTCTTGGTCCCTATTGTTGACTGCATGGTTTACTCCTCATTTTGGTTTTTCAATTGCAATATAATGTTGAGTTTTGGAACATTCTGGTTTGTAGTTATATTATTTATATATAATTAATATATTAATTATGTATAAAATAAAATATTAATTTAACAAACATAATTAAAATTCAAGATAAATTAACTTTAAATTATACAATATAAATACAAAATCAAACAAACATAATCTCAAAATTAGAAACATCTCTAAATTTCAAAATATTATGAAAGTAAAATTTTCTAAAATAAAAGAAATTAAATCAAACATCTTCTATATCATTAATATAAAAAATAAAGATTTTGATCTTGCGGTGAAATATAAGGAAAGTCATCAACTAGACATTCCAATAGTTGGTCATTTCAACTAAGCTCATTCTCGTCATTAAAAAAACATGTATCTTCATCATCTAAATTTAAAGCAGACAAAGATGCTTTGATACTCTCTCAACTTATATTATCTCCATCAATAAAATTGAATTCTTCACAAATTCATTCATTTAATAGATCAATGTTATCAAGGCTAATGAAATACGTGAATATGATGTCTGAGAACTAAACATCCCGAAGGTTTGAATATGACTAACATCTGATGCTGGGTGTTACTTTAGTTTTGGTAAAGACGAGATGATATTTTACTTTTAATTTATGAAAAATAATAAAATCTCTCAAAGATTGAATTTGAATGACTGAATTTAGATATAGATAACATCACATCACTAGCATTTTTTTTTGTTCATCACAAACAAACTCCGATATTAGTTAGTTAGTTAGTAGCTTAGTTAGCTTAGTTAGTTAGATTTTAGGAAGAAAAAAAAAAACTCCGATATTAGCTGCTAATATATACACACATATATAAAGAAAATGGTGTAGTTAAAAGACATAATTTTAAAACCATATGCATGCTTTGATTCAGGTGTTTATCAAATTACACTGTTAATTTTCTATTCTTGCTCTGTATTTTTCATATGTTAGTTTTCTCCACGAAGTCATTTATTTCAATCAGAATGGAGCCTACTTTCCTGGCCATTTTCTTTTCATCTTCTTTGCCTCAAGCCAAGCACAGACTTTGGACAAAACAACAAAAATACGAAACAATCACTTGTTTTATGTATTCGTTCATGGAATCTTACAGCTAGATTTTTGGAATGTATTCATAATCCCTCACAGTTTCTTGCAAATAAATAACATCTATCAACTTCGAATCATCAAATAACCTACAGTCATTTGTGAGCATTATGTACACAGGTGCCCAATATAAATTATTACAACAAGTCTTTCATCCATGATGTGAGCTTACAAGTTACAGGAAAACAATAGGTAAAATCTCTTGTTCTTTATACTTCATGAAAGATCAATGGAAAATGGAATGCGTACCATTCAGTTAATGCCGTGGAAGACGAAACGATGAGAGTGTTGCCGTGAAAAGATTTGGGGAAGAAACTAAGAATTGATGAGGATGGTGCTACCTTGTGGAAGAACAAGTTAGGATTCGTGATATTGAGTTAAGGATTAGGGATTATGATTTTGAGTTAAGGATCAAAGATTGCGATTTTGAGGTGAGAGACTACTGGATTAGGGATTAAGATTTGAGAACTTGAGATTTGAGTTGAGATTTGAGGTGATCCGAAGGAAGAATTATGGAAAATTGATTTGAGAATTTTAGAGTGCTGAGACTATATGTGTGTGATTTAAAACTGAGAAGAATTTGACAAATTGAACATTGATGTTAATTTGATACCACAACAGCATATCCAGAATAAAACCGAGACATTCTGACCGGAATTTTCGGAACTGCATGGAATTTACATTCCGACTGTTTTCTCACTTCCACACTGTGACTGTTTACACCAACGGAAATTTTTTTCTTAAATTATTCCTTACTGTTTTTATTTTATTTTATTTTGGGTGGTGAATGTTGAAATAGTAGGGCAAGAGAAGATCAAAAGAAAAAAGGGTAGTGAGAATCTCTAGTGGGATAATATCTGACTGTGGCAGCAGTGTATTTTATTTAGCTCCATACATAATCTTGAATCAATTCCATTCTTATGTTTCATTATTTCTCTCTCCGAAATTTGCTTCAATCCTTTTTTTCTTCCCTGAAATCTCCATTCAGTTTCCAATAGCTCTCTCTCTCTCTTAATGAATTGGTGGCGTTCCTGGTGGTTTCTGCATCTCTCTTGCTCTACTGCCACTTCAGTTTATTTATTTTTTAATTTCAGATTTAAGAAGTCATTTCATTCTTGTTTTTCAGTAGCTTGTAGTCTTGGTGTTTTGTGAATTTTGAAAAGGGTATCTTCCAAATTTGTAATTTTAATCATTTCTTGCTGTATTTAATTTCCTGGTTTACAAGAAGTCAGTATCTGCTCCACTCTTGAAAAGGGACTTTGTCAATTTGAAACATTTTGCTTACATGGGTTTTATTGGCCATAGTGAAAGAAAACAGTGTAATTAACCAGGAGAAGTAACGGGAAAAAAATGGTGTCAAGATCATACTCTAATCTTCTGGAGCTTGCCTCTGGCGAGTCTCCATCTTTTGGCCGCATGAGCCGGCGAATTCCACGGATTATGACGGTGGCAGGCATCATGTCCGATATAGATGATGATCCATCGGAGAGTGTGTGCTCCGATCCATCATCTTCTTCGTTCCCAATGGATCGAATAATAATTGTCGCCAATCAGCTGCCAATAAGAGCGCAGCGAAAATCAGATGGCAATAAGTCCTGGATTTTCTCTTGGGATGAGAATTCACTTCTTCTTCAGCTGAAAGACGGTTTAGGGGATGATGAAATTGAGGTTATTTATGTTGGCTGTTTGAAGGAAGAAGTTCACCCTAATGAACAAGATGAGGTCTCTCAAATACTTCTAGAGACCTTCAAATGTGTGCCAACTTTTCTCCCACCGGATCTTTTTAGCAGGTATTATCATGGGTTTTGTAAACAACAATTATGGCCTTTGTTTCATTACATGTTACCCTTGTCACCTGACCTTGGGGGTAGGTTTAATCGGTCATCGTGGCTAGCGTACGTCTCAGTAAATAAGATATTTGCTGATAGGATTATGGAGGTGATTAATCCGGAGGATGATTTCGTATGGGTTCACGACTACCATCTAATGGCGTTGCCAACTTTCTTGAGGAAGAGGTTTAATAAGGTGAAACTCGGGTTTTTCCTACACAGTCCATTCCCTTCGTCAGAGATTTATAAGACATTGCCTATTAGAGAAGAGCTCTTGCGAGCTCTGTTGAATTCAGATTTAATCGGGTTCCATACTTTTGACTACGCTAGACATTTCTTGTCTTGTTGCAGTAGAATGCTTGGTCTTACCTATGAATCTAAGAGAGGATACATGGGCATCGAGTACTGTGGCAGGACTGTTGGCATCAAAATTCTTCCTGTTGGCATACATATGGGTCAGCTTCAGTCGGTGCTGAGCCTTCCAGAGACTGAAGCAAAGGTCAAGGAGCTCAATAAGCAGTTTAGAGATCAAGATAGGATATTGTTGCTGGGGGTGGACGACATGGACATTTTTAAGGGTATAAGCTTGAAATTGCTGGCTATGGAACAGTTACTTATGCAGCACCCAGAGTGGCAAGGGAAGATAGTGTTGGTGCAGATAGCGAATCCCGCAAGGGGTAAAGGAAAAGATGTGAAAGAAGTCCAAGCTGAGACAAATGCTGCTGTGAAACGGATCAACAAAACATTTGGGAAGCCTGGATATCACCCCGTTGTCTTGATTGATGCACCATTGAAGTTTTACGAGAAAGTGGCCTACTATGTTGTCGCAGAGTGTTGCTTGGTCACTGCTGTAAGGGATGGTATGAATCTCATACCCTATGAATACATAATAAGTCGCCAAGGTAATGATCGATTGAATAAATTGTTGGGACAAGAACCTTCTGCCCCTAAGAAGAGCATGTTGGTCATCTCTGAATTTATTGGCTGCTCCCCATCTTTGAGCGGAGCCATTCGAGTAAACCCTTGGAATATTGAATCCGTGGCAGATGCAATGGACTTTGCCTTGGAGATGGCAGAGCCTGAAAAACAACTCCGACATGAGAAGCATTACAGATATGTCAGTACCCATGATGTAGGGTATTGGGCACGTAGTTTTCTTCAGGATTTGGAGAGGACATGTCGTGATCATTCAAAGAGGAGATGCTGGGGTATTGGATTTGGACTAAGCTTCAGAGTTGTGGCACTTGATCCTAACTTCAAGAAGCTTTCATTGGAGCGCATTGTTTCAGCTTATAAGAGGACCACGACTAGGGCAATTCTTCTGGATTATGATGGTACTCTGATGCCTCAGGCTTCTATTGATAAGAGCCCATCCTCAAAGTCCATTGATACCATAAACAGCTTGTGTAGAGATAAGAACAACATGGTTTTCCTTGTCAGTGCTCGAAGCCGCCACACGGTCGCTGAATGGTTCTCCGAGTGTGAGAAACTGGGATTAGCAGCAGAACATGGCTACTTTCTCAGGTAAATTGGTTCATTTTTTATACTAATTCCAAATGCTAGGCTTAACGTGATTTAGTTTGAAATTGATGGCCGTCTGTTTGCAGGCTAACGAGAGACGCAGAGTGGGAGACATGCGTCCCTGTAGCAGATATCACTTGGAAGCAGATTGCAGGGCCTGTGATGCAGCTTTACACAGAAACAACAGATGGGTCAACTATCGAGGACAAGGAAACTTCACTGGTATGGTGTTATGAGGATGCAGATCCAGACTTTGGGTCATGCCAAGCAAAAGAACTTCTTAATCATCTTGAAAGTGTGCTAGCCAATGAACCTGTTACAGTCAAGAGTGGGCAGAGCATCGTGGAGGTCAAACCTCAGGTTTGCATTATATATCCCTGTGTTCAGTTGTGTATTCTGTTTTTCTTTTGTTCCCTGAATTTTAAACCTTGTGGGGATTTGGCTTTGAATAAGGTATCATCTCGATTAAATCTAAAAAGAAATTTGGTAGAAATGCTATGGGTAGATCGGTTGCATTGCAACTGAACCTGTTAAACAAGCTCTGATAGAGGCAATCTTATGAAAAGAAATCCTTCAACAAGCATGCCATGAACAATATCATTCCTTGAGTTTGAGCGACTTGAACCTAGTTTAGATTGATCGCACTGTGTTGCATTATCTCTGTTCAGGGGTGGAAGAATTACGATTCAGGCAGGTGATATCTATTTGTTTCCATTGAAGAGGTGTCCATTTGGTTTTTGCAGAATTTACTTATTGATTGTAGACACCTAGAGCGAAAGAAACTAGGGAAAGTACTAGATTACAATTTAAATAGTAAAAAACAAGAAGGTTTGAACCAAGTCAGGTACTGTATTTGTAAGAATAATCTTGCTGGTTGCTCATGTAGCTAGAGACTTTAATTATTAGAACTATCTACTAGAAACTTGAAGTTAGGTTATGATATGATTTATATTATTTTACACTCTATCAGTAAGCTCTTGATTGAAGCACACACATCACTTGTGCTTCTATAAGATGATCAGTAAGATTACTGTGAATCATTTCACATCTAAAAACTTACAAAGCTTACGTAAGTGAGGTAACATAATATAATTTATATTATTCTTTAACATTAATCAGTCAAAGAATTCATGCGTTTAATTAAGTTTAGGCTCAGTTCACCAAGTTCTTTCTTATTTTACTTGGAATTTGGTAACTTCCTCGTGAACATATTCCATAATTTGCATATTTTTTTCTCCCTAGGAGGACAAATGCCGCAATCTATAGAGCTTAAAATTCAACAACATTTGAGCAATGTTTTGATTTTACTATCCCTAAAAGGTCCCAAATATGCTTGTCTGTTTTCAGGGTGTTAGCAAGGGACTTGTAGCCAAGCACCTCCTCTCCATCATGCAAGAAAATGAAACGTCACCGGATTTTGTTCTGTGCATTGGCGACGATAGGTCTGATGAAGATATGTTCGAGGTAATAATCACCTCCATGGCAGGCCCATCACTTGATCAAAATACGGAAGTGTTTGCCTGTACTGTTGGTCGAAAACCCAGTAAGGCTAAATATTATCTCGATGATACAACAGAAATTGTTAGGTTGATGCAAGGCTTGGCCTCTGTTTCAGAACAAACGGTTACAGTACAGGGACAGTGAAAGGTGTCTGTTATTTGAGAGAAGTAGTGCGACCAAAACTCTTTTGTCTATGATCCCTGATTAGTGAAGTTGTAAAAATATATGTTAGTGCTATCAATCTGAGATTGTTGTGTTTTGTGCTAGGAAAGGCTGTCTGCTTCAAGTTACCTGTAATTTGGAATACTAGGATTAAGGTTTATAAGAGGAGAATAAAGAGGTATAACGCTTCCAATTTCGCTGTGTATGCAGATTGATGCTGCCGATCTACGCCCTTTCTTTCGATCTTCCTTGGCTTTGTTTTTCTATACTTGGGGTGTGCTAACGGGAAAGTACAAAAAGAGAGAGGAGTTCCCGCGCATTTTCTAACATGCATGCAAGTTATTTGACTCGGTTTTGATGCTTAGGAGTATTTTTTAAATGTTTTTGAAAAAAACAATAAAAAAATATTTTTTATTTTTATTTTAATTAATTAATTTATTTCATTATTTTTATGTGTTAATGTCAAAAATTATTTTTAAAAAATAAAAAATATTATTTTAATATATTTTTAAACAAAAAATAATTCCAATCATATTTTCAAATAGATATTATGCGAAACCGTGATTTTGATTTTTTGAAATTGTCATCAATTTGACAATTCATTTTCCACAATTTAGTGTCTTGTATTAAATATTTTGTAAGAAAATATCTTCTATATCTCACCGTGTTTTTAAAGATAGTTTTTATGATTTTTGTTTTATTTTTATTTGAAAAAAAATACTATTTTTTCTTATAATTAACTTTAAATTTATTATGAAATTCCATAAAATATTTTTATAACTAGATTTTATTTATAATATTATCTAACCATGTAAACCATTTTTTATGGTTATTTTGTTGGAGTGCTAGAGGGATGATAAAAAAAAAAAAAACATTTTCAATTTTGATTCTCGTTTACCATGACCATGGAAGATGACCTTGCTAACTTAGCTCTAACCCAGCATACATCAACCTTGGAGGTGGTCGGAAACGTTGTATTCAAGATGTTTCCTCGACCAACCAAAGTAGACGAAGAAAGTGTACACTACTTATGAAACAATGTTGGTTTGGTTAACCTTTAAAATTAGGTTTTTATGGTTTGAGAATTTTTTATTGTATTCTTATACTTTTAATATGTTCAATCACACCCTTAATTTTGAAATTTCTCCCCGCACTAAAATTCTATTTTGACCTTGGATTTGAACGTCTTTTCCACATCACTTTTTGGTTTTTGATTTGACCAATTTAGTCTCTTATTGGTCAATAAAGCCTTGTTTTTCTTCAATTAAGTCTTTGAATAGTTGAATTTAGTCCCTATAGTCGTGCACCATTTTAAGATCGTTCATTGACCTTAAATTTGTTTAATTAAGTCCCTAATTGCTTTTTGGAATTTAAAGTTTATTCATCTAAGTCTTTAATATCAACAATTTACCCTTTTTAGGTTCCCAAAACTTGATTTTCTTATAACACCACCCAAACTTTGCATAAGACTAATTTTCTTTTTTCAATCCAATCCTCGAACATGCCCCCCTCTTTCTTTCTTTTTTGGTAATGACACTTGGTTTGACACTAGAAATCAATAAATTTGAACATCGAGAATTCATCTTCTTCTCCATTGCGTCAGGGGGGCAATAAGTCAGTCATCGAAGAGGGAAACGTACCTCCTGTTTCTTAGGCATGCATGGCCCACAAGAACCTCATCAGGGGCCCAATAACAATGGATGACTAATAATGATGGATGCAAATAATTACCGAGGTTGATGGGAAATGGAAATCAAGCATGAACAGCACGTCGATGATTGTCATGATCAAGGGTCAGTTTCACCGTGGGAACACGTTAGAGTTTAACTTGTCGTTACCGGTGCATGTTGAATGATGAATTTCTTAGTTTCACACTACGAAATGTACTTCGTTAAGTTATTTTATATTATAAAGTGTTTTTTATTTAGAAATTAATTAAAATAATATATTTTTTAAGAAATCTTTTTGATTTTAACGTATTAAAACAATTTAAAAATATAAAATATTATTTAAAAAAAAACATATTCAAATTTTAACTTAGTCTTGATTAAAACACAATATCAAACAAAAAGGGTTCAATAAAAACAAGTCCATGAAAAGCCTTGTCCGTTACACACCACTGTATTCCATTTGATTGCCCTCTGGTTCTGTAAGCATATGCTTGGGATAAGTTTACGGTGGCAGAGGTTCTTTCAAATATCACCAAATTAAACACCAGTGATTTCTGACCCGATGATCGGAAGATCCATCTGTAAGAAATCCCAACATCTCAACTACGTACAACACTGCACCAATGATCAAGTTTTTCCTTCGTGTTATTGTCGCAAATGATTTGAGACTATTAGATAATAATGTAAATTATATTATGGGGCTTCACTTGCTAGCTTAAGTTTTTAGGTGAGATGGTTCATTAACATGGTATCAGAGCTTTGTTGACTCATCGGTTACGAATTCAAATCTCACCACTCCTATTATATTTGATAAAACTAAGAACAAGATAATGTTGACATGTGCAAGTTTCAAACCCAAAGAACTTTCAGTTGAGAGGAGGTATTAGAAAATAATATAAATTATATTATAAGTTTTCACTTACAAAATTAATTTTTTTTAAAAAATAGTTTCTTAAGAGGAAAATTCCACAGTATATCCCACCTTTGTTCTTTTCGGTTGCAATTCGAAGTGACAATTTCCACAACTAAAACGCCTTTGTTCTTTTCCGTTGCAATTCGAAGTGACAATTTTCACAACTAAAACGTATATGACCTCTTATTATCTTTGATAGTGTGAAATCATAAGGGGATTGCGTGAGAGAAACCGGTCAAGGCTTATCTGGTCCATCCTGGGGCTGATGTCGATCAAGTGGTGAGATACTTTCAAGACCCAAGTTTTCGTGTTGACTTCTGAGAAACAGTCAGTAAATTGAAAATTCAGCCCCATTCAACAGGGGGAGGAGATTGAGAATTAATCAGGAATTGCTAAATTACTTGGATTTGCGAGAAACTTTCATGAGGGTATATACTATACGTAAAGTATCGTTCGTTCACGCCTCGTCGACATATTCCCTGTCAATATTTTAGTATTCCTGTGGCCCGCAAGTTGCCCTCATATAAACACCAAGCTAAGATCTTGCCTTCAAGATCTAAAAAGTTTCAAGAGAACTTGTCGTCCATACTGAAACGACGTGTTTTATTATAAGATCAGAATGGTGACCTGCAGCTAGCACCAGATAGATGACCCGTGCAATGTGACATGCCGGGTTCAATATTTTTTATCATTAAAATTATTACAATAGTGTTCTTTTTTTTTTGTTAAAAAACAAAATAAGAAGAAATTAGTACTCAAGTAATTGAGTTGGATACGTTTAGTAATTTTAGTTAATTGATAATATAGTTATATACAGCAATAAAAATAATATAACAGTGACAATTAAAAAATAAATATTTGTCAATATTTAAAAAGATACTCTCTGAATATTTTAAAAAGGTCTCACAAAAATCTAATGAGAAAAATAATATAATAGTCTCATAAAGAGGAAAATTTAAAAAGAAAAAAAGAAACTTAATCACTAGAAAATAAAATGTTGAATGACAAATTGAAAAGGAATCAATTTTAAAAAGATAAGAGGATAACCTGACCTGAGTGAGAATGCCAAATTCATGGTTTGAATGCGAGATAGAGATAATCTTATACAAAATAAACTAAAAGAAAACAATGTAGGTCAATTATTAAGTAAAGTAAATATTAAAAGATGAATCTGAAAAAAATAATCAATTGAAAAAAGACTCGAGTCAACTTAAGTTAATTTGACTAGCTAAGAGCATGAGATATAAAAATTGAGATAACCTAAAAAATAGGCAAAATCATAAAAAAAAAATCACTTATAAAGGATAAAACAAAGATCAAAATCAAATTGGGCTAAATTTTAAAACCCGTGACTTAGGTAATGAAACCAAGTTACCCTGTAAAAGACAAACAAAAATCATGATGTAAGATTCCCAATCATCTAAAATTAAAAACTAAACAAATAACAATAAAAAATAAGAATCATAAATGGTATAAAAATAAAATGAAATAGTAAAAAAGTGATGAAATTGATAAACAAGACAAACCAAGAAAAAAAAAAGGACCAAATATGATATATGAAAAAAACTAAAGGGGAATAAATTTGATTTTTTTTATAAATTATCCAAAACAAAATAATTAGTAATTAAAGAAGTGGAATCAAAGTAAAAAAATAATAATTGAAAGGTTGCTTTTAAAAAAATAAAAAAGAAAAAAAGGTAAAAAAGGTCATTAGCGTCAAACTAAAATGTACATTTCTCACGCATTTACGTTAAAGAAGGGAAGGGATGCCGAGATAATTCAAATGTTGTTTTAAAATCCACCGTTACTTCATTTAAAAATATTGTATACATCGCTTGAATGACATGAGTGTCTCTCACCTCCAGTGCATTACCTTTTATTTTTTTAATAATATAATACTTGATCCATTCTCAACTTTATTATAACAAAAAAAATCAAGTTGAAAAGACAAAAATACCCATGTATTTTGACTTAATAATCTTCTATTCCAAGAGTCATGTCATTTTATTATTGTGCTTAAGAGAATAAAAAGAAAAAAGAAGCTCATGAATGATGAATTAATATACATATATTCTGTTTTAAAATCAATCAAGTAATGGAAAATAGAAAGGAGAATAATATGAGAAAATTTGATTAGGTAAGAGGACATTTCTGGATGAAAAAAACACCAAGTCAAGGACTCCGTTCATAGTTCTTATTCATTTGCGTGTGAAAGCCAGGCCAGGCTTCTGCTCTCTGTATATATTATATTATAAATACTAATAATTAGACAGAGAGCCAGGGCATAAATATCCTCCGTCCATACTTGACCAATCGTACAACTAAATTCACAAAACAAAAATTATACGCAGCCCTGACATTTATTTTCAGAAACTATATGCTCTGTCTCACCGGCGCCGTCTATGTATTTTCAGCAACAAGACGGTACTTTATCTGAACAGGGAACAAAATCGAGGGAGCACGATGAGCAATGGAATAATGGAGAGGGCTCTGAAGAGCCTTGGAAAGGGATTTGACTTAACATCGGATTTCAGGCTCAAGTTTTGCAAAGGAGAAAAAAGATTGGTTTTCCTCAGTGAAACAGAGAGAAAAGAGCTCAAGGTCCCTGGTTTTGGGGCCATCGAAGATGTTTCTGCTGATATAAAGTGCGACAAAGGGGATCTTGTTCGATACCAGTCAGACATTCTTGAGTTCCATCAGGTATTTTACTAGTTTTCAAGAGGGTTTTGGCTCTTGATCCTTGTTGCTGGTGTTCATATATCAGAGTTGTGAAATTGTGCAGATGTCAGAGTTGTTCAACCAAAAAGCATCTGTGCCGGGAAAAATCCCGTCAGGGCTGTTTAATTCCATGTTTGGATTTGAAAGCGATACATGGGCAGCTGACGCAGCAAACACGAAATGTTTGGCGCTGGATGGTTTCTTCATATCCCTGTTCAATTTTCGTATCGATCGGTATCCGCTTGTTCTCAGTGATGAAGTCCGAAATGCAGTTCCATCGTCCTGGGATCCCTGTGCTCTAGCAAGGTATTCTACTTCTTCATTTTTCTTTTTACGAACAAAATGATGAACATACTCATGCTGAAAATCAAGTAGTATATATAATTACAAACACATGCAATGAAAAAAACGCAGGTAAATCCCAGCAGAAGTTGTCTTCTGTCTAAATGAATAGAAATGCCAAATTTTCACAATTTTTGCTTGCTTTGGATTTGTTAACTTCAACTTGGAACGATGATGCCATCTCCCTCTTTCTTTATTCGCAACCAGTGCTGAAGTTGAATCGGTCGCCCAAGATTGGCCATTTAGACTTTTTGTTTTTTAATTCTTTAATAATCAAGTTTTCAAATTTTAATTTGTCTACTGTGCTTTGTTTTTTTTTTTGAATAGTTACTGTATTGGTGATTGCGGTTTTCAAAAATCTTACATTTGAACGCGCGCGCACACGAAAACTAGATTATAGAGCGAGATTAACAAATTATAAAATGAAATTAACACCACCATAAAGACTTTAAAATACACGAGACGAAGGTCAAACTTTTAAAAAGTAGAGGACATCTTGAGACGGGGCAAAGCCATCCATTATTCAGAATGAGCCCCTTTTTTTATTTGAGGGTAACTTCTACCATAGTTTCAATTATTTTAACGAAAGTCAAATGAAAGCCACCATTTCACCATCCTTGCTGGTGACTTGTACTGCTCATACAATATGAAAAGAAAGTTTGAATGATTTTCCTGTTCGGAATATCCGTTAACAAGTACCTCATTGAGTGAGAAAGGACAAATTTCTAGGATCTACTTTTTGACTCAGGCTAACAAGAGCCAGACCAGCTCTACAGACCAAGTCAAATCAAAGGGAGTTCATTTTTATTGCAATTTTGCCAAGAAGACTTGCTCTCTCGTCACATGCTAAGATATTATCCCGCGTTAGTTTATTGTGCAGTCAACAATATCAGGTGCTTGGATTTGAAGTTTTAACCCGTTTCAGACAAGTGATAGGCCACCCACCCACCCACCATTCCCCTTACCCCGCTCTCTCTATGATTTTGTGAATATTTTTATTTCTTAGAATTAAGTTCATAGAATTGAAACTTTAATAAAAGAGGTATCTGCTGACCTGCACGTTGCACCGCACCAGCCTTGATTTAGGGTGGGATGTATATATATTGACGACTTATATCAAGATCGTGATTGCCAAATTTCTCATGGTGCTAATGTGTTCATGTGTTATTGATCTGGAATGACAATAATAAATCCATTACATTATTGATTAGGGTTCCTCAAACTTGCTGGTCAACGGAGGTATTTTGTATTTTGTCTTATAGTTCTGACATTAAAACCATATAAACTCTTACAGAGCGCACGTAAATCTTAAAATTTAGGTCCAACAGACGAAGAAACATATAAATGACCTTAAAAGAGTCACAAATCAAGACAACTTATACCTGTTCGATCACATTTGCTAGGCGTTTCCCAAACCCTGATTGAACTAGAAATTTTGTTTTAGTTAATTGTACATTGGAGGGTTTGGTGGACAAAATTATAACACAAACCAAACTCGTGGAATTTGATGCCACCAATATTATGATGTCTGACAGGTTCATTGAAAAACACGGGACACATATCATTGTGGGGCTGAGCGTAGGTGGCCATGATGTGGTTCTGGTCAGGCAAGACAAGTCTTCTAATATTGGTCCATCAGAGCTGAAGAAACATTTAGATGACCTTGGTGATCAATTGTTTACAGGGACGTGCAATTTTACTCCAAAAACACGAGATCACAAGGCTAAGGTTATATTAATCAATCCCGTCCCCTACCAAGTAAAATTTCTGTTAGCTTTCTATCCTAATAACTCAATTGAGCTATAAATTGCAGGCACCGCAGGCTTTTAATGTCTTTGATCCACAACCTGTTGCCTTCGATAGCTTCTCGTCCGTCAGCAACACAAAAGATGTAGGTTCCACTCTTGCAAATAATGGTTATTTTAATTACCCAGAGAAGAAAATATCCGTCAAATTCGAATGCTGTCATGGCACCACATTATTGGTAGCTATAAATATAATTTAACATTCCTCATGTTCATGGCCCAGAGGACCCACATGTCAAAGAAGAGAGAGAGCTATTTTTTTTTTTTAAAAAAAAAACTATTGCAAATGATTCAAACTCGTATTGAAGCAGGGGGTTGATTTTTGCAGGGAATCACTGTTCTATATGCCAAGAAGGGAGGCGATACATCAGTAAGCAGTCACTTTGAGTGGCTTCCAACAGTTTCTTCCATGCCAGATGCAATTGATTTTAGCTTCATACCCATAACGTCTCTCCTGAAAGATGTTCCTGGCAAAGGTTTCTTGTCTCATGCTATCAATCTTTATCTTAGATGTAAGTCTTTCCGTTGCTGCCTCTCTTACTGCAATGCTATAATAAGCATTAAAATGATATCCACCCGGAGATTTACACGACTGTTAACTTCAAGGCCATGATATTAATTGAGTTGCACGGAAATTGGCTTGGAAATCATTATTAATAATAATAATAATAATAAAATTAGCATGTTACATTTGCTGAATCCACTCGTGTGTGAAACTGATTTTTCTTTTCTTTGTGATTTCAGACAAGCCTCCTTTATCCGATCTGTCTTATTTTCTTGATTTTCAATCTCACAAGATTTGGGCCCCTGTTCACAATGACCTGCCACTAGGCCCTTCCACAAATGTGGCAAGTTCATCTTCAGCTCTTCACTTAAACTTTCTGGGCCCTAAACTCTATGTGAACACTAGTCAGGTAGCACTTTAAACGGCTAAACCTGGCATTTCCTTTTACGAATTTTCATATAATTTAATGCCTGTTCTTAATAAACTATGCTCTGGCCATACAGGTTACAGTTGGAAAGAGACCAGTAACTGGGATGAGATTTTATCTTGAAGGCATGAAATGTAACAGGTAACAGTCGAAAACATGTGAACTTTTTGAATAATCCTCAAGAAATTTAAGATTTTTCTTGGCCAACTGGAGGATGAACACGTTTCTGTGGCAATGTGACATGGTCTTTATCTTACATGCCTGATGATTAGCATTAATCAGGCCTATATATCCCCTTTTCAGGTTAGCCATACACCTCCAACACCTAACAAACACCCCAACAATTCTCGAAAACAAGATAGATGACAGCATGCAATTATGGCGAGGATCCGATGACATTGATAACGAAGGATACTTTGAAGCTATACATCGAAACAAGTTTTCCTATGTATGCACAGCACCAGTAAAATATGACCCCAGATGGAGTACTAGAAAAGATGTAGCTTACATTGTCACAGGAGCTAGACTTCAGAAAAAGAATCATAACTCGAAGAGTGTCCTCCATCTTCGGTTACTGTTCTCCAAGGTTTCATGTTCTCTTATAGTTCAGTCAAGCTGGGCACAAGGCTCTTCAGGATTTTCGCAGAAGTCTGGCCTCTTCTCTGCCATAAGCACGTCGATAACAGGCAATCCTGTGAAAGATAAACCTAATCCTGTGGTGGTGGATTCCAGTGTATTTCCATCAGGACCTCCAGTACCAGTGCAAACACAAAAGCTTTTGAAGTTCGTAGATACATCACATCTGTGTAGAGGGCCACAGGACAGTCCTGGGCATTGGCTAGTAACAGGGGCTAGGCTGGACTTGGATAAAGGGAAGATAAGCTTGCAGGTTAAGTTCTCCTTGTTAAACATCTATTCATGAAGTCAAGACAAACTTCATACTGTGAAATTTCTCTTTTGAAGCCAAACTGAACCTCTAAATATTGTCCTTGTCACCTTGCAACAATATGTACATAGAATGGTGGCTTTACATTAATGTATTTTTTTTTTTTGCATATACGAAATAAAGAGTTGAAGTCTGTACAAGTAAAAACATGCTAAACTTGATTGTAAATCATACTTCATAAAATTCGGACTTGAATGAGAATGATGGATGAAAAATATAAAATTGTTACATGGTATAATATTCTTAACACAAGAATATTATAAATAGAGAAATCAAGGTCAAACGGATGAGATCGTTCTAAGTGAAATAAATAGGGAAGATCCTTATACTAATAGCCAGGAGATGCCATCTCGATACGAGGAAAGAGCTGACATTTGCTAATAAAAATAGATGGTTCGTGGCTGAATTGATGATGAAATGAGTCAAATCCAAATGGGTTTAGATCAAATCAAGTCAGATCAAGATCAAGAATGTGTTATTTAAGAATGCAAGCAACAAAGAGAAAGTAGCAACGAAAAAAGATTGCCACAATTGTTTGATAGATTAGTAACTATGGATGAATCCATAATAATTGTTTGCAAACGATTAAGCAATTCATAATGTAAAATAATAATATAATAAGATGACAATGGTGGAGAACAGACCCCCTTTGGCGCGCCCCGCTCCCCGCGCCGCTGCGCCAGACGGGTTGGCAAACGAGAACCAACAATCAAATGGGTATAAATACCCTAAAAGGAAATGGGTCAGTAGGTATAAATACCCTAAGAGATGACAGTTTGGTTTGTGCACATTGCGGAGAAACAGGTCACTCAAAACAGAGATATTATGAAATTATTGATTACCCTGACTGATGGGATTTTCAGAAAAAACCTTGTAAAAATCTTGGATTTTTTTTTTTGTGAATTTTACGGAACCAGGACAAGGACAACCAACGACAAACGTTGTTCATCCAGTTATAATTGGTAAAACTTATGCGCTCTTTGTTATCACTAAGAATAGTTTTTGAATTATTAATACAGATGCATCTGATCATATGACTAAAGATCTTGGTAACTTAAATTCCTCAAAACCTTTTTCTGATTCAATTATTTGTACCATTAACAGTAATACTTCTCCGATTACTGGAGAAGGGTCTGTATCTTTAATGATTCTTACCCTGGATACCGTTTTTGTTGTTCCACCACTCGAATACAACTTCCTATTTATTAATCAAATTACTTCTATCCTTTTGTGCATTGTAATGTTTTGGTCTTTCTTTTGTGTGTTTTCAGGACATTCTAACTTGGAAGATTCTTGGTTATGGTGTTAGACGGGGTGACCTTTATTATCTGGAGTATGGTTATGGTTATGGACAGGCACATCAAGCAACAAGCAAGGACAAAGCTTAAACACTCATATGGTTATGGCATCGAAGGCTCAGACATCTCTCATTTGGGTACCCTAAGAAATCACAATGACATTTGTTCTCAAATCTCAGTAAGTTAGAGTTTAAATGTGAAATTTGTGAATTGGCTAAAAACTATCGTATTTTTTATTTACCAAGTTTGAATAAAAGTTCAAAACCTTTCGCAGTTATTTATTCTAATATTTGGGGCCTGCAAAGGTCCTGTTTTTTCACATGCCCGTTATTTGTTATATTTATTGATGAATATACTCAAATGACTGAGGTTTCTCTCATTCGGAATAAGAGTGATGTTGGTACAACTTTTTAGGAATTTCATAAAATTGTGATAAAGCAATACCATTGTTTGATTCTTACACTACAATCGGACAATGGTACAAAGTTTATGGATCAAATTTTAGGTATATTCTTGGGCCACCATGGAATTCTACATCAAGCTTCATGCACTTACACTCCACAGTAAAATGGATTAGCCGAGTGAAAAAAATAGACAGATTATGGAAGTCGTTCAGGCACCATTATTTGGCATAAATATGCCTAAATTCTATCAGGGTTAGGCAGTGAAATCAACTGCCTACTTGGTCAATTGCACATCATCCAATGTGCTTCATTTTCAAACTCCTCAGCAAAAGATGGATGTACAATCTACATTTATATACCTAAGGTTATGCAGAGTAAACTTGACCCGTGTGCGAAGAAGTGTGACTTTATTGGGATATATTAATGGTGACCTACCACAACCAGAACCTCATGATCCTACGTTTAAGAGATGGAGGACAAAAAACTCTATTGTAAGAGGATGGTTGATTGGCTCAATAAATCCATCCTTAGTTAGAAACCTCATTCGATTCCCAATTGCGAAACAGGTATGGGACTCAATTTCTACACCCTACTATAATGGGACTGATACATCTCAGGTTTATGAGTTAAAGAGACGTGTAACTAGAATGAAGCAATTAGGAGAACCAATTGAGTCATATTACAATGATCTTCAAGGCTTATGGAGGGAATTGATTTTCATATACCAAACCCAATGGAGTGTGCTGGTGATATCCAGAAATATAACTCCCTCTTACAAGAAGATCATGTGTATACATTCCTTGATGGGCTAAATGACAAACTTGACAAGATTAGAGGTGATGTACTTCAACTTAAACCATTTCCAATTGTTGAACAAGCTTATGCCTATGTCTGAAGGGAGGATACTAGGCAAACTGTTATGCTCTCAAAAACTGGAAACACTCTAGTTTTTGCTATGTTCTCTAGAGGAATGAAAGGAGGTTCTCAAAGACAGCTCACATTCCAAGATACATATTTTAAACTACATGGGTATCCAGAATGGTGGGCTGAACTCAAAGGACGAAAACAAAGAGGAGTCGCTAGTGGTACTAGATGAGCAACCATGATGAGTACAGATCCAATAAGTGCAGAACTCAATCTTTTGTTTGCTCCACTTAAGGAATCACAAGATAAAATCACAAAAGCTCCTCTCGAGAATCAAGGTGACAATTGCTCTTATGATAGCAGTGCTTTACTAGCCTCTAAGGAATGAAACAAAAATGAGTGGATAGTGGATTTAGGAGCAATGGACTACATGACATTGAATCCAGATGATTTTATTGAAACAATAGAACCAAGGCGAAACGATATATTCAATGCTAATAGGGTTATGTATCCAGTTACCCGGGCTGGAACAATAAACATATCATCTTCAACATCACTGCCTAATACTCTATTGGTACCATGTCTTTATTAATATATGTGGGTCAAGTCACCGAAGAACTTAATTGTTTAGCATTAATGTATCCAAAATTTTGTTTGTTTCAGGATATCCCTACGAAGGAGATCATTAGGCGTTGTACTAAAAGAGAGGGTTATATGATATGGATGATTTCAATTCGGGTAGAGTCAACATTGTGAGTCATACACTTGAAGCAAATATAGAACAAATTTGGCTTTGGCATTATCGGTTAGGACATCCATCGTTTAGCTACATGAAACATTTATTTTCATAACTTATTTCCACTTTGAATTATTCAGATTTTAGATGTGAAACTTGCATCCTAGCCAAGAGTCACCATATACCTTTTCCGATTAGTCTTAATAAAAGTGATTTTCCTTTTATTTTGATTCACTCTGATGTTTGGGGACCCTCTCCCATTACAATTGTTTTTCGTATACAATGGTTTATGACCTTTGTGCATGATTGTACTCGAATGACATGGGTATATTTGCTGAAATACAAGGATGAAGTATTTGAGGTGTTTCAAGCATTTCATGCTATGATTCAAAACCAATTTACAGCTAAACTTCATATTTTTTAATCTGACAATGGAGGGGAGTATATGAACCAAGATTTCGAAGACATGGACTTCTCCATGAGACTTCATGCAGTCAAACTCCACAACAAAATGGAGTAGCCCAAAGGAAAAATCGACATATTCTTGGAATTGCTCACTCTCTATTAATTGGTACAAAAACATCGGGTCATTATTGGGATAATGCTATTGGGACTGCTGTTTATTTGATGAACCGAATGTCATCTAAAGTTTTGGACTTCAAAACTCCATTACAGGTTTTGTCCCAACATGTTACCCTTCCATCTCTACTTCTTATACCACCAAGTTTATTCAGTTGTGTTGTGTTTGTTCGTCTACACAAAAATCAAAGGACCAAATTTGAACCTTTTGTTGTTCGATGCATTTTTTTGGGATATTGTCCAGAAGGGCTATCAATGTTATGATCCAAGTACAAGATGGGTCTATGTATCAATGGATGTAACTTTTATCGAATTTGACAGTTTTATTCATAACAAATATCAACTTCTCCTCTTCAGGGGAAGATTTGGGATGAAGAGCAGAAGTGGTGAGATGGTCTGACAACAACAAGTACAAGATTAAATCAAGAGGTTATGGATGGACAAAATCAAGAGGTTTTAACTAGATCAACTATAATAACAACAACACATGAAACAACACCAGTAACACACCCCGAACTGAATCAAGAAGCGGCACTAGAGACTACACTAGTATTGGATATCAGACTACATGAAGAAGGAACTGCTGTGACAACAACTCTAAAAGTGTTTGTTATAAAAGTTGAGGCCTCTTCTATAGAAATTAGAGGTGACCATTTTCGGTTCGGTTCGGTTTGGTTTTTTTGTCAAAATAGTAACCAAACTGATTTAAAAAAAAAAACAAACCAAAACCGAACCGAATTTATTCAAAACCGGTCACTTTCGGTTCGGTTTGGTTTGATTTTTTTGGTTAAAAAAAATCATAAAACCGATTTTTGTTTTTGGCCCTTCTGATAGGCCTTCTGATGGGCTTTTTGATGGGTTTTCTAATAAAATTTTTGATGGGCTTGAAAAACTATTTTCGTATAAGAACCCAAAGTATTTTTAATTTTTTTTGCAACAAATACAAATATTAATGTATTAAATTGTTAATATAGTGTTTATTAAGTTTTTTTTAACCTTTCTAATACTTTTGTTTTGTGTAATTTAGCATGATGAGAGATAATTAAAACTACACAAGTGAACAAATTTAAATTTAAATTACTGAAAATGCCTTCAAAAAGGGCTTCAAAATAAATAAGAAACATTAACATAAAAAACTTCAAGAAATACAGTTGGTCTTGAACTAATTATCATCCGTGGCTAGATTTAACTTTCAACCAAAATCTACAAAAAAAAAATAGAAATGTTAGATTGAAAATAAGTTGATTATTATTTAATAAAATAAAAATACAAATGTATAAGAAAAATAACCTAATTCAAGATTTTCATATTTTTCATAATCATCTATCAAGGTTGTAATGTCGATTGGGACCGATCCATGATGTAACCAATTTTGACAACAAACAAGTGCTTGAACAGTTGTTGGAGATAAAGAACTTTGGAATTGGTCGAGTATACGACCGCCTATACTAAAGGTTGATTCAGAAGCCACTGTGGATATAGGAATAGCTAAAACATGTTGTGCAACCTTCGAAAGTATTTTATATTTTGAACCATGTATTTTATATTTTGAACCATTAACCTTCCACCAACCTAAAATATCTAATTTCTCATCATCAGGATCCTCACAACCATCATTCAAATACCTCTCCACTTCATTTTTATTTTCTACACTTTCTTCCTCTTGTAAATGTCTTTTGAATCGCGCAAAAGTATTAACATACAATATGAAATTTAACATATTTCAACTTAAATCGTGGATCTAAAATATTAGCCACATACAATATGAAATTCTGATTTGCATCATATCCCCAATACTTCTCAAACTTCAACATCATTTTCATCGCCATTCCACTCAAAATATTATCTCTACTTTTACACAATTACAACAAGTTTGTATGCATGTAAATCAATTCATTGAAGAAAGAAAACTTTAATGTAACTGTGTAAAATATCTTTAAGAACTTGACCAAAATTCTACCATTTTTCCAATCCTCCGAATCAGGTGGCCCTATATTTTTCTTATTCCCTTTTGAATCAACTTCTAAAAAATAACCCATATACCTAGGTTCACTCTCACCTAACCTCACAAACACCTTCTCAAATTTTTCTACAACATCCAACATGAGATAAGTTGAATTCCATCGAGTTGCAACATCCAAACATAAAAACTTTTTACACTCTATATGCAATTTTTCTGCATATTTTTTAAATGCAAGTTGCCTCGCAGGTGAAGATCTCACAAATCTTATTGCATTTCTAATCTTAACAACTGAATCATGAATCTCTTTCAAGCCATCACCCACAATAAGATTTCTAATATGTGCACAACATCTTACATGCAAATGATAATTTTCTAATATATTAAATGATCAATCTATCATCACATTCTTCAAATAAGAAATAGTCACATTATTGGAGCTTGCATTGCCTACTATAACAGTAAAAAGTTTGTCAATCCCCCAATCTAACAAATAATTCTCAATCACTTGACCAATTACCTCACCAATATGATTTGAAACTTGACAGAAATTGAGAATTCTTTTATGCAATTTCCACTCACTATCAATCCAATGAGCCGTTAAGGACATATAATTAATGTTTTGGATTGATGTCCATGTATCTGTTGTTAAACATAATCGTTGACCCCTAAGTGCTATCTTTAAAATTTCCTTCTCGTCAACATAAATTTTTAAACAATTTTTCATAACAGTAAAACGAGAAAGACTATCAAATCTAGGTTGTATTGTCCTTAAAAATGATTTAAATCCCCTTCCCTCCACAAAATTAAAAGGCAACTCATCAATTATAATCATTTTTGCTAGTGTTAATCTACATTCTTCATGATTATAACCTATTGCCTTTAGAGTGCCTATATTTTTGTATTCTGATTCATCACTCTCTTTCTTAGGTTCTAATACCAACAGTTTTTGCTTCTTATCAACCACAAAGGGGAATTTTTTGCATACTTTCAAGTGACTCCACATATTGCTTGTTCCATTCAAAATAGTATGACATGTATAATTCCTTCTACAATAATTACATGCAGCTCTAGGTTTATAAGGATCACCATCTAGTTTTGTGAAATGATCCTAAATTTGTGACTTTTTCATATCATCAATATTTCTTTTTCCCAATATAAGGACTTTAGGTTGTTTACCTCTATCATTTGTGACAGATCCTGATCCTGCAGTGGTTGATGTAGTTTGAGTGTTTGAAGTGAAGGCATTAAATGTTGATGTTAGGGGTAGTGTCGATGGATGAAACATTTTGGTTTTCCATCTGTAATTACCAAATGAAAAAGATCAAAACATGTTAATAAAATATATTCAAAATAATTCCATAACATATTCGCAGCATATATTCATAATAATTCCACAATATATTCGCAACATATATTCATAATAATTACCAAACATTCCACAATTAATTAACCTGCATGATAAAAGATATAGAGATTTTAAGCTATTGTGCTATCAACTACTATGGGAAAAAAATATATTAAAGAAAAAAAGTTATTTATACAAACTCTTATGGATATAGGCCTAGTCAACTTTAGATAGCATTATTATAATTATGGTAAGAAAAAAAATTAAAATTTATTTATTATGTATTTATAAAACTCTTATTTATTGGTCAATTGATTCAATGATAAACTAGTCATTTGATATTATTTTGCTCTGTTTTGTTTTATTTACTATGTTGTAAGAACTCTAGCCATTCCACTTTTGTCAGGAAAGAAAAACTATCAAGAATATTGTCCTTTATGTAAAAACCCGGATTTATATATATATATATATGCATAATCCCATACATCACGATCCATATTGATTCTCATCAGTAAACATTATCCATACAATAACATTCCATTGAAGAAATAAGGTTCGCATAAACGTTCAATATTACTGTTTTCATAGGTTTTTAATTAGAAATATACATACATAGATATGGTTTACGTTCTTAATCTACTAGTGAAACTTCCCAATTTACACAAAAAGGTTTTTACAAAATTATGCATTCCATACATCGCTCCATCCTAAAACAACTTAATTTCGAATGCAATTTACGTGGTTCTTTTCCAAAAGTAGATCCCCTTTTTATTAGGTTCCCTAGATTTCACATGGCTGTGACGTCCCTGTAGTAGCACAACATATAATGAAATACAATTTCTTAATATTAGTATTAAAAGTTCTAATCTAATGACCAATCGAATAAAAGGACACAAATATCTTGAAATTTCTATATAAACATGGTGCAATTTAGTTGTAAAAGTTTACAGGGACTTCATTCCTCTTTTTCGAGTATCATTATCATTCCTTTGAATATTATTTTAAGACGCCCATATCTGAGGTCAACCATTACTCCCCATGATACCTCTTTATGAACACTGTTAGCCGAAACTAACCATTCTTTTATTTCGTCCATCCTTTCGGATGCCATTAGCCGTAGCTAATCAATCATTTATCCCGGATATCCTTTCGGACGCCATTAGCCATAGCTAATCAATCATTTATCCCAGCCATCCTCTCGGACACCATTAGCCATAGCTAATAAATCATTTATCCCGGCCATCCTTTCGGATTCCAATAGCCGTAGCAATTCAATCATTTATCCCGGCCATCCTCTCGGACGCCATTAGTCGTAGCTAATCAATCATTTATCCCGGCCATCCTTTCGGACGCCAATAGCCGTAGCAATTCAATCATTTATCCCGGCCATCCTCTCGGACACCATTAACCGTACGCCATTAGCCGTAGCTAATCAATCATTTATCCCGGCCATCCTTTCGGACGCCAATAGCCATAGCAATTCAATTATTTATCCCGCCCATCCTCTCGGACACCATTAGCCATAGCTAATCAATCATTTTCCACATTTATGCGTTCATAATTTAATATAAACCTCATCGTAATTGTGAACTATTCAATTTAGAAAGTTTCTTACATGATGTAAGGATGGAGGGTTATAATTCACTTACTTGCTCTACTTCGGGGTTGTTCTTGTCTGGTCGATGGTTCAATCCCGACTGCTCCTCCTGCGACATCGATGCCTAACTATTAGTATACTTCTATTTTCAATTTTATATTCATCAATATACTTATTTCAACAATTCCAGTCAAAACAAGCTTACAATTTTCAGTAAAATTATCAACAATTTCTTTTCATGATCTCACAGATTTTCCAGCGCAATACACACATGAGATTTTAGCAACATTACCCATCAATTCTCATCCTAGGTCCACATTTTTCCATCCTAATTTATACATGAAAATTTCAGCAACATACTCATCAATTTTCATCATAAACCCACATTTTCCAGCACAATTTATACATGAAAATTTCAGCATCATATTCATCAATTTTTCATCATAAACCCACATTTTCCAGCACAATTTATACATGAAAATTTCAGCATCATACTCATCGATTTTTCATCATAACCCACATTTTCCAGCACACTTTATACATGAAAATTTCAGCATCACACTCATCAATTTTTCATCATAACCCACATTTTCCAGCACACTTTATACATGAAAATTTCAGCATCATATTCATCAATTTTTCATCATAACCCACATTTTCCAGGTTCTCCTAATTCATTTTGTTTCAACCTTCAAGAAGAACCAGAAAAAAAATCTCATGACACTTACTTATCTTATCTCACTATGTTTTTTGAAAGCTTTGCAACTCTTCTTCCTCTTCTCTATTTCATTCACTATTTTCACAAGGTCCTCTCCTTTATTTTTAGCTTAAGGTTTGGTTGAGAAAAGAAGGAAATGGGGTGGAAAAGAAGAGGTTGGGTTCGACTGGAAAGAGGAAAAATTGGGTGGGAAGAGAAGAGATAGAGTTCGGCTGGAAAGAAAGAAGATTTGGGTGGAAAGAGAGGCTAATGGTCCAGCTGGGACAAAGAAGAAATAAAATAAAAGAAAAGAAAATGCTTTCGGCTGGAGAAGAAAAAGAATTTAGGTGGAAGAGAAAGGTGTGGTCGGCTAGGTGGAGGAAGATTTGGGTGGAAAAGAGACCCCACACCCACTCACCTCGTATTTTATATTCAGAATATGGGGGGTTGTTTGGGGTTTGGGTTAACTATATACTAATCCTTCTTTTGTTCAATCTAAAACCGGTTTTGCTCTTCCTCTTTCCCCCCCTTTTTTTTAAACAAAACGAATTTGTCTTCATTTCTCATTTATATATTTTTTTCTCTCGGATGTTTACACTTTATCTCCTTTTTTTCTAAACTTGTGTCGGTGCAGGGTGTTAAGAATTTATTTAATTACTACTTTACCTAGTCGAAGACAAAGCTCCAACAAAACAGCATCCAAAATTCCAAATCAGAAAGACAGAAACATTTCTTTTGAAGATCGAAGACCCTAACCTCCAAATCAATATTTTTACAATGATTTGTTTAATAAATAAGCAAAGAGAATTTAAATAAATATTCAAGCATATATCAACTCTAAGGACAACAAGCCATAACCCTAACATCAACATATTCCATCGAGAATTAAAATAAATATTCTAAACTCCAAGGACAACAAGCCCTAACCCTAAAATCAACTAGTTACATTTACTTACTTTTAAGATGCAGACTTGCACAGACAAAGAGGCGAGAACCTCCTTGATAAGGTAGAGAGACGAGAGGCTGTTTGTTGCTTTCTAAGGTGATGTTTGCTGTGTTAGACTATTAGACTCAAAGAGGATGAGAGGACAGAGGCGAGGGAGGTGAGAGCTGAGAGGAGGCGAGGGAGTCTGGACAGAGGCGAGACGCGAGAGAATTTAGGGTTTCTTGTATTTATATTAACAATTTAACACTTCAAACCGAACCGAACCAGTTCGGTTTGGGTCAATTAGTTTTGTGAGTACAAAACCGATATCGAACCGAATTAGACGGTTTTTATAATTTTGTACTCGGTTTAATCGGTTTGTTTTTTCGGTTCAGTTTTTTCGGGTTTTTTTCAAGTTTTCTCGATTAAATCGGTTTTTCGGTTTGGTTTGCTCACCACTAATAGAAATTGAAGGAGAGAAAGAGTTTGCATTGCACATTCAAAATAAACAAACCCCTCTCTTTGATGTACCCGACAGTGACAAGCCTTCATCTAAGGATATTCTTGAGGTAACCTCACATACATTATCTTCTAGAAATGTTTTGGATATCCCTACTGGTTATCACTTACCTTTATGACACAATTGGGGCAAGCCCCCACCTTGTTACTCACCATATGATGAAGGGAAACAATCAAAATATCTGATCTCAAATCATGTGACTACACAAGAACTTCTTGACTCTCTTAAAGCCTTTGCGCATAGGCTGTCATCTTGTAAAATCCCTTACGAAATCCAGGAAGCATTAACTGATTAAAAGGTGTCTCAAGCGATTCAAGATGAAATGGGAGCCTTGAATAATAGTAGAACTTAGGATCTTGTGTCACTACCGAATGGGAAGAAAACAATTAGGTGTAAGTAGGTGTTCTCCATCAAGCATAAAGGCAGATGATTCCATTGAATGGTACAAGGCGAGATTAGTCGCCAAGGGTTATACTCAGACATACAGAATAAACTACCGAGAAACATTTTCTCTAGTAGCAAAACTTAATACTGAGAGAGTATTGCTATCCATGGATGCAAATTTAGATTGGCCCCTACATCAGTTTGATATGAAGAATGTGTTCCTTCATGGCGATCTTGAGGAGGAAATATATATGGATATACCACCTGGCTATACATCATCCGCTCCTGGAATTGTCGGCATGTTACAACGAGTGTTACGAATTGAAGCAATCACCTCATGCATGGTTTGGTTGATTTAGCATGGCTATGAAAAAGTATGGTTTTCAACAAAGCAACTCAGACCATTCTCTCTTCCTAAAACGATGATTGAGTAAGATAACTGCTTTGATATTTTATGTAGATGACATGATTATTACAGGAGATGATATAAAAGAGATCTACAAGCTACAAAAGCAGCTAGCTACAGAATTTGAAATGAAGAACTTGGGTGGACTTAAATATTTTCTTGGAATCGAAGTGGCCAGATCTAGACAAGGCATTTTTCTCTCACAAATAAAGTATATACTTTATTTACTTATGGAAGTGGGAATGCTTGACTGCAAGCCAATGGATACTCCAACTGTTAAGAATCAGAAACTTGGAGAGTACCCTAACTAGGAACCATCTAATAAAGAGAGATACCAACGGCTGGTAGGTAAGCTAATATATTTATCACATACTCGTCTAGATATTTCATATGCCATTAGCTTAGTCAGACAATTTATGAACAATCCGAGTAAAGACCACATGGAGGCAATCATTAGAATTCTTCGATACTTGAAATCTAGGGGGCTTATGTTTTCCAAAAATGGTCACTTGGACATTGAAGGATATACCGAACTGATTAGGTAGGGAACGTGTCTGATAGAAAATCTACATCCCAATATTTCACATTCGATGGGGAAAACTTTGTTACATGGAGGAGTAAAAAACAGAAAGTAGTAGCATTATTAAGTGCTGAAGCTGAATTTGAAGGTATGGCTAAGGGACTTTGTGAGCTCCTATAGATAAGCAGACTAGTCTTAGAAATTAGTTTCATCCTGAACTCAGAAATGAATTTGTGTTGTGATAACAAAGCTGCAATTGAAATATACCAGAACCCAATTCAGCATGACAGGATAAAACACATTGAGACAGACCGATATTTCATCAAAGAAAATCTTGAAGAACAAGTGATTTTGTTTCCCTTCATCGGGTCAAAAGATCAACTTGCTAATATGCTTACAGAAGTTGTCTCCAACAAAAACTTTCATAACTCACTTGACAAGTTGTGTATCAAAGACATTTTTTCACTAACTTGAGGGGAAGTATTGTCATGAGCTGTACAAAACTCTATATATTAGGAAATTAGAACAATCATATTTCTTATTTATAAGCATCCTGATTGTTATGGGATACTAATTATTTTCTTTCCAAAGGTAGCTGCGTAGGACAACATATTGTCTGTATATATATTGAATATTTGTAATAAGAAAAGCATGCAATTCTCTCCCTGTAAATCTCACTAATTGACACAATGTAGGAGTAATAAGTTGCATGATTGCCATATCATACATTTTCATATCAAAACAACATCACAATCCATACTAGAGGAAGAGTTAGAAAGGATAGTACCACATTCACCAGTTGAGAGAGTGGAGGACACAGGTGAGAACCATCAACAAAGCCAATGATGTCATTGCTCTCCTGTACCAATTGCATTTGAAAATATCAATTCAAATAGTTTGAATCATCCAATCTCACATTCACAGAGGTTATAATTGTCGAAATGAGTGTTGTAATTGGAGATTGCAGAATTTGCAATTATGCAACATTCACCATTTTTTAGCAATATGTAGCTCGTAAAGAAGATGTGTATTGAGCTCAAAATTACCTTAATCACTTTTCAAAAAGCTTAAAGAACAACTACTCATACTCATAGTCACGAAGTAATCAGAAAGGCAAAGAAATTTGAGAGAGAATGAACAATAATGTAAATAGTAAGATGGATAGTGTGTGGGTGTTGAATTTGAAAGAAAAACACCCCAAAACTTTCCAATAAACTCAAGGAACGATTATTTAGACTTAAAGTCACAAACTAATCAGAGAAACAAGGTAAATTTAATGAGGATGAACAATAATCTGAACAGTGAGTTGAACTGTAAATTGTTTGTTGAAATTTGAAGACAATGTCACCAACACGTTCTTTGAATGATCAAGGAGATGATAGAGTTATACAGACTCAATATCATAAAAAATGACCAATAATTTGAGCAAGAAATGTAGAACAAAAAAATTTCAAGAGGATGAAGTTGAGTAGCAAATCGCGGAAGCAAATATCTTGGATCAATTTATTTGCATGAGCACTTTAGAAGCTCTGATATCATGTTATGAACTATGAATTACTGTGATTGAATTGAGAAGAAGAAGAAGATCACTTCACTGATAGTTAGGGATTCTAGAGAGAGAAGAGAAGGAGAGAGAGAAGGGAAAGTTAAAATGAATTACTGTTCACAACAGACAAATCACACACATTATGTATGTCTATCAAGTACACCCTATTTATACTTATTTAAAATATGTATGCATACTTCTATTTATACTTTAACACTCTTAAAAAAAACATTAAAAAACTAAATTGACTTTGAGCAACTGTTAATTAAAAAAATAGTTTTAAAATATGCAAATACCCATGGTTGGAAAATTTGTCCGTGAATACTACAAGTGCAAGGGATAAAAAAGAAGAAGAGTTTATAAAGCTATGAAATGAAAGAGAAAGAAAGCGCTACAGTCATCTCATGACACGCGAGGCCCGCAAGCTTCTCACTGTTTTAAGCTTGATAAATAATGATTTCGAAAATTTCTTTTTTAAAAAATAGTTTTTTTAATGTTTTAATAGTTTTGATGAACCCATTTAAAAAATAGTGTTTGTTAATTAAAAATGATTTGAGAATCTTAATATAAATTGTGGTATTATAAAATCCTCTTTCTGATTTACAGATCTTGCTGACTCCTTGGGACTCAAAATAATTTTGTAAGGATTGCATCATAAATCAAAAGCTAGCCTGAATAATTGTAATCTGCTCTATGCATATGCACTGAAAAGCAAGCATCATATCTTATATCTACAAGAAGCTAATTGGAGATGGTACAGGTTTATTGACAGGAGAAGGCAAACCAAACATTTATTCAACAGCAGAAACTACAAATATATTTCCAGTTCGGATTATTTACAGCTTTCATTTATTAAAATTAACCTAAATAATAATATTATATATATATATATAATAATAATACACACAAATAACAATGAGCCAAAGACAAGTAGTCACAGAAATATCAAATACGCACATGCTTTGAGTTTTATATGCAAATAAATATATAATTTTCATAATAAAGAGGCAACGAGCACGCCCGCGAGAGGACAGAAGAAGGGACGTCTTCTATCCTTCGATCTTTAATTCAAAGCTCACTATTCGATTCAACCGGCGCACCGGTTGTGCCTTTCCCTTAATCTCGATGAGCTTGTCATAAACACACCAGGGAAAACTGAGGAAATGAACTCGATCCGTTCCATCGCTGTAGAGACCCCAAAATCTAGGATGATACGTGACGTGGTACCAAGCTGATGCTTTTCGACGAAGTACATCTGGGCTTTCCACCGTGCCGCACTCGTCGAACCAGGCTCTAGCTTGCTTCTTCAAGAACTTTACAGAAAAATTAATACTATCCAAGTCCCTTTTCTTATCAAAAGATTTTCCCGTTCTCATGACGAAACCACCGATTATTTCAGCCTCAGTTTTGATCCCGAAATAGTCCAGCAAGTTCCCCAACTTTTCATCGTATTGACTTTTGTAATTGAAAGCCTCGTCGATATAATCCTTGAATCCATCAACTTCCATGTCACTGTCATAAGACCGCCTTGCCACTTCCCTAGTGAAGGTTCTTCTAGAACCTGTGCCCGGTGGGATGTCTCTTACAGCTCGAAAAAGCTTTCCAAGTACACGCTCGGATACATAGGTAGCATGCTTATCTTCAGCCTTCTCCATAAAATCTGGATATTCTTTGACGCGTAGCTCTTCAGGAATTTTAGCAGGCACGCCGGTTTTTGGGAAGTCAACAGCGATCGATGCTAGCCGAGCAAGCTCGATACATTTTTCACTTCTTGCCATGAGAGGCTCCCTGTCTGCAAAGACCACGTGAGCATTGCAAATGATCCCCAAGCTGTCGTTGAGTAGGTAATCTGCAAAATACTCCTGAACTTCCTGTAACATTGCAGTAAACTAGTTAACGCGGAGCGAAAACGTCTCTTCAAGTACATGAATCAGATGTGTTAGTGTGTGTGTGAAAAATAATTCAAATAAACAGAACTTTTTGATATAGTTCTTTCCAGAGCAATGACGAACTAGCCAAGCTATTAATGAGATTACTGTTCAGGAGATGATTCCTGTGTGGGAAAATTAGAAATCATGTGAAGAACATCTGTATAATCTCATTTGATACGCCTTTGATGAATGTTAACACACGTGATTGAAGAGTTACCTCTATTGTAACATCATGGTCCAAAATCGTAGCTTGTGCTCCTGTATAATCCATGGGTGGAAATTTCTGAGGAGGAATGAGATCGGTATCCCAACTTACAAAGTAAACATCTCCATCTAGATCACTTCCCGAGCATTCATTCGTATGAGGTCTGATCAAAATTTTACTATCAGAAAGCAATGTATGCATAGAGACATATAATGCCAACACAATTAATGATAATACTTATGCCCATGTGGAAAGCATACCTAATACAGAAGATTGGAAAGTACAGTAAAATGATGTTTTCATTAGCAAAGCTAGAAGCTTCCCAAGAAACAGCAAAATAAATCTTGCAGCATGCAGTCAAGTCTGACTGACAAAACACTCTATAGACGTAGAAGTCTAGAAAGAATATGGAAAACAGAGACGAGGATTTCTGTGACAGTTTCCAAGTTGTGATGCTTCAGAATGTGTAGTGCATATAAGAATTCAAAAAAAAAATTACCTCTTTCCTTTCTGGGGAAAAACGATGCAATCCACCATGTGATGCAAAGCAGGCACATCCACAGCCTCTAAGATCTGAACGTCTCCTGGGTGTAGACAGGGGTTTTTAGTAACAACTATCTTTCCCTTCCAAATCAGAGTACGTGGATCTGTTAATCCACCTTGTAAATGATCATATAACTTCCTAAGTCTAGCACGAGAATACTGGACAAATACTTGACCATATTCCAACGTCCTGGTTTCATCCAGACATCCCATCATTGCTCTTCCTTTTGGAATAAATATCCTTGCCTTTGTCCGCAAATCAAGCAACTTCGATGCTCGGAATGTTTGCAGCATCATTGCTAGAAATGGCTCCGCACTCGGGCTATAACCGCACGCCAGCATCTCCTTCAGAACAGTTGCGATCTCTCCAGGAGCCATCGACTCAAGTGCCTCCTGTGCTCTTACTGGATCGATTAAAATAGCATCTAGTTGAGCTATGGCCTCCTTTTGCTTCCTCAGAAAACTTTCATCTTTAACCCCAAGGGTAGATAAAAGAGTGATCACTTCACGATTGAGAAAACAAGCCTGATTCTTGCTCCATTCCAGAATATCCAAGCTGGTGTTAGTTGATTTGTACTTGGACATGCTTTTCCTCAGTGATAATTTCATCGATGAAGTAGGATCGACAGCCACAACACCTTTGTAGCCTCCGTACCTAATCTGAAAGGCAGAAGGAGTAAAAGTTCTAAAGCCAAGTTTCCGAGCTATGCTATCTGCCAATTTTGATGAAATTTTTCCAATACCATCAGAGAAAACATAGTTGACTCCGTCGCTTTTGACCTCTATATCAGGAATAGTTTCTATTTCGTGCCTTTCAATGTTGAAACTTTCCCTCGATGAGCTTAAGGACTGGCCAAGCCTGGCAGCATATTTGGCCACATTCTTTATTTCACGAAAATCGCCCATCCATTCTCTAATGTCTGCTGCTGTGAGCCCAGGTCTAGACGCAAACATCCAAAGAGAACTTTCTCGTACTTGACTCTGTGAGAAACCAAGAAACTCGAACTTCTTAGATCCGATAGCTATGCCATTTCTTTGAACTGACAGAATCCTTTGATAAATCTTGGCTTGCCTCCCCTCAATTGCAGAAAATGCCCGTGGCGATATATTTGCAGAAAAAAGTTTATCAAGATCCTCGTCAATAAAAGAAATCCGAAGAAAGTTATCAATGTCATCAGGATATTGGCGTAAAATACGATTGGAGAGATTCACCTCTGGACCACAGAAGTACACTTTAGTAGGGGTTATCTGAACCCTACGTAAAAATACCAATCCATCACCTATAGCAACAGCGGGTGATGCAGGACGTCTTCTGAATTTCTTGTATTGATCCATGAGCCATCGTGCAGGATCAAAACAGCATTCCTTCAAATGATACATCTTCTCAAGGGCATTCTGTATGTAAGCATTTTCTATTCTGGATGGATTGATCAAACGAAAGAAACTTTTATCAAGTGCGGGTCCAGAAAGACAGCCATGCTGGACCAAGGAATTGACTTTAAACACAATGTCATATGGGAGTTCAGATAATTGAGCTGCACTCAAAATTGGAACAAGATCTGACTCGCAACAGAAAGTTGATCCATTTCCCAGAATGAAGGGGCCTTCATCTTCTTTGTAACGGACAAAAGTTTTCAGAAAAGTCGGAAGGTAGCCGCGAGGAAGTTCCAAGCACAAAGCAGAAGATTGTCCGATGCTGTACGATGGAGAAAAATCAACATCTCGAACCCACTGATCATCATTAGCTTCCTTAAAACTACTGAGCTTGTGCGTTTCTTTCTTAAAAATCTTGGGGCCTCCGACCATCTACCAAACGAAAGAGGAAGAAGGTGTTACGCAACTATTACACAGAATAAACATTTTGTAGACTCGATATATGGAACATACATACACAAGATTTCCCCCCACAGAATTTGAGAGTTGTTATTTCAAAAAATGAAGGCTTGAACTTTCTACAATCTACTCATCATGAATTCATACCAAATCTTATACGACACTGGACATTGTTGGCATGTAGCATAATTCGTTCAGCAGGAAATTTTGTGAACTTAGAACTTCATCAGTATAAAATAGAATTTAAAACATTTCAGAACTCTGATCAGATTCACAGTATCAAAATCAGGAACAAAAATCTCAAGTTTTACAAATTTTGAAATATAAAAGACTAAACACTTTCACGGAGTAGTCATTTCTTATCCAGAGACAAACACTACATTTATGTCAGAAGTGGCTTGAATCAGCATCTACAGTCTATTATATTGCTGATAGAGTTTTTCTTCATTTTTTTGGGCTAAGATTACGAACATCAACTGGATGTATCCTATGCCTAGAACAAATATTTGTGTGCAAGGGTTGCTAAATTCTACCTAGAAAAATAAGCAGCAATGTGAGTCATGGCTCTCATAATGATTCCCAGATCTACCATTTAAAATACACAGCTTAACATTTGATAATTTCCTTGAAAGAATCTAGAGAGAACTTTAAACTATCAAACCTGGACGAGAAGAAAATTCTTAGTTTGGCCACGAGGTCGATGCAGCTCAATATGCCAAATGTTCTCATATGATAGCTCGAGCTTGTATTTGGTGGAAACAAATGTCAGAAAAAAGTTGAATTTCCTCTGTTCAACACCACAATTTACCAAAACATGATTTTGAGTCCAAAGAGATAAGAATTTTTCCTTCGAAACCTGACATCCGAAGTGCAGTGTTATGTTATCCATGATAAACTGATCCTGAAAGACCTTTCGCGCTGGAGCAGTATCGTTTTCTAAATCCCGCGCTTTCAGATAAGAATTACCATACCACAGACCTTCATCATCTAAGGACTTGAGCTTTATCTTTTGAGCAGCTTCACTGGTTGTGAATTCAACTATAGCCCTTTTTCTTGATCCCTCACTTTTCGGTTGTGAAAATTTAACACCTAAAACTGTTTCTTCACCAGAGTATTCTTCCAGAAACTCCTTTATGTCATCTGGAGGCTCAAAAGTGAGAAAACCATACAAGCTAATCGTCTTTGCCATTGTCTGGTCAACTTTCACTGCACTTCATAGAGTACTGAATTAGTAATGCATGATCTTACAGTACCTCAATTTTGATTGGAACATAATCAGATTTGGAATTTTCATATATGAAGATTTTCCAGACATGCCCTGAGGTTGATTAAAAAAAAAAATACTTCTTCATATGGTAAAGCGGTGACTACGTATGGAAATGAAATGAGAGGTTTGTATATAATGACAGAATATAGACAGAGTATGTACCAATGAGTTGTATACAGTTTGTTGGTTTTCAATTACCGTAGAAAGCCGATGATTCTCACAGGGTCTAACAACACATTTGATTGGTTTTCAAAAAAAGATAACAACTGATTAGTTGTAGCTTGATCCTCGAATACAGGTGTAATTTAAAAGGAAAGTTAATAGTGATGATGAGTTCTCTCTCGGCAACCCAAATTCTTGGAGAAGAATAAAATAGATCGAGGGGACTATATGTTAACACCATTACAAATTTAAGATGGATCATTAACAAGTTGATTTTGACATGATATGGAATTGGTTTTTGAAATCAGATCGTAAAATTATATATAAAATATTTTTGTACAAAAATCATAAGTAAAATATTTCTAAATATAATACAATATAATTATGACCATAAAACTTTATTAGTTAAAGTTCATACATGATTTAAAATAACTTAAAAATACATCACAAAATAATTATGTTCAAAGAATTTCATTTGGTAAAAACTAACAAATTTAAAACAAATATTCTATTGACGTGCTATAAAAACTAAAATCAGCCTATATATTCATTGAAAGCACGATTATTAGTACTACTACTGGTATTAACACTAATATTGCTAGTACTAACTCCAACTTCAACAAATTATTTGGATATCAAAACATGAAAATGATATAAAAACATCAAAAAAAATAATTTAATTTAATTTAATTTAAAATAAAATAAAAGATAAAAATTAAAAAAATATTATTTTAAAAAAAAATCAAAAAATATAAATATAAATTTTGAAGTTAATATTTTAATCAATACATGAAAATCAAGAAATCCATCTTTTTCTTCTTTTTTGTAAGGACACAACAAGAGGCGTTTTATTTTGAAACTAACAGCAATCCTAAAAGGTAGGAGTTAAATCCAGAATGTCAAGAAGCAAATGTATTGCTTTTGTTCACTGATCACTTGCTAATGAAGTACAAAAAAAAAAAACATCATCAAAATTCTCCGTTGCAAGTTTGTTATTGTTAAAAAATAATATAAATTATATTACACAATTTTACCTAACAACTTGACTTTTTAGATGAGATGGTTCCTTATATAGCATCAGAGTGTTATTGACTATTGATCACGAGTTTGAATCTCACCATCCCTATTATATTTAATAAATATCAAGCACAAAATAGTATTAGTCTATACAAGTTTAAAGTCCAAATAACTTTCACTTGTGAGAGTATATTAAAAAATAATATAAATCATATTTCAGAGATTTTAACTAACAATTTAACCTTTTAGTTGAGATAGATTTTTTAATAGTTATAACCTAACTAGCAGATTAAAAGGAAAGAAAGCCGACATACCCACAGGGCTAGGCGAGATGGTAAGCGGTTGTTTTCCTTGAGTAGAGGCAGCTTCGACAGTGAATTTCCTGAACAGTTAGAGAGTACTGGTCAAAAGAGGAATATATCATGCTACAAGCACATAACTAGCTAGAGCCCAGGAGAAAAAACATAGGAATAATGAAACCTTTTTTTGTCACACGTTGAAATCAAAACTACACAAGTATATCACACCTTAAATATTAGATAGAAATGTCTGTGTCACAAACTCAGGAGTGATGTTTGTCCGTGGAAGAAGAAGGGGTAGAAGAGAGCTAAAGAAATGAACATAAGTTTTGATAATTATACAATGCTCAGAAAATGTTTACCAAGAGGTTGTAGAGATCAAAATAAATCGACAGGCAGGTCTCTACTATGAAAGAAAGCAAGAGCGCTATATAGTATATATGGCTTTTTACGTACGAGAAGTGCAGACAAAGGAAAGTGCACAATTGTTTGTTGTAGTCATTCGCTAGTTAATAATTTGCCGCCTGGAAAAAGAATGTCTCTCAAAGTTATAAAGGACGGTTTTAGTAGTATTTTGGACAGCTTCAAGTAAGTCCCTCGTTATGATCCCACTTTCAATGACATCCCCCAACTACCAGTTCAAGGAATATTTCTCTAGTTTCAGTTTCTTAAGAAAAGAAATTAAAAAACATGTTTTCGATGCTTGACTTGTGACGGTCACATTTTGAACACCGAACAAGAATAATCTCTATTAATATATATATCATTTTCTATCTCTTGAAATGTTGCAATCCTGTAAATATATTTTATAAATTTCATTGAATTAGGTTGGATAGTGGATTCTTTTTATGCCCAAAGTACAACCTTAACAGTGCAGGTGATAAGAAAGGTCTTGTTAAAGGGGTTTTTGAATTGAATTAATGGTGGGGAGAACATTGATTAGGGTGGGGATACTTGGGGTAACATTGCATAAATTTGTAGTTAGTGGATCTGATTGAAGCTATGTTATAGTTAGAGGACCCATTTGAAGTCATCACTGCCTACAACTCGTATATTTTTGTGCCGATGTACGGAAGATTACGTAAGCACAACTGTGGGCCCAGTAAACCTCTTATCGCCCGAGGGAATGACACGTTACTAGATCCTATTGGTTTAAACAGATACTTTACTTAACGTAACTAGCAGTGTGCTTGAATGCTCTTTGTAGTTTGGCGGTTAAGTTGCTTCCAGGTTCGGGTGCTTATCTTCCTCTCGGGGGGGTTGATGAGGATAATCTATTGTCACAGCGACAGCAAGCACCGCAGCGTCACACCAGAAATAGCCAGTGGTATGGGTGCACGTCACAGAATCTCTCTATTTTTTTTTTATATGGCAAATTGATTGGATGTTAACTAAAGTTCTCGAAACTTCTACCGCATTATTATGACTACTACTATTGTAATACATGTATGTTCTTTCGGATTAAAATCATCATAGGCAAAACATTAAGTGGAATACATGGTACTGGGTCTTGTTATTTTTAATGGTTTTTTTAAGATTAATTAAATATGATTTTGAAAAAAAAATATTTTGTATATTAACACATTAAAAATACTAATTTAATTTATTTAAGATAAATATATTTTTAACTTCTAAACAGTACTAAATGTATAAGTTAATTACATAATGAGCACTGCCCTTCTCCCAAATTTCCATCATAAAGGCTGGACAGAATATTTAAGATCTAATTTCAAGTAGAAAGAGAAAAATAAAACAAAAACTCTTAATTGTAAACTGAGTCTTTTTCTCTTCAAAATAACACCGTAGAGAAAAAAGAAAAAAAAAACAATTTACTTAAAAAATAGCACCGAGTAAAAAAGAGTTATCTTTGTTATAAGATAGGAGTGCTTCATATAATTTTATACAAACTTCACGAGTAAAAATAGTTATGAGATGGGATTAAAACTGTTGTGAAGAAGAAGAAGAAGAAGAAGAAGAAAGAATTACAACAATTTAGTCAAGATATAAGTTTGATTTATTTTTAAAATAGTTTTGAAAATTACATGCCCCCAACGATCTTCAATGAAAAGTAGCCCGGATCGAATAACATATATTCTACTTCCCTTGGATGGCAAGCAAGAATTTGGATGTAACTTCTCCAGGTAGTTTGGCTTGCTTGTCTCTTGAGCACCTTCCCCGTAACTGCATGCATTAAATGTCGGCGCTTCTCAATTCTACAGAGTACAGACTACCGGGTGGGTCCCGGCCTAGGGATCCAAGCTTCACTCCTCTTTGTTCTGTACTGCCGAGTTATAGTATATTATTAGAAAATAAAAAAGAGCTGATGAACTTATTGTAGATTTATCAAAGTTAAAATGCTGGAAATTTTCATTTTAGTTGAGCAGCAAAGTTATCACAGTGCTCTTTAATCAGTATTGTTTTTGCCTAGGGTCAGGAGATGTTTTGGTTTTTTGTCTTTTGTAAATACCAAGTTTGGATGTCATCATGTTCTAGTTGAAGAAAAAAGGTTATTGATTCTAACCATGAAAAACATTCTATGTTCATTTTAACCAGGGATGTTTGGTTTTATCTAGTCTTCATTATATGTAAAAATAGATCTAGTCTTAAAAAGGTTTTAGAAATGGATTAGAGTTTTGATTTTCACACTAATTAGGTGTTTCTCAACTACGAACAGGTTTGTTTGGGTTTTTACAATATTTTTTATGTGTTTTTAAATAAAAAATAGTTGAAAATAAATGGTGAAATTAATCAAAATGCGGGACACAATGTGGGTTAATAGAAAGACAACATTTTTCAAATCAAACAGACAACTGAATTTCATCTTTGTTTCAACGTTTGGAATAAGTTATAAAATAAGGTTTCTTAATGAGGTAGTAATTTTACAAAAGAGAATCACTTCTAGGAAAAGTCTACCATCATAACAAACCAAAAGAGTAAAACATTTTAATTTTGAAGTGAAACAAAAATTAAGAAGAAAGAAAGAGGGAGGGGCCAGAATGGGATTTTATTATCTAATATACTAAAAGAGGTCATGACATCATGAGTCGATTACTATGCATTATGAGACAAATCACTGTGGATTAAAATAATATTGCTCAATTTTCGGGGTTTTGGGTAGTTTGGTCCACCAGTTTACTAGTTTTTTCAATTTTGCACGAGAAAATAATAGTTTTGTCCTCAAGAAAGGAAAACAACTAGTACTAGACTGAGGAGTGCCGTAATAATTGAACATTTTTGGTCCGGCTCGGGCTGCTATTTTTATAATTTTTGCATAGTAAAATAATCATTTTGTCCCTCGAAAAAATAAAAATCAGCTCAGGCGGAGAGGTGCCATGGGAATTTTATATTTTTGAAAATGGCTAAATACTGAATATAGCCCACAATAAGACAAAATTGATGACTTAGGCATAAGGGTAGACCGGTAATAGACCATAATTGTTTATTATTTTTCTCTGAATATCGTTGGCGCTTGTGGCACGCATGATCGACAATATTTGGCCTAACACCCCATTCGAGCGGCGCTTTAGGCCTATTAAGGTGGAGGAAAATGGCTTACTAGCATCTCTATCGCTTCCCGCCATGTGATCTTCTTCATGGTCTAGCGTGTTTTGGCAATGGGTGATCATCGACGTGACGATGGACCGGTTAAACGCTTTTTCTATTTTCTCTCTTCTACACGCAAAAGTACAGGAGAGGCCACCGATTTTGTGGTTTGTTCACTTCCATCCTCGCACTTTTAATTTTTGTATGATCTTGAATTGTGTTATATAAGTTTTGATTTAAATTCAATTAGATCCTTTGATTGAAATTCATTATATATTTCGGTTACACTTCGATCCTCCTTTTAATTTCCAGATCGGGTTTAAATACCTTAATATATTCCATACATAAGTTTTGATTTTTTCACTTTTATCCTTGGATTGAAATTGATAATATATTTGATTTTTATTTTGGCCCTTCTACTTTTTTATTTTTTATTTTAAGCCCTTTATTGTTCTTATATTTCTTGAATGATCCTTATTTTTGTCCATCTATATATATAAGTGTGCTCTTAGTTTTGGTTTTTAATTTTTATTATTTTCTTATATGTTGAGGTGATATTTTCTAAAAACATTTAGCTCTTAAATTTGATTTTGTGTTTATTATCATTTGAAAATTTATATTTCTGTTTTTCTCTTTATTCTTTCTTTTAGTTTTTCTATGCGTTTTTAATATTTTTTCATTTTTCAAGTCAAATGAATTTTTTCACGTGATAATTTTATTTTATCATTTTTATTTGATCTTTTATTAAAGTTTTAGGATTTTTAGTCTTTCATTTATTTATTTTTCCTTTCATTACTAACATAATAATAATAATAATAATAATAATAATAATAATAATTATTATTATTATTATTATTATTATTATTATTATTTTAGTTTTTTTTATTGCTTACTCTTTTGTGAATGTTTTTGAGTTTTTTTCTTAGGATAATTTGATAATTTTTATTGTTTTGGTAGTAATAGTAATGATAATTTTAGATGTTAAGAATTCGATGTTATTGTTATTGTTATAATAAGGTGTGTGGATCTATTTTATTATATTTTATTATATATCAATATTATATTTTATTTTTAACTCGCAAATCCTATTAATTTATTTAATCACAATAATTATCAAAATTGTTTGCTCAACCCGCAATGTAGTGCGGACAATTTTTTATTTTTATTTTTATTCGTTTTCTCTTTTGTTAAAGTTTTTAGGTTTTTTTAGTCTTTGATTTAATTTAATTTTCATTATTAATGCAATAATAACAATAACAGTAACAATAACAAATAATAATAATAATAATAATTTTAGCCTTTTGTGCTTATTTTTTCAATGTTGTTGAGTTTTTTTTCACTGAAATAATCGAATAATTTTTATTATTTTCTCTTTTGTTGAGGTTGTAATTTTTGAAAAACAATCAGCTCTAAAATTTTAGTTTATGTTTATGATCATTTAAAAATTGATATTTCTTTTTCCATCTTTTTATTTCTTTTAGTTTTTATTAGTTTTTATTTTATTTTGAAGTGAAATGATTTTTTCAGCTAATAATTTTAATATTGTTTTATCATTTTTTATTTTTATTTGTTTTGCTTTTTTGTTATAGTTTTTAGGCTTTTTAGTTTTTGATTTAATTTTGTTTTGTTTTTCATTATTAATGCAATTATAATAATAATAATATTAATAATAATAATAATAATAATTTTAGTTTTTGTTCCTACTTGCTTTTTTGTTATTTTTTTATGTTTTATTCTCGGGGTAATTTAATATTTTTTATTGTTTTGGCAGTAATATTGATGAAAATTTTAGATGTTAAGATTTCGATGTTATTGTTATTATAATAGGATATGTTGATCTATTTCATTATATCAAACTTTACATGTATAAACATTATAGTTTAATCTCAACAATTATAAAGATTATTTACTCGACCCGCAACATAGTATGGGCAATTGACTAGTTTATCATTATTTTAAAATAAAATCTCTAACACCACAATAAAAACAACTGCAACGGAGAAGCTATATGAAGAGGCAAAGTTAAAATAATATATTTTTTGACATTATTTTGTTACTGTATATACTCCATGGAGAAAGCCATTTCAATAACTAAAAATAACTTATTTCAATAGCTAAAAATAACTTTCTCAGTGCTATTTCTAGCACTTCAAATCAAAAGGCCAAAACTTAAAATAAGTAAAAATATTCATTATTTTCTACTTCCTTGCATCCTAGGCTCAGCTCTGTGTGTGTCGGTGTAAGCTTCGTCGTTCCGATAATCTGCTTGCTTTGCCTCTGGGTACTGTATTGCAGCTCCTCACAAAATCAGCAATGACGGGCTGCAGAGCAAATCTTTATGGGAGCCTTGAAAAGCTAGATGGATCTTAACAAGGATTCCATTTTGAAATCAATTATAACTTGGTTGCAGACAAGGGAGGGAGATGGGGGCTTGTATACAAGTACTAATAATAATTAACAACAACAACAACAACAACAATAATAATAATAATAATAGAGTAGGGTTTCCATGGGTTTTTTTTATTATTATTAATTATTGTTGTTGTTATTATTAATTAGCAAAAAAATAGTTATCGTAAAAAAAAATAATTTTAAGAATTCTATTAATTTAAGACAATAAGTAATATTTACTAACTTCAAATACAACAACCACAAAAAAACATACAATAAATAACTTAAATTTCAAATCGGGTCTTTTAATTATATTTAAATTTTTTTTATTTAAATATAATTAAAAAAATAAAAAAATTATTATTAAAGGGTTTTTCAAAAGCAATTATTTAATTATATAACTTACTCTTATTAATTATATAATTAATTGCATAATTAAACTACATACAAAATAATTACAATATATTTAAAATAATATAAATAAATAGTTCTCCAAAATGACTTTTACCACTGAAACACACATCAACAAAAAAATGCTATTTTTACACTATTTAAAATGTCATTTTAGAGATTTACCTCTCCATAATGACACTCCTGCTGGAGATGCTCTAAGTTTTATGGTAACGATCACTGGTCTCAGAAAATCATTATGAAAAGAAAAGAAAACAAAAAAAAAAGAACAGCCATCATCAAAATACTTTACTCAATGCAACTTTTTTTGCCTTGTAAATCTTATATCATGCCACTCACAAATAGTTCCCTTAAAATCAGTTGTTAGCAGGGTAACATTACAGTCTAACAGAAATGATAAAAAAATTGGGGCAATGACATAACTGTCAAATCTGGCAGTGATTTAATAGAAATCATTTTGTTTCCAGAAAACTTCGCTCACTTCACTTTTGTGGAAAAAAATATTGTCCCACCAATGCTACATATCTTTTCCTATACTGCTTACACATGGAGATTGTGGCAACAATCTCTGAGTTGGTCTGGCATCTCTGGGTGCATGCCGAACACAATAGATCAAGTAATCTGGCACTGGAGCGACTTGGTCAAAGGCAAGCTCCAGTGAAGTGCATTCAAAATGATATCTTATGGAACTTTATGAGTGATTGGATTGCAAGAAACAAGATGGTCTTCGAGGATGAGAAGCCTGATTGGAATGAACAGTTTCAATTCATTCTCCATCGACTTGCACTTTAGTTAAAGGCCTGCAACAATTATTTTTCATATAAAGGGAATGATTTGATCAAAGGTCATGAAATCCTTTTATCATGATCTAATAAGTGTTCTTGTTTATAGGAGCTTGTTTATATATTTGAAATTCTATTAGGATATTTGAACTCTTCACCTAGAAATACCATGACCTTCATCTGAATGGACTTATTAGGATATGATGATATTTCCTATAAAGTTTCGGAATACCCAACAAAAAAAATGCCTGTTTGCTTTGACGAGTAACACTGGGTATCCATCCTTTGATAAAGCATGCAAAAAATTCTTTCTTGGTCCCAGTGCATCTTCAACTTCGGAATCTGGTATAGACCCGTTTGGAACAGGTGAAGTCCTCCATTTCTGCCACTCTATATAAACATCTTTTCTGCCTTTGCTGGGTCCATTGATCTTGCAATCAAGAACCTCATCAGTGTTGGGTCCCATACTTTTGCAAACTCAAACCCGAAAAATCAAGAACTTAGAGAATTGAACTTCAACTAAAACAAAACAAATTATCTAGCAACGCGCATACAATGACATTCCACGACTACATGCGTTATTAGACTTGGTATGCGCCTCAGTGGAAGAACCAAGCTTCTGAACTGATTTCCTCAGCTGGGTCAGAGCAATTTCTTGTAGGGTTTTGTCCATTAGGGACAGCCTGTCTGCTTCGGCTTCAAATTGAGATCAGGAGAGAAGAGAAGGGCATGGAGTCAGCGGGTGAAGGGTTCAAACTTCGAAGCTTTAAAATTTGCATTTGCCACGTAGGGAGAGGAGAGCATAGAGCTAGTGAAGGAGAGAGTTCCCGTTGACCAAAAGCAGCATTTGCTCCTAAATGACAAGAGAGTTGGCATGACGTGTTGCAGTGAACAACTCGGCTGCCCTTTTGGTTAACGAGCTTGGAATTTCGGAAGTCTTTTTTTTTAGTTTTTTTTTCCTAAGTAATTACAAATAAAAAAAATTACACAGATATATCACAAGTAATTTAGGGGGGAAAGCAACTATAAATGACAAGACTAGCTATCAAATAACCTGAGCATGGAACTGGTGCACCAAAAATGACCAGGTAGGCAATGAAACCGGAAAGAACTTTGTGGACGCTGGCTGCTCTATTAGAGATTTGGTAGAACCAACCGCAGCTTAGTCATAACATGCTTATATTTTTTATTAAATTTTATTTTTTTATTTTAAATTAATTTGTCTATGTTTTTGGATGCTATTAGCATGTTCATATATATACAACTCAGACAGTGATGGAAGGTTATGACAACATTTCAAGCTTTTAGGTGTATGGTACAATCTTATTTTCATACAGGCTAGTTAAAAGACAATACTATCACTTCGTGCTTCTACAGCTTCACGCCCAGCAAGCCAATGGAATTTCACAAAATGAGAAATTTGCCAACTCCATAGAGACTGAGCCGGCTCCACAATACGCTACTCCATATAGACTTCAGCTTGAATCGGGTGACACGAAATAAAACTTTACTGCCCATGCAAATTAAAATTTGAATCCCTTTCTGAACATTTGATGATATGAAACAAATCCATCCTACCAGTGGAACATCATATACAAACCTGAAATTAATTGGGATTGGATTAGATAAGCAACCAATAAAACATCATTCATGCAGTCCTCTAAAAATTCAAATCATATCATTTTCTTAAGAAACGGTAAAAGCAAAATAGAGGCCTGGTAACGGTAATATAAAAAAAAAATTATCCACAAATGCCATGCTAGAAAAGTCTCTGCACACAGATGAAGTGGCTCTCATGGAAATGAAATTAACTAGCACTGTCGCCTCAATTTGTTACTGCTTGTGGTATAATAGCCTAACCAAAATGAAAACAAGAAAAGAAGTTGAGTAACCAGATTACAGAGGTAATAATTCAAGATATGAGGGTTCCCAGCTTGTATTGCCATCTCGAATAATTTAGTGAGGTCTGTTAAATGATGGAAAGAGATGAGTAAAATCAAAAAATGTTTGCAAAATAAATTAAAATTTATTCTGCGGGCAAAACAGTTGGTCAAGTGAGATAGCTAGCTCAGCAGAAGAGACCGCCTCATGGTCCTAAACACATGCAAAAACTATGAAACTAGCCAAATTGTACATTTAGATTACACTATATCACCGATGTAAAATCCCCAATCCAAGTAAGACTGTTATAGGCGACACCAAGTGGCCAAGTTTACCTATTCTGTGAAAACACTCATGAGATCACTTGGTGATGGGGGCAATTGTTGTAATATTGGGAAGACCACTCTGGCATTATCCACAAATTCAATGCTTGGCTCCTGCTTCACTTTATTACCACTGATATCCATATAGATTTTTTCATGGTCTAAGTTTGTCATCGTTGATTCAAATTCATCCACAGCCAACTGGCTTGGGATGCTTGTACATTTACCAACGAATCCAAGATTCCTAAGAGGTCTTTGATCGAGCACTTCACTTGACTTGACACTATATGAACCCTGGAAGTTGGAGATATTAGGAACAAATCCTGGTAATTGTCTTCCAACTTGAATTGCCATGGTTGAGCTTCGACCTTGCTGAGATGTATTGTCAGGATTTACAGAGCATGGTGACAAGGGAGATATGGAAACTGAGCCTGAATACCCACTTACACCTGTGGTTTTGAGATCCCCGTTCGATATTTGTCCAATATTCAATGAGGAATTATTTAATTGAGGTGACAGAAGACTGTAATCAATCATGGCGCTCCTGTTATAGCTGCAATTATGATCAACTGAAGCGGGACTATTTCCTGCCTGAAAAGTGGCTGATGACTGGGAAGGGACCACAAGGCAAGATGGCTGTACATTAATTGAACGGCTGGGCTCTGGTAATGGTGACTGCTGCTGTGATTGTTGTTGTTTCTGCTGCTGCAGGATGTCCATCAACATGCTGCTATTTTGACCGTTCATCCCTCCAAGATTGCTACTGGGTCCCACTGTACCAACACTATTAGAGGGCCAGGCTCCAAATCCTGAAGCAACATCCTCAAAAGAGATCACATTGTGTGGAAAATGCTTGGAGATGTTGGATTGACATTTTACTAATGGCTGACCAAATGCCACGCCATGTTCACCAGGAATACATTTCAGACCTTGCATAGATGCTTGTAAAAGAGCTGGTTGGTCCACAGTTGTAACCAGGCTGCTTGTAGGACGACCAAAAAGCTCAGCATGCAGTGCTGCTAGTGTTTGTGGAGGAATCTGGCCAGAGGCATCCAAAGTTTGGATGTCAAATCTTCTAAATGGATTAACTTTTACATTTGAGTCCATCAGTCCACAAAATGTATTAGAAATCCCACCTTGTTGAGCAACACCACTTAATCTCTTCAAATACAGTCTAAACTTCTGAAAATTGATGCCACAGGTCAAACTAAAGAGTATTAAACACAATGAAGGACTACAATACATCGGAGGAGTTACTGAAATATAACTCCATGCTGTTCTATATGAAAACATGGTCTCTGAATTTAACCTTTAAAAATTTAATAGTTTCAACTGTCATTACAGTACAAAATGCAGGTGGATGGAATGAGAATCAAACCATAACACAGTAGAAAATCTCAAAAACAAATTCCAAATACATAAGTAGAGGCGAAATAACCAAACTATATTAGGAATTGTGAAGTTCGCTATAAATTGAGGGGTGAATTAGTAACGTATTTGGTGACTCAAACCGTGATCCATCCTCCCTAAAAATATATATGACATGAAAAAATGAAGCAAACAGTTAAAAACAATGCTCTTGTTCTATTACTTTTCTCAGGTATGATCAACTATACTTCACTTCTCAAGTCAGTTTCTAGTATCTATTACGAAATATTATATTCTTCTCAAAAGAAAAATGCCTACTTTTATAGTACTTTCTCCACATAGAAAAATATAAACAAAAGGACTATAAGAAGACATGCCATTTTATCCCCTTATCACTCATGGCATGATAGATCTCACTGAGTCATTTAGGCTTCCCTATTGCTCCCGGAGCAAATGAAACTCATGGTATCAAATACCCCTTTGGTAGTCCTGTCATATGATGAGTAGTATAGCAAAGAATGTAGTAGAGACAGAAGATGACAAATATAACTAGACCCTTAAAGAGCTTAGAGCACCAAGGATGCAAGTTTAATAACAGGAATTGCATGGGAACAACCTAGAGGGGCAGCCTTGAAACAAAAATTAAAAAGGAAAAACACAGGTTATGATGGAAGTTTGAGGTGTAGGGAAAAAACACACCTGCAAATGACTTGCAACATTTTCTCTGGTTAAACCTGGCACGTTCATCAACTCGAGGATTCTCTTAGGCACAGCCTCTGAAATGGTAGCCAAAAAATTGTGTTGAGCGAAAGATACAGTGACCCTCAAACTTAGCTTCTGAAATGACATTAAAACATTTACAAGCAGCATCCCAAAGCATAATATACATCTAATGGCCATTGCAGATAAATCAAGAAAAATGTGCCCTTCTAGCTCAAGATTGTGTTGCTAAAGTCCCTTGTGTGTATCTTGAGGCCAGTTTTATAGCTGAATTGTTGGCAGATTATGCTTTTTTGTTACCATTGTGTCTTTCAACTGTCACTTCCCCTCTGAGTGGGTGTCTTAGCTTTGTTATTGGGGGATTTAAGTGAGACTGTCTTCCCTTGATTGTTTCCTAGATTGCTATGTGTCTTTCTTTTATCAATATGTGTGTGTCTACATGCATCGAATTTATTTCCTTAAATAGAAAACACGACAATTAAAAAGAGAGGATCATTAAAGATCGTACTATCAATTCCAAGCTGGTTTACAGCACTGACAAATTGCTGGTGGAGCTCCACTGACCACACAACACGTGGTTTCTTGGATGCAGAAGGGTCATCATTTTCCAGTTCATTATCGTCTTCTTCTTTAGCAATGTTCCTCTTTTTTTGTCCTTTCAAAACCCCTTCTTCTCCTCCTTCATTAACAGAAGATGCATTTTCAATATCATCATTCCATTGTTTGTAGCAATCATTATCCTCAAAGCTTCCAGAATGTTCTTGTTCTTTGTTTTCATTCCACTTTTTCCTAATAACATGTTGCCATATATTCTTGAGCTCTTCTTCACGGATAGGTTTGATCAGATAATCACATGCTCCATGTCTGATTCCTCTCATTACAGCACTTGTTCTCCCATCAGCAGACATCACTGCAGCCAAGATTATTATGTCAACAGTTTGATACACAACTTAGGAATCCTTACAGCAAAAAACAAAACACCAAAAAAAAAACGCTCACTAATAACTGGAAGGTCCATTTCCAGCCCAACAAGTTCAAGAAGTTTAAATCCATCCATGTCAGGCATGTGAACATCACTTAGTACCACATCAAAATAGTCTTTCCTTTCTCTCAGAAGTTTCAAAGCAGCTGTGGCCTGGGAACAAGTGGTAACTGCAACCAAATGAACAAAATTAAAATATTTCTGATAAGTAAAGCAGGATAAGTTTCTCTAAATCATCTAGGAGAATGAAGTTAACTTTTATCTTTTACATGAACAGGAATTCTAGTTGCAGTCATTTAAAGAGCCTAGTAATACTCACTCTTCGTAATAACACACATGGCGAGTAACCAGGAAATAGAACAACGGAAACTACTTTTTCTGTTAACTACTTCATATCCTGAAGGAAAAAAGACTCATCTTTCACCCCCTCTATACTTCCCTCTCTGTAGAAGTCACGTCTGAAAAACAGAATCTAGTTGTCAAATTTGCATTTCATTTCTAAATTTTAGTTCCTCTTCATTCTGCAAGAACTTCTAAGAAACCTTTTAATTAAAGTGTTTTCCAGCTCTTATTCTTCTGTTTACTAGAAAATCCATGTGGAGGGGGTTGTGAAACATGATAATATGAACCAACTTTTTTGCCATTAAATATCCCTACTCGTGGAGCAACAGTTAGATCCCATGCTCATCTGCTATCACAGATCGACTTTTGTGCTGTGTTACTTGGATAAACAAGTCCAATTACATGCCCAGATCAGCTTGGGATTGCAGAGACTGTGCGGCGGGATCATACTTAGGTTTTGAGCGTTTATACCAGTGCTTTTCAAATTTTAATGGATTGTGATTAAAATGGAAAAGAAAAACTACAACTGCATTTTGAGCAGACATCAGTAAAAAAGTTCATTGCGATTGACGGATCAATAAACAACATGGATTGATGCGGGCATCATTTTTTACTGGTTCAATGAAGGTGATTTTAGGTTACCTCTGTTTTCAATTTATTTTTATTCTTTCCACTTACGACTGCATCATTTGAATTTTATCTCAATAACTAACCAGCTTCCATCCAAATTTAACTCACACTCTCACCAGACATGAACATGCATAGAAAAGTAGCCCCGTCTATGTTCGAATTGAGCAATCAAAAAAGAAAATAGGTGAACTAACCATGATAAAGGCAGCGGCAAAGCATTTTCTCTAGTAATCTCAAGCAAGTGATGTCATCATCCACTACCAGAACCCGTAAACCAACCGGGAACTGATCAGACACAGTTTCATCTGCACCTGCATGTTTACATGATCCGTAACTGCTCGCGCTCGTGCTCAAGCTCGACGCCACTCGCTGCAAAGCAGCCATTACAATGCTAAACGGAAACTGAGCTAACCACTAACGCACAACTAATCACGCTCTCTACTTCTAAATTATACAGCTAAGAAGCTTAAAATAAGCATGTCCGGTGGCGAAATCGTATGATTGGAGTGGGTTTTGAGGAAGTTAGATCTGTTAACGGAAACCCTATGATTTTGACGGAAAGAGAGAAATTGTGGGAAGTTAGAGAATACTTAGGGTTCAGATCGGGAAATAGGGAGAGGATTTTGGATAAATTTGAGTGATATTTGGTTGATTCAATTCAAAAGACGTTGAATTTCTTCAGTTGAATTAATTCGAGTGGAGTGAAGGGAAAACAGGGGAGAGCGGGGGCGGGGGGACAGTTGGATAATGCGTCAGAGCAATTAAAGAGGCCCTTATTTGTAATTATAGAATTTATTCAATACAAGTAATACGCTATGATACACTTTAAAAACAATTATTTAAACTTTTTTATTTTTTATAGATTATAAAATTTAATTTTCTTCAAAATAGAACCCATAAAAAATAATTCAAATGGACATTGAAATGAATAATAAAAAAATTATTGTGTGCATAAATTAACCCGGACACCCCGGTCATGGGAAAAAAATATAAGTGGAAACAAAAAAGGGAAAAAAATATAAAAGTGGAAATAAAAAAAGAAAAATATAGATCCAGAGATTAATCGTAGAACGCGTAAGCTGTCATTAATATCATAGTTAAAAAAACAAACAAACTGTCATTAATATCATGGTTAAAAAAACAAATAAACGAAAACAACTTTTACAGAGTAATTTTTCAAAATAAGGATTTTAAAAAAATTAAAAAAAACAATACTTTCCAAAATAAGGATTTAATAAAAAAACGAAATTTAGAAGAAAAAAAAACACTTTTCAAGGATTTAAAAAGAAAAAAAATGAAATTTAAAAAAAAAACGAAATTAAAAAAAAAGAAGAGAGGCAGATGTACTCCCGTGGAGTACAAATGCAAAACAACCAATCCACAGTAATCTACTGTGCATTTGGCCGATGCCTTTTAGATAGATAGATAATAAAATAATTAATTAAATATTATTAGTTACCCTTTAACACTATAAAATTTCTGGATTTTGAAGGGTAGCCAAAATATATATATATATATATATATATATATATATATATATATAAAGACAATTCTAAAAACAATATTAGAGATAAATGGTCAAATGTGTTGCTCTTTATAATATCAAAATAATTTAATCAAAAAATCAAAAAAAAATTAAACCATTTTTTTTAAAACAAACGATAAAAGAAATAAGTGGAAAGAAAAACATGTCAACTTGCATTAACTTTTAAAATTTATAGCTTCAGTCACTAGATCAAAAACATTCTATCTGAAAAATCATAAAACCTAATTTTCAACAAATCGATATCTAATGAAATTGAAAAAAATCAATTTTTAAAAAAATCAAACACAAAAAATACTTGTTAAAACAATTAGAACCAAAACTGAACCAAGGAAAAATAAAGATGAGGTTAACTTGGATTTTTAATTGAAAAGAAAAGAAAATTGACAAGAAACAACAAAAGCAAAAAAACAAAATCAAAAGAATAGATACTAGATTTTAAAAATAACAAGTCATAATTATATGATAAGAAGAAAAAAATAGAGGTCATTAACAAAAAAATGTAGCATAAACGATAACATTTGTCACTCTACGTCGAAAAAGGCACTTTGATACTTCTATAGGTGATTCTAATGACATTACAAAATCAATCATATTACTAAAAAGCTAAATCGTGTGGCTTATAAATTGTTCATCCACACTCATTCTACTGTGGATTGGAACAGTTTTTCAGTTCTTTCATGCCATTTGTTATCGCAGTAGGAGAGGCGATTAATTGGCGCTTATTTTCATGTTATTCGCTCGCATTCTTTTTCCTTTTGCATTGATTGTTTCTCGCGATCTTTTCCTCGATGCATTAATTGTTTCTTGCAGTTGATACTCTATTCTCGTAGTGTTTTTCAACGATGCATTAATTGTTTCTTGCAGATAATGCTCTATTATTGTTGTGTGTTGATTAATGCATGTTCGATCGTTTCTCCTAGCTCCATTAATGTGCAGCCGTTAATTTCGCATGATTAATTAATGCTAAGTTGTTGTGGTCGTGTGTTATATGTTGTGTGTCCATTATAGCGATTGATTTGATAATAATAATTAATTATTAATTAGTGCATATTTAATGTGCACGTCTCTTTTCCCTTCGCACGCGTCTGTCAAGAAAAAAATTGGGAAATTCAGCGACTCCTCCGATGTCATTTGGCAATGTGAGCGACTAGTGCGCTATCTTTTGACAGAGAGGTTGATGCTTCACATCACATCGCCTATCAACAGGAGTCACCGCAGGAAACACATCTTGGGTTTCATTATTCTCTTCATTTCGTTTAAATAGGTTGTGCACACCTCATTTGTTTGTTTGCCCACCAATGTTGATGTTTTATGCTTTGCTTCGATGTAAGCTTTGATATTTTTTCTTCCGTGTTTGCTTTCTTTATCTTTTTGGTTATGTTTTTTATATCATTTCTTTGGTTTATTGTTTTGTGCGAGTTTGTTCCTTTCATTCGATTGGTGGTTCTCACCTTCTTTATGTATTTTTCCATCGCCTTTTGTGTTCCTTCTTTGTTTGAATTTTGTGTTTCCTTTGAGGTTTGGTTTGTCTGTATTTGCTCTGCTTTCTCTTCTTCAATGTTCACTATAGTTGATTCTTACATCGATTCTTTGGTGTGTTGTTATTTGCAGGTGTGCTTAGGCTTTGGGTTTTATGGTTTCTACTAGTTTATCTTTGATGTGACTGAGTTGTTATTGCTTGAGGTGAGTTGTTTTTGGTGTTGTTGCTCATTAATTATTTTCACGAGTGTGTTTGATTGTCGACTAAATATTGTTGTTTGACATATTGGTGTTGCGATCTCGCTTTTTCTATTGGTTTTTCTTTTCATTGTTGGCTATTTTGCTCAAGAATTTATGTGTGCTTTATGATGTTCTTAAGCCTAGCACACTGGCAGTTTGTTGGGTTACCCAAAGCATAGATAAACAAGGTAGTTAGTGTTTGATGTGCCCCGATCATCTTTTGCTCTCTTTGATTGCATTGTTGGGAGAAGGGCTTTATCTTTGGCTTGGTTTAGAAAAGGAAAAGAAAGTGATGAATTCCAATTTGTTTAGCAAAACTCTATTACACGGATGCAGGGACAACATAAGAAGATAAGGCATAATTTTTAGGGTGTTTTCATGCTTCTATATTTACCAACCCATTTGAGCTATGGTATATTATATAAAGAAAGCTTTCATGTGAGTTGCAATTAGGAATTGTTGTTTGTCTTTGGATCAAACACCATGATCAATTGCCAATGGGAAATCAAAGGACGATGACATCTTTTGTTCATTGCTTTCTATGTTCATTTTCGATTACAATGCAGAATAAGGATATACATTATTTGTGAGAAGGTGGGAAAGAGAGAAGAGAGAGAGGGATAGAGGAGCGAGGAACAGTTTGCAACATGAAAATTAACTCGGAGGTGACCCCAAACCATATTCATTAGAGTTTCTACAATTTATGGGTGATGTTGTTGCGTCTTTGTTACCATGTATAAAGCATTAACTTAGTTAGTATTGAACTCAACTAATTGGGTCAACAACCCATTTCATCAAATAACAGGCCAATAGAGATTGAAAGGTCTCGGTTGAAGCTTGCTATTGAAAAGGCTTAAATTGGGGCCTTTGGTGGCTAAAAAGAGGCAACCACAAAAATGAATTATCAATGCAAAGCAAAATTGGAGTTTTGGTGAGATTCCTTGAAAAAGTGTGGGGAATGCTGGTATAAGACGGGTTATAGTTGTTGTTGTTGCAAAAAAATATTTCTATAAAAAAGTAGAAAAACAAGATAAAAAAGGTAAAAGAAAAAAACATGAAACGAAAAAGCAAGAGACAAAAAAATGAAGGGAAAATAATTAGAAAAAAAGAATATATTTAGAAATTAAGCCAAAAAAGGAACAAAAAAAGGTCAAGCAATCGTCGTAATTCATAGTGCTATTTGTAGGAAGCTACGATGCTTTTGACCGCACATTGTGGCAACTTTTTTATTTTGATCTAATTATTGATAAACACCTAGTTGTATGCTCATTTAAAAACTAATTAAAACATGATATCAAATCTTTGATAAAAAAGTTCGATTAACTAATGAAAAATAGACATATAGGCATGATGTAATTAAATTATTAACCAAGTTGTTAGAATAGGCCCATGATCAAATAGTTTGTCTGGAAAGAAACGCAATGAATCTCATGTAATCTTATTCCATTATTGTTTGCTTGCCAAATATATTTTCCACTTCTTCCCTATTAACTTGCAATTGGAGTTGCATTGGTGGATAAAGGACCTTGATAAAAAAAAATATCTACTCTATGATAATTCACCTTGTTGGTGAATCATTGGCTCGAACCTTAATATAAAAAATAAGGGTTTTATGATAATTCAACTATGGGTGGTGAATCCTTCAGCCCAAACAGCTTTAACATGCTTTACAATTAATTAATTAATTTGCTTCATGAGGTAAATAACTCATCTTTTCCGAATATTAGCGAGTGATATTTTTTCTATATGTCGATTGAATGATTAATAAAAAATTCAAAACGGACGTAACAATGGTCACATGTTGCAACGTCCTTTTATATTGAATTATTATTGAAATAAGTGCCTCCATCAATCAAATGTTTTGCAAACTTGTTATCTCAATTGTTCGTTCAAAATCTTAGTGCAGTTGACTCAACCTCCGCCAATCATGATCTTATGTCTTCTATGAATGAACAATTAATAATTGGGCAAGCTTCAGTATCAAAGAAAGAGAAAAAGTTTGCTCTCAATTTATTTTTTTCTTTTGATATATATATATATAGCCTTTTTTACACAATTTTTATTTTCAGGAACATTCAAAGAGTACATTGACTTTGGGGACAAAAGAGTACATTGACTTTGGGGACAAAACATTCAAATGTTGTCATTGCAAAGCTCTTTTTGGCTTGACGAGAGGCTCATGACGCTCTGCTAAATCCAATTCACATTTCACTCTATGTTATCTTAGTGGGAAAATTAAGCTCCCACGACCATTGCCAACACCTAAGCTTCTTGATGGCCTTCGAACCCTATTTTTGGTGAAACATCTAAAAATTTCTGCACCAATATTCGTGCCTACAACTCCATGTTTGCTTTTACATCATTGGGAGCCAATATAGATCGATCAGTGAATTGTCATTCTCACTCATATGTTTTTAAGATCAATGGCCATTGTCACCATCTTATGGGGTCTCTATTGCCTTCAGGAGGATGGTCCGAAATTTGCTCGGTTTTATATATATGACATTGCAAACGAGGTTTCAAATCATTTAGCACAATTTCCACGCTCAGAGCTCGCTTCATCCTTGGATGAGACTATTGTTAATGATCTCATTCACATGTTTGCCTCAACAAATTGCTTAGTTGGCTTATTTCGCCAGGCTTCACAAAAACTTTCCGAGTCTACTAGCCCTAGGTATAAACTACGATTGCTTGGTCAAAGAGCTCATGACACTCGGATAATATACAAAGATACCATGGCAATTTACAGAGCATATGGAAATCCCGATCTCTTCATTACATTCACATACAACACAAACCGACTCGAAATCCAACGAGAGGTTAACAAAGATAGGGCTTATAAGCATGAAGACAAACTCGATATAATTGCACGAAGTTTTTAGAACAAAACTTCTTGATATGTTAAAGTTCATAAAATTTGGTGTCCCTTTCGGTAGAACAATTGTTGGTAATACAATTAGTGCAATTTCGTTTTTCAATTATGTTATTTTTTGTATAGATATCACATTTAATTGTATTTCACAATTTAGTAGATGTCTATGCAGATTGAGTTCCAAAAAGAGGGCTACCGCATACACATATCTTGATTTGGCTTGCCTCTGAATTCAAGTGCAAAGCTGCAAACGATGTTGACTCAATTATTTCATTTGAGTTGCCGGATAAAAATATTGATCCGTTATGCCATGCAATTATCTCTAAGTTCATTGTCATCACCCAATTTTTGGGTGACTCCCAAAATCTACCAAAAATAACAAAAATAAAATAAAAGAGGACGACATGGGTAGAAAAATCAATGTGCAAATTTTGGTTCTTTTCGAGATTCTAATCAGTATCTCTTTTGTCCCAAAAAATGGAGAAAAATACAGATTTAAGGCAAACATAATTTTTCATTGGATAAATATGTGTAAAAATTAAGTCGAGCGACATAATTATATTTTAACGGGTTGATTTGATTTAATCGTCGGCCAATTTAAAAGTATAATTATGCTTGAGAATTAATTTAGGGTCCAATTGAAGGATTTAATTAAGTGCAAGAATTTAATTATACTTTAAATTGGTCTCATCAAATTAATTAAGGGCTTAATCGATAAAAATCAATTTCTTGAACTTAATTTGGGTTCAATTGAGAAGTTTGGAGTTTTCAGAGACCGAATTGCATTTTTCCAATCCAATTGCACGAAATTAAGGATCAAATTGCACAAATCCGGAACCAAAGACCAAAGTGAAAAGTGTGGAAAAATTCTCTCTATAAATAGAGATCAAATGGCCTAAAAAAGGACCCCAAAAACCAAAAAAAAAACTTTACACAAAAACCCTAGGAAACAATCTCTTTCTCTTGCCCATGGGTCTGTAGCCACAACTCCTTTGGGCGGTTGCACCCCCTTTTATTTTTCCTTTACTTCCGTCTCTACACTTTTCCCTTCTCTAGCCGATCACTCTCCCTTGCCGTTTCCTTTCCCTCTTCGGCGAACCGACCGACCATCCCTATTTTCTTTTCCATCGGCTCCTTTCTTCGTCGACTTTTCCCTCCGGTCACCCCTCCTCTCTCTACCGTCGACGGCTTCCCTTTCTCAGGCCGTTCAACTCTTCCCTTCTCCGACGACTGACTCTGCTATCACCCACGGCTAGGTTCCCCTCGGCCTCACCATGATCTCACTCTCTTTTCCTCTCCTTCTCCGTTGAACTAACCCGACAGCCACAACAACAACACCGATCGGACACCCAGTTGTCGTCCATGGTGGTCCTCTCTCGGCCATCACCTTCCATGACAACCCCCACTCTTATTTCCTCTCCAGCCTCCATATCCATCCAGCAACCATTAAAAAAAGGAAAAAGAAAAAACACATATCTGAGATTTGAGGCCGACTTAGGTTGTGTTGTTGTGTTTGTGTTTTTTTGTTTGTTTTGCAGGTCCGAGAACATCACCACTGACAAGAGAAGGAAGGGGAGAGGCCGATCTACCCCCTGTCATTTCGATCTAGTGGTGGCTGGCGTGGAAACATATAAAAATTGCATTTAAAAAAAACAAGGAAAACAAAAAACAAAAAAATATGTTTTCGTGCATACGGCAGGATTCCAAAACGTTTCTCATTGTATTTTTCGTAAAAAACATGTTGCATATTTTTCCATATTTTTAAAGCGAAAATTTGGATATAGTAACCAGTTTATGATTATCCGTTGGCATTTGGCCAAAATGTCAAAAATAATTTAACAATTATTTTGTCTTATCTAGTGCGGTGTAAAATTATACTGTAATGTACACTCGTGGATGGTTAAAAATAAGATTTTCAAAATGCAGTGCAAAATTCATTTTTAGTTAGTCTTTCAACCCGCAATGAGATAGAGATTCTCTCATGGAGATAAATCTACGTCAAATTTTAGAAAAGACCAATAAAAAATGATTTAGGAAAAACAATCAAACAACAATGCAGTTTACTTTAGGTAGGGTGCAATGGGGGTGATGCATCTTCTCCTTGCACAATAAGTCTCCTTACCCTAAACTCTCGCAGACCAATAGGTTCCTAGTAACCTTAAAACTAGGTGGCGAATCCTAATAATTATAGTCGTAATTTTTGCGACTATAAAACACCCTAATTTTCACCGCGCGTTGTTGCCTCCTAAATACTGGGGATGGTGGGGCACGGCAGCGTAAAAATCATCGCCACGACATTCATGATACATGGTTCATGCGGTGCTGCAAGACCACATTCACAATGCATGTCAGGGGGTGTATGTACAAAGTCATTTCCAAAGAAATTCAGAAGCTCAACTATTTTTTCAGAGAATGGATTTGTTTATTATAGACGACGTGAATTCCATGATAATTTTGTGGTCAAAAATGGAATTATGCTTTGTAATGATTATGTTGTCCCATACAATAAAAACACTTTTGGTGTGTTACAATGCACATACAAATGTTGAGTTGTGTTGCCAGATCAATGCGCATAAAGTATTTGTTCAAATATGTCAACAAAGGACCAGACAGATGTCGCTACTGTACTCAAAGATGATACAAATGATGAAGTTCAAGCATATCTTAATTGTCATTTTATACTGCTCTTATGAGGTTGTTTGGCAGCTTTTTCAATTTCCAATCCATTCAAGGAATACTGTTGTTGAAAGACTTCAAATTCATTTACCATTTCAACAGAATATTGTTTTCTCCGGTGATGAATCTCTTCGATGATGTTCTTAGAAGGCAAAATATCAATAAAACAATTCTTAGTTATGGTTCGAATGCAATAAAACAGATTCCGATGCAAGGGAGTTATATTACTTCTAAATTTCCAAACAAATATGTTTGGGATTTTGGACAAAAAGAATGGGTTGTTAGATCAAAAGGGTTTAGCCTTGGGCGTATAACATATGTGCATTCTGCTGTCGGAGAACTTTACTTTTTAATGTTGTTTTTGAACCATATTAAAGGGTCAACGAGTTTTGCAGATTTAAAAGGTTGGTGGGATTGTTTATCCATCATTTTAGCTTACTTGCAAAGCATATGGCCTCTTAGGGGATGATAAAGAATGGTCGAAGCTTTCTCAAAGCGATAGCGACTGCATCATCTCCACAATTTAGATAACTTTTCATCGAGTATTATTTTATTTTTTCAAGTTCGTTGACCCTTTATCTTTATTCAATCATTTTTGGCATTCAATGCACGATGACATCCTATATTTAGCATGCCAAATCTCATTTTGCCCGATCATCAACTTAGAAATTATGTGTTATATGAGTTTGAACAGCTTTTTAATGTTTCCTCAACAACACTTCAAGATCATGACTTCCCAATGCCTGATGGACAATTATTGATCGAAATTACAAACAAGCTTTTAAGAGGAGCTTAATTATGATTTGGTCGATCTTAAAAGTCAAGCACTCATTAAATTTTTCTTTTCTCAACAACGGACAAAGAGTTATTTATGATTCGAGTGGTTGAAGCCATCTTTAATATATTAAAAACAGGCTTTAATCTTTGTGCATGGCCATGGAGGAACCAGCAAGACTTTTTATGGCATATAGTGATCAACCGTATCGATCCGAAGGGTAAATCATCCTTGCAAAAGCATCATCCGGTATTGCATCTCTTTTGCTTCCAGGTGGTTGTACAACTCATTCAAGGTTCAAAATCCCACTTGCTATTGATGAATCATCAACATGTGCCATCAAGAAAAACACTCATCTTCCAAGCCTTCCTTAGATAACCTCTATTATAGTTTGGGATGAAGCACCAATGAATAATAAATGTTGCTTTGAAGTCATTGATCGCTCAATACGTGATGTCCTTTCAGATTGTGATAATTGTTGCAAAGACCTTCCATTCGGTGGAAAAACAATTTTGATTGGTGGTAATTTTCGTCAAATATTACCGTTATTTCTGGTGGAACAAAAGAAGAAATAGTCAATGCTTCTTTAACCAACTCAACTTTCGGCCCAAATTTATTGTATTAACTCTTGAAGAAAACATGCACCTCTCTACAAATGGTATAACGTATGAAGAAAGGGTTGAAATCAATTAGTTTTCCAAATGGATTTTAAGTGTTGGTAATGGTGACATATCTAATTTGCCTTCGCTCGATGGATCAAATGGTCTGTTTTATTGGTATACCTTCAGATCTACTCCTTGAAACTTCATGTGACCCAATTTCAACCATGGTCTCAACAATTTATCCAAATATTTGTGAGGCTCACATGGACTCCTTCTATTTTAAAGAAAGAGCAATTGTGACAACAAAGAACACAATTGTTGATGAAATCAATGATTTAGTGCTTCGCATCACTCCTGGTGAAAAACTCATCTACCTTAGTGTAGTGTCAATTTTATTTCTACATCATCAAGAGATAGTGACAATGTCGACTCTTTATATCCGATAGAATACATAAATCAGCTTGAATTCAATGGTGTCCCATCTCATGCACTTGCTCTTAAAATAAGAACGCCAGCTTATGTTGCTTAGGAATATCAACCCATATATTGGTCTATGTAATGGTACTAGACTTATAGTTTCGCAACTTTCATCAAGGGTGATTCAAGCACGGATAATTACTGGATCTAATATTGGCAATAAAGTATTCATACCAAGATTTATCTTTCCAATCAATGAAGTCGGATGTCTTTTACAATTAAAAGATGTCAATTTCCTTTAAGGTCATGTTATGCTATGACAATAAATAAAAGTCGTAGTCAATCATTGAAAATTGTTGATGTATTTCTTAAAGAACAAGTTTTCACCCATGGTCGACTTTATGTTGCTCTCTCAAGAGTCACTTCAAAAAGGGTTTTAAGATTATTTCATGTGATAATGAAGGGCTCCTTTTACTTATGAAAAAATATTGTTTACAAAGATGTTATAAGCACTCTTGCAAAAGGTTTTATTGTTTTTTCACTATTAAACAAATTAAATAAATAATTACTCATTGTTTGCTCATCAATCCTTTGCATACCATTTAAATTAAATTTTGCATGTAGAAGTGTTTATTTATTCACTATGTGATACCATATTGACCAACCTTACTACTTCTTTTGTAAGATATTAAGTATCGTTATATGGTGTTATAGCTTTTGTAATTACCGATGCATTATGCGCCAAATTTATTCTTTGTTTATAATCATTATTTTTTTCATTGCTTTTATCTTAATTCTCAAGGTCATGGCGTTGTCCGTCCAAAGCATTAAGAAATACAACTTCTACACATCCTTTTGTGGAAGAGTTTGTTGTGTTTGGATTCCAAAGCTCAATGGACAAACAAGCGCTTTAATTGCCTCTTTGTCGATGCCACGGTAAGCATATATTTTGCATCATTGTTATTCAACTTCTTCTTCTTCTTTTTGCTTCTTGCTATTTTTAAAATAACTCACCTATCTCGTCAATAGCAAATGTGTATAAACATGTTATAACTTATTTTAAAAAAAATGCAACCTTACAAAATATCCACCTATGTCATTATTGAAAAAAATCAACAAAGGCTTGTGTTCCACTTAAGACAAGGTTCAAACCCTGGTTCGTTAACTTAATGAGTTGTTTGGCAATTGCCATTTATAAAACAATATCATATAAGCTTAACTTTCCATAAATAGTTTTGTTTTTTAGCATATCATCCTCTATGAAAAGTTTCTTGTGGCGATTTAAATTTTAAAACAATGTTTTTCAATTGAATGATGAAATGATTACAATATCTCTAAACTTTTATGATAAAATTAACAATTTAAAAACAATGGTCATATTTTTGCAATTGTTTAACAATCTATATTTATTTCTTTGAAGACAAAATAATTACACTTGAAAAAAGCTTATCTACTAAACATTCTAAAGTATTTTTTATGCTAGATATTTTTATTCTCATTAATAATGCTTTCGTTGTGATCTAACAGAGTAACGTAATACTGCACCTCTACTAAAGGCAAAAGCTGCAATCATTTGTTGCATCTATCATTGAAAGGAATTACTATCAAATCAATGGATTTTACACCTATTGAAAACAGATACACAAACTTTGTCGTTACTCATAAAGTAATTATTGATCTTAAGTCCGACACCAAAATTACAAGGGTTGTTCCATTAACACCCTCTATGCCATGTCATTACTTTAACTTCATCGACTTTGCATATATGTTGACTAAAGGAAAACAATCAGAAGTGTTCATAGGTTTAAACAAAAAAACATACTTCATACATTGTAATTACTTTGTTATACATATTTTAATCATTTGTCTTTTTTGTTTTAAACATTAGATGTACTCGGTCGATTGAAAGTTATTCAACCACTTGAGCAGATTTTGGTTAAAGGTCAAGATATAACGGATAAAAGAGAGTTTATCATTGAAAATATCAGGTTTGTTGCCTTATTCTCATTCCTTTAAAAACTTAATACATTATACTTTAAATTTCAAATTTTATGCAGAGGTGAAGAGCTTAGGGTGACTCTTTGGGAAACGTTGCAAAAGATTTGATGATTAGATTTACATATGGAAGCAAATCCAATCATAATTGTTTTTGTTGCCTTCGAGTCACTGAGTTTAAAGGTTTGTCTTACTAGACATTGCCTATTAAGCTCCAATAATTCTTATTTTTACTTTGCATGTAGTTTTCCTAAACTTTTCTATCCTTTTCTTATTACCATTCACTAGATTGTTGTATATCTTTATTGTGATTATTTATTTATTTTTCATTATTATATATTTTCCCACTTTTGATATCATGCATTTTGTCATGATTTTCAAATCATTTCAATCTATATTTTTTTCACTTAGGAAAACCACATCTTGCCAACGATCATGTTGCCTCCTTATGGTATTTCAACCTGTAAATTCCGAAGTTCTTCCATATAAACATTAGTAAACTTCTTTTTCCAAAGTGCTTATTTCATCAAGTATTATTATTTGATTTGTTAATGCCAAAATACTTTTGTTATCGACTATAAAGATATGCCGCTTAAAGTTCATCAACTCCTAGCTTCAATGAATGTTCAAACCATTGACCAACAAATGAATGAAAGCAGGAGGACAATCAAAGAAATCCTTTGTATGGATCCATATCAATACAAGGTGTGCCAACAATAATCTCCACTTTTCTTTAATTCTTGAGCTTTGATTTGACATTTTCTCAAATCATTAAAAATATATTTATATATAATTTTGATTTTTAATGATAAATTCGTAGAGCCAAAGATTTACATGCAAGGCCTCAATAGCTGACTTGGATCTTCATCAAGGTTGGTGGTATCACGGTTGCCCTGTATGCACAAAATCAGTCTTTGACAAAGGCACAACTTTTAGATGCATTGAGCATAATAAAGTAACACCGATTCCATGGGTAGAAAAAAACTTTATCTTCCTTTTCATGTCCAAAATTAAAGTAAGCACTTTCTTTACAACTTCTAACTTATTTCTTATATTTAACAGTATGATTTTTACCTTTTTCTTAGGTATAAAATTGATTGCATTATGATTGATGGCAATGATGTAACAACATTTCTAATGGTTGGAAAACCGCTGAAAACTTCTTTGGCTCCTTTTCCCACGATTACGTCTATGACAAAGGGTTTATTGATTCCATCTCACCTCCCATGATTGACAAATTACACAAACATAAAAAATTTCAACTACGATTTGGAGCTTTTCACTCGGTTGTCAACCGTTGTGATATCATTATACCAATGTCTTTGATGACATAAATGTTGAACCTCCACACCAGACTTGCCGAGGCGAACGTCATGAGATTGAGGTTCTCTTATAAATCAAGCTACCGCATCTTCTTCTAAAGAGGCCCTTTTATTGGATCCAATAACTCCAAGACGTGTTCCACCATCCGAACACACGTTGTTGCACCTTCACAATCACAAGCTAAGAGACAACTACTATTTGAAGATGAAATACCTCTTAAAAGGTCAAATGTTTCTTTCTTTCTTTAGAATTATCGTCTTTCGATCTTAACAATATCATTTATATTTTTTTCTTTTGTAAATGGTGAACACATAACTTATTCATTCAATTTGCATTTAGAGCTCAAGCAATGGATGCCATGTTCGAAACTCCAAATATAATCACATCGCTCGATCACAATGCTTCAACTATTTCTAAAGCGGATGATCCACCAACAAAACATCATGACTAGGTAATTTTAATTTACTTCTCAATTAGATCATTTTGTCAACTATAACATTTTTGTACAAAACCTCCTACGACAAAAAAAAAATAACTTACACTATTTACTATTGCATACATACGCTATAACGTTTTTACCAAACACTTCATATATAAGATGATAAACATCTTTATTTCTAATTTAATTAAAACTTTTAGCTTGATTTTAAGGGTGCACCAACATATTTTCAAACAATTTTTTTACAATTAAAAAACAAGACATAGTTTTTAGAATCATGATTTCAATTCAAAATAGATATTTGCTTTCAATCTTTGTTTTCTATTTTTCAAGCGTGCTTTATTTTTCTTCATTTCATCACTATCATCATTAATTATCTTTTCATTAGCAGGACTTCCCAGTGAACATCATTTTCACTCCTTTTGCATGTTGCCATACTTTGTTCCAACATCCTCTCTTGAAGAATAATGCTACTCCATGGCATTGCTATGGCATCATTTTGTTGTGATAAGTTAATCTATTTTCTTTTGTATTGCTTTCAACTCTTGAATTTCTAAACCATTAGATTTGCTATTTTGGATTTAAAATATAATTAATGAAACATTTTAATCACTCTAATTATATTAATGTTATCTCGCATAGCACCTAAACTCTTTCAAAATTTTGGTTTCAGTTTGTTACATTCATAATGCCTTAACTCTTATATTAGAAATAAATAAAAAATTAAACTCACGTAACTTCAAGTCTCTATATCTCCAATACATTTAATACAAATATTTGCCACAACACGCATACAATAATTTTCTAAAAATTGTTCTATAGATCAAATAATTCATTTTCAATGAATTTTATTGATTATAATTTTCTCTTTGCTAATCAAATAATTAGCCAAATAGATAAAAAAATCACAACAATTAGTTTTCTATTACAAACAAAAAAACAAACAATTAAAATAGATCTAGCCATCAACCAAATTGCTACTGAAGACAAATATTTTATTTTTAATTGATTTTATCAATTCAAATTTTGTTGTCCACCTATGAAATAGTTACCAAAACAGCCTAATAATGAATCAAGTTACGACAAAAACAAAACTCAACTTTGATACATTTAAATTATCTTTTATTTTTATAACTTCAAAAATGTAGTACATTAGCCCACCGTAGCGCTGGGTAATGTATATCATAGATACCAAAAGACTTTGCACAAGGCATGAAATAACTAAACATTTCTTATTTGGTGTATGTGTTACATGTGCTAGACAAATTTAGTTTTTAAGTTATATTATAATATATTATATTATATATATATATATATATTAAAATTAATTTTTTTCTTTTAGTTAACACGGTGATAATTGATTAAACCATGATAAAAATATATAAAAAAAACCTTTGGATGCGAGTTAAATAAATTCTGTTTTTAAAGGCAACTTAGTCATCTTAATGTGATTTTAAAATATGAAAAGCCTTACTTGTCCTCCATTAATATGATAATGCATCATAAACCACGTGGAAAAAAATCCTTAATAGCTGATTGATTTATTTTTAGAAAAGTAAATTTGTCACTATACTATTCAAATGAATAGTGAATCCTTTTATGGTGAATAGAATTTTTCACCCTCGCATTAGCTTTCTTTTACTAAGTTTGAGAATCACATATGGTGATATTTAATTAAAATAACAACATTATGAAAATATTCAATTCATATGGAATTATTTTAAATTAGTATACTCAATCCAACATGTTAATCCAGAAATATTTTGACCACACTCGTTGTTTACCTCGAGTTTGAAATTAAATAATACAAGAGTTTTCTTGACATAGCCAAAATGGCTTTACAAGTCTAAAGAGAACTTAGATTATTAGTGAAAAAATAATTTAGCTTTGAAAAAACCACGATTGTTTTTAATATTGAGACAACGACATGTTGCATTGACCTAGATTTTGTAGCTTAACCCTCAAGTCCATGATTCGGGTTACAAACTTCACTAGATTTAAAAACTTTAAAAATATATGTTCACTTAATTATTCGATAACAAAATAAATCCTCATGAAAACAAACACAAATCAATATCAAGATATTCTTTGAAAACTACAATAACTTTATGAGCATCAAACTAAGATAATTTATTAAAATAAAAAAATATTGAAGAATAAAATTAAGAAAAAATGATGAAGACATACAAAAAAAGGGGGAGATGCAAAAGAAGAAGAAAACACACACAAAATTCATCTTATTCATTAAGAATAAGGTGCATTGCACCCAAACTTAAGTACAAAACTTATTCATTAAATAATTATTCATAATTTATGATTTGTGTTTTTATATGAGTATTAAAATACAATGTTTGAAGTCTTATTGCATCTGTAACCACATCCATGACATTAATCATAATTGTAAACCGCTTATTAGCAAAACTTAATTTATGTTTGGAAAAAATTGTTTATTATGGGTGAAATCATTGTTCATTAGAATAGCATAGTGATGTTTTTGCTCTTCCTACCAATAAAGTTTTGAATCATTTATAAAGAGCATTTAGTTTTTTTCACAAAGATCATTAGTCATTATCAAATTGTTAAAGGATAAATATGTTTTTTTTACATTTCAAAAACATGGTGAAATCATTAAAATGCCCTTTTATAACATTGATAACTTGGGTTTTTTTATCTTCACAATGTTTTTTTGTTATTATCAAATTGGTAATTATATATATATATAAAAGATGGTTGATGCATGCAACGTACACGTCGATGTATAAAAAGTGTTGATATATAAAAGGCGCCTTCCAGCAACCAAACACTAGATATTGTATATCTTTGGTAACGTAATGGTATCCTCTTTATTTTAGGATGACATGTGGTGATTTTGGAGTAGTGATGCAACATTGGTGGCCTTTTTTTTATCCTTTTCCTATTTTTCTATTTCCTCACCTTTAAAAATGCCCTAGCAATGAGAAATTACATATGTAGTTTTAGAATTAAAGCAACACCAACTTCTGAAAAAATTGAATTAGGTATGAAAGGTAAAACTATAAATTAAAAAAAACTAATAACATGAAATTCTAAACATTCAACTAATTATGAAAGCAATAGACAATATAAATAAAAAGTATAAGTTTAAAAAAATTGCATTAAGATTTATAAAGATTTGACAAACCATCTACTCCTCTTCTTGAACTTATGTTCGAGAGTTTTATTATCATTTATCAGTCTCTGTTGGATCTTGACGAGGAAAAACCATGATGGAGGATTCTGTATTGTAAAAATTATTCTAAAAGTTCAGATTCTATATTAGAAAATACATTATATTTTATGTACAAAAAATTGCACGAGTTATACTTAGCAAGCAAGCTAGACTCAGAACCATGATTTAACGTTGAGTTGTCCATATGTCGGTTGACACAACTTTTGCACCAGAAAACTTTGTTTGGTGGCCTCTGCCATTTGAGGTTCTTCAGCTAGATCACTTCTTTCTGTATCTTTGCAAACTTCCCCTGTGCTTTGTGATCATACTTGTAAGTTTGAAGACCTCGACTTGTCTTGATTTTGTGTTGTGCTTCTAGAAGTTACAATCACATATTTCATGCATCTAATGACATATTTTATGTGTTTTCCTATGTTATTCTAACTTTTCCTGTTTATTTTTCCTATTGCGTGAGGATGCTGGTGGTTGGATGGGAAGATTCTTTCAACTTATGAGCCCCTATACGATTCGCAGCAAAAGCATTTATGGGTGCTGATTCAAGTAAAAAGAATAATGGAGTATGCATTATGGTATCACAAACTGCACCCTGAAAACAGTGTTTTCCTGGAAATGCTGATCATTTATGCCACTGTTTAGGTCTGACAAGTTGCTTTCCAAGTTCTATGCAAAGTGCAGTTGCATCCCTGAAGATGTAATCAGGATTAATAGTATTTCATTTCAAATAATCTAAGATAGATTACTGGCATCCCTGGTTTGTAGACAGATGTGATGTATCTATCTGCAATAAATAACACACCTCCTCGAGTAGAATGAAGTGCCCATATACCAAAAACATATAGTAGGTGGTTAATGGTAAGAGTTTGAGATTAAAGGGTTTATTTTTTATGTGATCTCAGTTCTAGTTCCGTGATTGTTAATGTGATAGTCACTAAAAACTTACATGGTCGTCAACTTCAAGACTCATAGAACTAATCGAGATACATACGAAACCGGACACCACATTAATAAAATAAAAAAGTACTCATATATCGAGATATATACATCGCCTATGGAAAGAGGCTAGCTCTATCGAGCATTATACATAAATATCATGATTGATACCCCTCTGAAGTTGAACGGAAGGTCATTCAGTTTTAGTACAGCAAACCTCCGTGGAACCCTGCAATCCAAATATAAAGAATTGAATGGCACATTAACATAACGGGTTCTCAAATTCACAATATTGTTGAGATGATAAGCTTGGTTTTTCTCTAACATGTCTTCTTATATAAATCCTGGAATTGTGGAGCTCGAAGATAAATCGTTCGTGCTCAGGTCTAGATATTCCTAATGCTTCAATTCAAGAAAAAACTGCTCTAATTTCCAGGATAGAAATCGAAATAGGGAATGTCTAGCTCATCTAGCTAAAACTAATTTTGAAGATCAAGCTTGTTAACATGACCGCTAGTCCTGCTGCAAACCACTTCTTTCCGGGGACGGCGGTCTTCTCCTATCCTTGACAACAGCCAGTCTGAACGATCAGTAAGACTATCCCAGAACTTGACAAGTGCCTTGTGTTCATTGGGAATGCAGCTTATATTTGCAGATTTGCTGCCAGTGCCGCAACAGTGCTCAAATTTCCGAACAGAGATCAGCATAAGAAAACAGGACACTGGTTGTGGTTGTTCCCATCGTAACACTTTATTAGTAGTTCACTGCTACACCGTCACTGACCCTATATGATCCACAATTCAAGAAGAAAATCCCATGATTTTAAATAGTCAAAGGCAATCCATTCATAATGCCACCCAGCCCCCTTTTGGCTCCAAGCTCCCCCTGCGTTTTAAATTTATGGTGTCTTTGCCCAAAATTTCCGGTAGCGAGATGTATGGTTTCTTTGCCCAAAATTTCCTTTAAAAAATTTTAGGGAATATTAATCAATAAAGAAAATATGTTTGCTCGCTAAAGAATTGAAAGGTGTACATATTTTTAAAATCATAAACATTCCTGACTAAACCAGAAACACATTTTCTACAGTTTAAAGTTCTATGAGCTTATGGGGAGGAAACCCTCTTTTACTTGGCCCTTTTTATTATCTTCCTAAACAAGTCTATACAATTTATCGATTTTAGTAAATAATTTCAGTTGGTAACAACTTTGGAATTTTTTATACTTTTTCAAAAACATTTCCAATTTTAAAAGATATTTTAACTACCTAGAAAATAGAAGAAAATCCGGTTGCCAAATAAAAAGAAACTGCGAAACCAATTGTCGAATATTGAAGCTGAAGAGCTTTATAAATTCATTGATTCCCATGTCAAAAAAATATCTACAAAGGTTTGTTGAAAGTTAGTGTAAGTTCTGTTTTTTCATTGGTGTCCATGATTTTAGATGAACATTGAGAAATGATGGGCAGAAAGAGAACGCGATTGATTAATTCTGGCCTTAGGAGCAAAATTGGCGATTGGATATATGCCTAAAGGATTGGCGAGTCAAATCTCGTACTGAATGTGAATATCATACTGGAGCAAATTGCAAATCCAACCATAACAAAACTCTAATCATACTGTTGCACAGTGTACAATCTTTGCATTATTTGCAAGTGCAAAAAGAATATGGAATCAGTTTTACCATCGACGTATTAATCTAGCCTGGAATATGCGCGAGTAGCGTTTCATTGTTGTCAAACACAAATGGAGCAGTACAATGAGCATGTAGAAAATCTAAGCTGCTATGTTTCTGGGGGGAAAACGAAAGCCATGGCGTGTGCCAGAATACCTATCATTTCCATGCAACTGAATCAATCTCGTCCCTAGCTGACTTGTACAGCTCAAGCCTTTTAGCTATGGTGGTTCTCCTCTCCATAAGTTGTGGATCCTCATCCAACATTGCACCAAGTCGCTCCTTCTGCGAGAAATCCAAGACAATGTTGTCAATTGTAGAATCGATTACTCTCTCTAGACATAAAACAAGGACCTGGCAACCCAGAGCTCCATATGCCTCAACACAATGATTGCCAAGGTTTGCGAATTTTAAATATTAAAGAGGTAAACTAATGAGCTTCTGTAGCTCAGTGGTACTTATGCAAAAACAAATGAGATGGGATGTTAAGTTCGTGGCTTAACTAACTTTTACAGCTTCTTTTCTTTTTCGTATCCTCTCAACAACCAAAGAGAGGTTAAACAATCTAAAGCCCCCACTTAAGCAAATTTTGAATTTAGAGAAATTTGGTTACGGTTCTCTCTATCTACACAACACAAGGGATTCCCAACAATTCTGGATAATAGAGGGTTGGGTATTCTCTCAACATACCAAACATTTTATGAAATTACCACTGTTGCATTACTTTGACTCTCCTTTTAGGTATTCCGCTCGGAATATCCCTTGGAGTCTTTTTTCAGGGAAAGATAGATTGGATGAAGGAAGGAGGGGGGGGGTAAGAGTCCATACATATAAATTTAATAGGATGTATAGTAATGTTTGCAATGTCTTATGTTTTGGCTTGTTTGTGGTATGTTGCTTCTATGTGATTTCGTTCTTGTGACATTTCTGTATTATTTTTAAATATACCCTTTATTTTGGCTCCCGTGTTCGTAGCAAAATAGGTGTTCCTAGTTTTCTCGTGCTCGTTGATGGTTGTATCAAAGTTTTTTGAGCCTAAATAAAATATAAAGGTTCAAAGAAACAATTTTGCATTATTATTAAATTTAACCTAACAAGTCAACCTTAAATTCTCTCACCCTTATTACTTGCCTATATTAAGTTAAAAATTAACTTAGTAAGAGCTACCTTAACATGACCCAATTGACTTCAACTTAATATGTTCAAAAACAACTTGGATGACCAATAAAAAATGTTGACTATAAAAATAATAATTACAGATAACATTTTTGTTAATACTGAGACTACAACATATTAAATCAACATGGATTTAGTGGCTTTACTCATCAAACTCACGACCTGAATTATAAACTCCTCTAGGTTTAACAACATTGTTAATTTAAAACAATTTTCTATTTGACGATATGATAACAAAAATAGACGCTCACGGAATTAAGCATCAACTAAATACCGAGATGTTTGTTGAGAATAACATCATAAAAAGTAAACCAAGAAAAATTATGAAGATCAATTCAAAATCAACCATATATTGAAATTAAAAAAAAAAAAAGTTCAATTGAAGGGGGAGAAAATGAAGTATGCAATTAAAAAAATTAAATATATTTGACATTGTTATTAAATCGCACCTGATGAGTCAACCTTGAAACATCCTTGTCTAACTTCTTATTTGACCCAAGTTTAAAATTAAATCGCATGAAAGTTGACTCTACATGAACCAGTTGATTTGAAGAGTCCAAAAACAACTCAGGCAATCAACAAAAATATGGTTTGATTTAAAAAAAAAAAAAAAACAACACAGATTACACACACACATATATATATATATATATATATTAAAATAACAACATATTGACCGACCCGGTTAAGTTGACTTGTGGGCAATCAATCAAGCCATTGCTCAAGTAGATGGGAAGAGCGATAAAATTCCATAGGTCAACCCTAGTCTAACCTTCAACAGTCTATCAAGCACACTTCACGACATATCCATTGTGAAAAGAGTTTTTTCATGCACAAGGTAAAATAGATAAGAGGAAAGTTCATTGACGCTACACATTATTTTACAGTATCACATCAATAGCATGTCAATCGCAAGCTTAAACTAAGACCGTCATGTACATGTCTACCACGAGCTTAAACAAAGACCCTCACATGCGCATGCATACACACATGCAGCGAGTTGCAATATCAATACAAAAAAAAATCCACCAATCACTGTTTTGACATAAAAAAATCGATGAATGACTGAATCCTGATTCCTAAATGTATTTTTGCTAATGTGACAGAATTAGCCAGATCATTGGATTAGAGAGCTAAGGAGTTTTGAGATAAAAACCTGAATATCAATATGTTTATATGATTAAAAAAATTTCAAATTTTTAATCTAAATTATCAGTGATAAGGTGAGATCTGGGTTAAATTCGAAGTTTTTATGCGAAATGGACCAAGCTAGAAGTAGCCTAGGGTGTAAGCAGAAACGCTTGGCAAAATTAGCCAGATAAAATTTAACTGATCTAACTGATTTCAGGAATCCACTATACCAGCAACTTGATCAATTTCATGTTTTCCCATTTTAACTGACAGTCTAGTCTGGCTTTCTTGCTACAAAATTTGAGAATATGGAGTCCAGCTAAGTGATTCGCTTTTCTAAACTCTAAAGTGGTGGCTAGGTTGCAAATTCTCTCCATTTCCTGCCTGGACAAGGCTCAAAATGCCTATACTTTGACGTCTGGTTTCAGGAAGAGCACAAATGAGAGAGTATTGGTGGAGTGTCAATCAAGCTTATTGGGGTAACCACTACTTGTCTCATTCCTTCCTTCCTTGGCCCTGGGTATTATTGAAGTGAGAGAGGGCTCCCAATTCCGCTCTCCCATCAATGTGACTATGGAGGTGAGGTCATGATATTCTTCTAATGGAATATTTTAGTTTGCCAAATTTCTAATGCATCTTCTTTACCCACTTCCTATCTAACCAGTAGCTAACTAACCACACCTAATTCAAACTAATCAATGTGACTAAGGAGGTGAGGTCAAGATCATCAATGCTTCTAATGGAATATTTTAATTTGCCAAAATTTATAATGCAACTGAATTACCCACTCCCTATCCAACCAGTCTAGCTTACTAACCAAAACTACTCATTCAAACTAGGGTAGCCTACAAGTCCTGAATCTTTGGCTTTCCCTGGTTAATGATAGATAAACATTTACGAAAGAAATTTGAAATAATTACCTCCCTCCTCCCAACTTGAGCATAGAAGTTATTCAGAAGAGATCTCTTAGCCTCTCGAACCTGGCAATAAACCACAGCTTTCGGAATAGAGTTCCTCAGTGTATCACAAACCATGCCAATATAAGCACTGACATTGGATCCTGAAATAAATTTATGATTTATCAGCAATTGTGGACCCGCATGTTTTCCTACTATTTGATTAAAAAGAAATAATCATACAGATAGTTCTAATCCACAACACTAAACTGATTGCTAAAATGAAGATCTTTAAACTAAGTGCATCACAGTTTCCCTAATAAAAGATGAAAAAGGAGTGGAGGTGAAAACAATTAGAGAATTCCATACCAATCCTCCTGAAATGATTGTCATTGAAACGATCCACATTTGGGCCTGGTTGATTTGGGTTGGTGTTTGTGTTCTTCTCTGGTTCTAGGTGAAGCTTTCGGAAAAATTCCACAGTAAGATAGCTAGACTCCATGTCAACCAGGCGTTGAACTGTTCTTCGGCTTTCATCGCGGAATCTCTCCAAAGCTTCATTGGCAGCAGTGGCAATGTCAGATTGAAGGGTTGGGAATCGCTTCAGTTCCTACAATGTCCATAAGATAGCATTAAATCTTTCTTTTTTTATAATTGGCATCCTCAGATTCATCCATGACTGAACATTCAAGCTCACATACACCACATGACAGCCCATTTATAGCAAGAAATTGTAGGATGGCATATAACAGTAACTCCAGATGAGAACACATCACTGGTTCTCAGCAGTCATCATTCAACTTCCATATTAACAAGTGGCATTTCTGCCATCAAATTGAGGGCAAGCTATCCTCACGAAGTATAAAGCCAATCTTCAAAACAAAACTATGGTAGCCGCTATTATGTTAAAATTCAAAAGGACAAGTCTTTCCTCAAATGCAACCCTCACATTTCAATTCGTCATGTAAATGCTTAATTTGGGAAGAATTGACTTCAACGCAACATACATTATGCAACCTGCTTTTGGCAGGCAGGCATCCATCCAAGTAAAAGTGTAATTTGCTGAACTTCAATAGGGTAAAACTTACCAAATTCACCTCAGTGCATTATAAGTACCCAAAATCAGGTCTGATTTATCTATTGAACACAAGCCTATCAAATAAGTTTTAGAGAGGATTCATTTTCATTTCACTTCAATTTCAACAGAATTCCTAATAAATCTATTCCAATGTCGCATGAGCATCTCATAGTGAATCAAATAACAATGTTACACATACTTTGTAGTGTGCCAGTACATACAAAGAGTTTACTTATGTGGCTTGACGGATATTTCTCTGCAGGTCAGTCTCCATGGATCCCTATATTTGGAAGTAATATTGGTTGTATTCCAAAGCAGACATATATACGAGGTTACTTTACATTTAAGATAAAATAGCATTGCTCTTCCAAAAATTTATCTTTTACTGTAGCATCAGCATCTATACCGAGATGGGCTCAAAAAACTTCTATGCCAGGGAGAAAAAACTAGAAGCATTCAAACTTAACAACATGACATCATTGAGGACTGTTATGGAACAAACGAAGACTATTTTGTTATGTATGAAACTCATCTAGACAGAGAGCAAATTTGATTTACATGCCTAACTTGCAAGCAAGTATAGACTGCTTACCTCCGTTAGAGCTATTGACTTCCGAACAAGTTCCTTCAAAACGAAGTGCACCTAAACAGAAAATATTATTTTGTTAGTAATAGAGTAAAATGATGCATCCAGTGTCTGAACAACATGATCATAAAAAATAAAAATAAAAATGTTTCCAAGGCTGTTTTTTTCTGAAAAGAAAACAATGTTGATTACAATATTACAAAATCATGATAGTTTGCTATCTCCAGATTATTTCCCCTCCTCAATCCCCTGGTTATAAGAAAATCAAACCAAGTCATTCAGATATACCCTATAGCATCCATCTCCAAGGGTATACATGCACAGCACAGCCAGAAGACTTCTATATAAAGAAGAATGAAACATCATTCCCACATTTTCCAGATTTTGTGCATTGTATAAAAGACAAGCTTGAAGAATGAGTCAGGAAAATTATATGGAACTAAAATTTCTTGCTGACCATGGTAATAGGAATCTCCAACCATGTTCTGGAGAAACTTTTAAGCAAAACAATACGCTGCATATGCAGTTGTACCAGAATTTCAAAATCAGTAGGTCTAGCATGGGTAAGAACATTACTGCATCCACAGTAGCTTCGGCTGGTCCTTTGAAATAGCTTATGGATCCATCAATTAGTCTTCTGTATCCCTGTTCCGGAGCAATTAAATGTGGCTGATAACCATCAGCTTCTGAAACAACTTTTTGCACATTTTTCATAGAGAGATGACGATCAAAAGGCAGCTTCTTCAAAGCAGCTGGTAGTTGATGATCAAAAACACCATATATTCGATCTCCACCAGGACGCCTGAGATAAATAATTGTTACTCAAGTATACACCAATTATCTGGAAAAAATAAATTCCAGAATAAAAGAATTGAACATGTTGTCCAAATCCAAAAAATTATACACCAAATTCTGATTAAAAAATAGTCTGTATATTGAACTAAAAATAAAATCAACAACGAATCTGTGTAGATTTTTCAATGTGGAAAACTGTCAGTAAATAGAAGCAAGAAAGGAAATCGTAATTACCCTCCATCAAGGTGTTCCTTAAATACACGATCAAATGCACGACACAATTCTAGAATCGTGTACAACTGAGCCTGTATGAAAGGAAACATAATTGCAACAAGTTAATATTGGACGATTGAATAGTTTCATTTACTAAGAAATCTTAAGTTCTCACTGTTGTGATATCTCACCCCTGAGTCTACTGCAATAGGCCTGCCAATGCGGTCCAACTCTGCATTAAGCTCATCAATAGTCTTGTTTATTAGAGCAATGATACTTGGTATCCTCTGTCTGATAACTGTCTCTAAATGCTAATATGAGAAAACATGCAAAAAAAATAAACAAGGAAGGGGTACAAAGAAGAAGATATCAGTTTAAGATGAGAATCAAAACTTAAAGCTCCAAAAGGAACGCCATTTGTTATAAAGTAGGGGACATAGTAAGAAGATAATATGGATAAAAAGACCTTGGACAAAAGTTTTGCGAGATACTCTGCACCCATTTTACTAGTCAAATGTCCATACTCGGGGCTTGTTTCAAAATATTCTCTCTCCTTCCGACGGGCAGCAATCATGTCCACATTCTTGTTGATGTCAGCTTGTGAACGATTAACAATTCCAACCCAGGGATGTTGTAGCCTATATGAGCGCCCTTCAAGAACCTTAATTCATCAATGTAGAGGAACTATCAGATTAAAACATTGAGAAAATGAATTTCATGGTTAGTAATCAAAGTAGTTAATAAAAATGAATCCATACATCCAGTGCATTGGTTCCCTTGTCCATCAAATCAAGCTTTGTCAGCACACCAAAGGTTCTTTCACCTAAATACACCAGATACAACAAACAAAAATTTCACTCTCCATCCATTAACCAATATTGAAAGAAATCTTTAGAAGGTAGGAGTTTCATCCTTAAATATTCGCAGCCTAAGTTGTCTTACCAGAAGGATCAACTTCTCTTGCTAGTTTAATGGCGTCTGAAGTGGCAATATCTTGATTCGCAGGAGAAATAGCCAATATAATGCAGTTGGGCTACCAAATCAGAGAATTCCATACGCTGATAAGTAAAATAGTATGTAATCACAAAATAGATTATGCTAAAACTTCATGTAAAGTATGAGTCCTCATGATACAGCAATTGAATTAAAAAGCGATGTTTAACACAGGAAGAAATGGATCTTGAAAAATAGTGTTTTGCGCTAATACTTTAAAATGTCATCTCAACATCAACAGCTTGGCATAAGGGAAGAGTAAGCCCTGCTTTGAAGAGTAATAACAGTATTGTTTTCCATGCACATTTTAAAACATTACAGAATAGCATGATCTTGCACATTAACAGCCAGAACATGACATTTTGCTTCACTATCTCAAGATTTTGCAAGACCAATTTTTCTTGAAGAAACCTTCAGCCATAGAAAAAAAAATCTTATAAGCTTTGAGAATAACTCTACAGGTGGAAGATGAAGAGATGAAAGATAGGGGGGAAATGCAGTTTGAACTTGCAATTTATTCCACAACCAACACACTTCTAAGAACCACAGTCCCCACCTATGTGCTTTCTTTCTCATAGATTTTCAACACTGGCACAACAAGCCTTTTTCCCACCAACTACTATATTAAAAAATCCAGTCCAGGCCTGTATTACTGCCACAGGAAGTTTCAATTTAGAAGAAGTGGTTTCCTTCTGCAAGGACCAGGGCAGATGGACTGATAAAGGTCCATTGCTGGGACAGAAAAGGCTGGGCTAAGATTCGCAATACCAAAAGTACTCTAACTACCTTTGAGCAAACAAGAATAAAGTAACAAAAGAAAACAATCACATGTAAGATGGAGGTTGAACCCAGATCAATCATCGCTTGCTCTTGCACTGGCTTGTGCTTAATGGTTTTAAGTCTGTTAGAAACCATTTGAAAATAATTCATCGCCTATGGCTAAAATAACTAGAATTACCAAAAGAAAATTTTAACTTGTTTTAACTGATTGATTTCTAACAAGAATTAAATGGCATCCATTCTAGTTCAGAATAATATGGGCATTGAATTCTTAAATTCTAGAAAACACAAAGTTAGTTTAAAAGAAATCATTTCTAAATCAACATGATTCAATCCAACAGGTAGAATGTCCTAGATCACTCAAAAAATCTCTGTTCTTTTCTTCTTATCCTTTATCGCAATACAGAGATCTGTGATGGGATTTCTCCCATCACTGATATTCTTGAGATTTGATTAAATCCTTTTTTTTGTATTATTTATTCTCTAAAAATATTATGCGTGTGTAGCGGTATCCCTTCATTGATCACATTCTCTTATTTATTCTCCAAACATCTTGGGCATGTGAAGGAGTGTCTTCTTCCTACTAAAAAATTAGATATTATTCTCACCTTCTCCACATAAGAACGGACCATATTTTCAATATCTTCAACTATACTCTCTGGCTGGCCCTCTGCAAAACCCAAAATAAAATATTATTGCATGTATGAAATGAAAATTTGTAGCAGTTATAAAAGATATTTAAGAATTGATTTGTGCAATTTACACTTGAAGATGAGAGCAGTCAGTCTTACCTACAGCCACCTTTGTCAAACCAGGAAGATCTATGAGGGTTAAGTTGACAACTGTCAAACAAAATCACAATATTTAGGTCAAACCATCTGAAGGATTCAAGAGGCTCAGAAGTAACCTATGTTAATGAAAATGCAAGAGAATGAGGAAACATCAAGATTTTTAAGTGTATATACTCACAGGAACAAAAATAATCAGAATAAATGCTTGAACAATTACTGTTTCCCAAAGAACCTAGACTGCCTTACCCCCCGACACAAAGAAACCAAGAGAGAGAGAGAGAGAGATGGGAGACAGCTAATGTATACTGGGAGAGTGATTGTCACTAATGAAAATTATGTGAGGGATCTTGGTTGCATTTATTGTGTGAACTCCCAAAAAAATCCAAAGTTCACAAGAAAAGTAAACAAGTTCAAAACTTGGTCAATTCTAGAGGGATCCCTTCAACTGATGAAGGTTTACATAGTAGGAAAGTGGTTCTGCAGAACAAGAAGTACACGTGACAATATGTAAAACATGCACAGGCAAGGATGATGAACCTGGAATGAAATACATATGGCATAGGCCCAGAATAAAGGAAATCCAAAAGAGGACATATAAAACATTAGAAAAGTAAATGGGCATCTACTATCCAAATAATCACAAACCAGCACTAGAAGGGGTTAGGAGCTAGGATCATGCACAAAAATGGGAAAGGAGATGCTAATCATAGCTGCTAGATATGCCTCTCAACTCTTGTGATATTAACAAAAGTTACTTGCACCATATTTTTCTCTTTAACTGCCATGTCCAGAATTCATATTGGCGTTTAAAATGAGCTAGAGATAGTTTATTAGTTAGGTCATAGGTTTCAGTTGAACAGTCTTTTTAAATAAACAAGCCTATCCAGGTACATTAATACGCAACAAGGCACTGTAAAACCTATCACCCAGTTAACGTCCCACCTCAGCGGCTTTCAAAACCAGAAATTGCACCCTTGTGGTTGCAAGTCCAAGACTTTTACCATCGCAGTTCCCTTCATTTTCACATGTTCACTTGATGCATAGGAAAAGTGATATTTAAAAAATGTTGTGGGAAGAGAATTCTTCGCACAATTACAACTTAAACAAGTCAATTAAATAACTTTATTCAAAATGCAGTTGCAAGGGAAATACCGACCATTTGGAGAATATATACTGAGATGAATTGGAATGTTAGAGATTTGCTTGCTCTTCCCAGTAATGCGATCTGTTTCATCTGCGATTTCCTTACGGACAGAAGCTACATGCATAAAGCATAAACAAAATAACTGAATTAAGAAAGTTTTCGGCAACTATCTGAGCGAAGATGGCAATCCTCAGCCAAATTTTATTTAGTTTTCGTACCAAAATCAGTATACTTCTTCTTGGGCGTATGAAGAAACTCGGCATAATCAGAACCACCATCTATCTTATGAAGTTGCAATACCAGTGGCCTCCTTGTAACAATACCTTCAATACATAGCCAAAATAAGATTAGATGAATATTTTATTGATCAAAGTAATTCTCTACTCCATTTCCTGGGGGTTTTCTTCAAATTGTTAGAAAAAAATGAATTGAATTCAAATGCAAAATCAAATCGTGTCAGGTAATTGAGAGCTTACCAGATCCACGAGGAAGGAAATCTCTGCCAACAACGCTTTCCAAGACTGAAGATTTTCCAGAACTCTACATACATTTCCACATAAATATACGAAAATCAATTACTCCTACAAAAAATGATCAGGAAAAAAAATAAAAAAAAGGAGAGAGAGAAGACCTGGCCACCAACAACAGCAACGGACGGAAGAGCTTCCCAGAGGGACATGCCTTCACCGCCATGATCTCCGAGAACAGTGCAGGCTCTTTGGATTCTGTTTACAAGACCGATCAAGCTCTCCATTGTAGCCATTTTTTATTGCTTAAATGAAAAATAAATTGAATCTTTTAGATCTGATGCAATGCGTGTGATTTTCTGTAAGAAAAAGAAAATGTGTTAGAGAGAGACAGGGAGAGATCGAGTTGAGGATCCAGGAAAGGAGTGAAAGGAGTTGTTTGGATCGGTAGGGGGGGGATGGAGATTTTGGAGTTAGGCAATGAAGAAAGAAGAATAGAATAGACGGGGACGTGGGATCTGGAACCGAGAGAGAAAATGCTTAATAAATAAATAAAGGTTCGGAGAGAGGGAAGGTTTACTTGCCCAACATGCATTTGTGCTTTCCCTTTTTATTATATCACCTCTTTTTCCACGTTAAAAAAAATAGTGTATATATATATATATATATACCCACTAAATTTTTATTTACTTCACAATTTGGTAGATACTATAAATTATAAAGTTAAATGATCTTTTTAACTCTGTATATTGATCACTAAATTTTAAAATCAAAACTATACATCCTCATATCTCAAACATATACCCTTTATTTCATTTTAAAAAAGTTTTTTTAAAAAAATAACGTTTTTATTTAAAATATATTCTTTTATATTTCTAGATCATTTTGATATGTTGATATGAAAAAATATTTTTTAATACACTTTTAAATAAAAAATAATTTTAATTGTAGCCATGAAGAGTTTCTTGGCTTGATGGTCAATAAGGGTTTCTCCTTCCTTTTATAACTTTATCAGACACACTTGTCATCCCCGCAGTGTCTTACATGTTTACTGGGCTTGCAGGATATTCAGTAAGCCTGAGGATTAGTTGTGGTGCACGCAAGCTGATCCGGACACCTGGATTATAAAAAAAAATCTTCCTTGTAGATGGGAAGCACTTTGCCATACAAGATAATGGGAAAATAGATTTTGTTTTTTAGTTTTGAGATTATTTTTTTTTGGATCCTTCAAAATCAGTATTAAGATTTTCTATATTGGAGAGTAATTCCAATTGATTTTCTATATTCAAAATCAGTATACTAAAACCCGTTGAAGTATATATCGGAAAATTCGTGAGTTTAGTTTTAATGTCTGTGAATTATTAGGGAAGTCGTCTAATTTATACAAATCAATTGGTTGATTAACTCTAGAAAGTTAAAAAAAAGATAGCGAGGTGTATAATCATGGAATCACTGTTAGACCCGTTTATGAATTTAACTAATCTAATGCCTTGTTAAATCTTTATTGGTAATGAACTTGTTTTTTCTAATGAAAATAACTTTTTTTTTTATAAAAGTTCGATAATAGGAAATAAATAAAAAAGGAAAGAAAGCAGGAAATTAAAAGAAAACAAATATAATTTGATTAAAATTCAAGAATTAATTTCAATGATATTTTTAATTTCAAGTGTCAAATAATAACTTTTAATAGTATAAATATTCATATAATAGTATTATTAAGTTCGCTAAAAAAACTTAATTTCTACTGTTTTTATTTAATTCATTACATAATAGAAATTCACACTTACAAACACTTAGAAATGAGTGTCTTTTTTTTCTAATATGGGATAAATATTTATTTATTTATTTAAAAAACACGCCAACAACTTCTTACTAGTTTGTAATGAGCACGTTTTCACTTGAAATTATACATATTTTTATTACATTAAACACAAACTTCATATTTTATTAAAAATTTACATTTATTCTCTTTTATATAATAAAATACATATCATAATAGAATTCAAATACAGAAACTTGCTATTACTTTTTAAATCTATAGATGTACGTCTTCCTAATCTAAAATTGAATTACCATTACTGATATTTTAAATAAAACATTTTTGAAACATGTCAATCCTAGTTGTTTTTCATATCACATCTCTAGAGTCTAGATAGCTCCCCAGAGCCCCTAAATTATTTAAAAACTTAGAATAGATAATTTCATAAATAGATCAGCTAAATTCTTCAGGTACACAATAATCACGTCCAGACCAATCGAGCCACGACAAAGACTGGAATCTCTTTTCTCCTTGTTCATCGTTCTTATAAAACGTACAACACTTGTTCTTTATATTTATTTATTTATTTTTAACTAGACCAACTTATTTTTAATATTAATATATTAAAATAATCAGAAATACTATAAGAAAACCAGTTTATAAACACTTTTAAAATACAATCAATCAGGTAAAAACACAATATTAAGCACTCTTTTTTTTTCCCTTCTACAGCGGTGTATTATTATCATTACAGTGGAGAAATGGCCAGAAGAGCAGACGGGGCAATTGAGATGATATGAACAGAAAATGAAAGAAGATTAGTGCTACATTTATAACCAGCAATAAACAATAGATGAATAACACAACCACAAGATCTGAATCTGATCTGATTACAAAAATATTAACATGAACAGACAACAATCACGCTAGATGCAGAGTAGAGATAATAAACTGCAAAATAGCAGACCACAGAGAAGCCAATAACCTATACAACCACGCGACCACTGTCCACTCAAAAGAAAAACCTGACAAGAGGTTAGCGCAGAGTCACTATCTTCCTTTCCATCATTACGCTGGTCTCTCTAAACAGGGGGAATAACAGTCTATGTCAGATGCATACCGACTCCATCCTACGGTAATTTACTCTTCCTGAATGTACTTTCTTTGATGATTTCAGTGGAACAGGGTCATCGGCATGCCAGTTACAATCTTTTTAATCAATCACAAGTAGAGGGGATAAAAATTATAAAAATGAACTGAAGACCATGGCCTGTGCAGATTTACTCCTTGCTGGTTCCAGGGTCATTGGGTGCTGCGTGTTAACCCGCTACGTGATGCACTTCTGCACAAAATAGGATGATCTCTCTAAGACAAATAAATATTTATATAAACAACTCACTTCTCTTGAATAGCAAACTTTTTCCAGCGCGCCAAACAGGATAATTGGAGTTAAGTATCTTTTAGGTGAACAAAAATACACAATTAGAAAATAGCCCCGTGAAATAGGGAGGATAACAAAATATTAGCAAGCAGTGTTAGCATCTAGCTCACAGTTCTAGAGCGTGTTTGTTCATGCAGTCATGCTGCACTTTTCAAAAAAATTGATTTTTTTCTCTTCAAATTATTCTTGTGTGTTTTGGGGTAAATATGATGTGCTAGTGGAAAAATAAACATTAAAAAATAAAATATTATTTTGATGCATTTCAATGCAAAAGACACTTTGAAAAACAAATGTGACCACAATGACAAACACTACCCTAACCTGATGGTCTGTGGTTTAATGGAACTGGAAACCAAGATACTCTACCTGGACACTTAATCTTGTAAATTTAATTGATAAACAGTAAAGAACATAGGCAAAACTCATCTTCTCCATTCAATTGTTCATTATCCTCTATTTTAGTTGCGCTTCTATTGATAGACCGCATGCCAGGATATTGTTGACCAGCAAAGGGCAATGCTTATTTAACTTCTTCAATGCACATTCACATGTGCACACACATGCATACAATCACGAGTGATATATGGAACATAGAGGTGAGGGAGGGGGCAAAGCAATGAAAAAAGAAGCATTGATCTTGGTTTGGTTACACTTTAGCCCAGTTCTTCAGTTTAATAGGCATGCCTAATTCCTCAAGACACTCAACTAGTTCTCATCTTATATATTTGCTAAAGCAAAAACCAAAGCAAGAGCCAAGCCCAGAGAAACTACAGGGCTCCCTGCCATTCAATCCCTACTTACATGTTCTTTTCACTAGGACAATTTCTTTCCCAGTATGCATTACTGAAAGGATGGATTGGCAAATAGAATATAGCTAACTACCATATTAAAACAACTATAGATGTGAAGTCAGTAAAACGAGAAATTGAAATGAACCAGAAATTTGAAAGTCTTAATGAAAGATAATTACACACCAACCAGTGGTGTTCACATTATAATATATTAGTTTAGTTCAATGCACAAATTATGAAAGAGAGAGGGAGAAAAGAGACAAGTTTCTAAAGTATATACCTCCCAGTAAGCATCTGAGCAGCACTCACAGCCCCTTTCAAATTACTAAACCGCTTTGCCCTATTTTCATGTTCTTTGTCTACACGCATGGCGGCAACCTCCTTCTCCATTGCAGCTACTTCTCTTCTCATCTTTTTTGCCTCAACTTCCATTGCCTTAGTTAATGTATCCACTTTCTTAGCTAACATCTGTAAAATCAACAATTGCAAAAAAAAAAATTAACCAAAACTATAAACAACAGGATAATAGAGCAGACAAGACAAAGATATCAACCTCAATTGCATCATCCTTATCCTTTAGGCTTTGATCTTTTTCGTGACCAGCTTTCCTCAAAGCTACAACCTCTTTTTGCAACATATCATACAGTATCCCAGGAACACTGTCCTCTGTATCTGCTGGTGGGAACTCATTGGGCTTTCCTTCCAAGTTCCCTTTCCACAAATTAGGTGTCTCAGTCTCCTTGGTTCCATCACAAGGTTGATTGAATGAATGATTTTGTCCAGCTCCATTTAAGAGCAATTTACTACTCCTGTCCAATGACCTCGTGCCCCCATCAAATGATTTTGATGTTCCTTTAGCATTCTTCAGCACTGAACTGGTGCTAGAGGAAAAAGATCTTGACTGAGAGGTTCTTTTAGACAAAAAGCCATTGGAGGTCAATTTTGAAATGTTATCAGCTCCACCTAAGGATTGACGACGAGGTGGCCCATTGCTTATACACCTTCCCTCTGGTGCACTGCGATTACTACTTGAAGACCCTCTTAAGCTCTCTTCAAGCACTTTCAGACGCAACTGATATTTCTCCTGAAAAATGCAAGAGCACAGTTTACTTTCAGGACTACGAGAAAAGGCAAAACAAAGCAAGCTACCAAAAAGAAAAACCAGATCCTCACTTTCAACTGTGCTTCAGACTTTGCAGTCCGCTCAGTTATAGCAAGCCTGTCACGAAGTTGCTGCATTTCTCCCTGTAACAACAGTGTATCAACATTGGTGAGGATTGAAAAGTACAAGGCATTTTAATAAAATGAAGAAAAATTGAAACAGAGCTCAAACAATAGAAGGAGACAAAATTTCGTTCAAAAGTAACCTGCAAAAATCTTCGCTCGTCAAGCCATTGTTTTACAGGCATCACCTTGTCATTAGCATCTTTCCACTCATTTGCTACAACTGTGGCTACTCTGTTTGCTGTTACCTTTGCACGGGCCAATTCCCGGTCAAGAGTTTTTCTTTCCTCCTGCCAAACAGAATAACAAGCAGATAATAATTATGGCAGTTTTGTAAATATGCCAATGTCCAGCAAAATATGCAATGAACATTACATTCATCTCCTGCACTTTCCGCTGGTAATCCCTAACAGCATTTGCTGCTGCACCACCAGCAAGAACAGCCTCTTCCAGTTCCCTTACAGTCTGGGTAAGTTTTTCAACCTCTGCAACCTTTTGTCTATGCATTTTGTCCAATATTTTGTTCTCTTCCTGCATACACAAACAGTAAATAGATCATACATTGTATACACTAAAATATGGAATATCCTGTCCAATATATTTGTGAGAGAGGAATGAAGAGCACCACACAGGCTTGCCATACCTGACAAATTTCTATCTGCTTCATTAACTCCTGGTTCTTATTTTGGAGATCATCCACCATGGAAGCCTTGGCCAAGGCAACCTCAACTGTCCTCTCAGCCTCGATCAAAGCTGCTTCTTTAGATTTAGTTAGACGATCCAATGCTTTGTTATCATCTTGAAGCTTCGCAATCTTTAAAAGACCAACACAGTGATGAAAAAAAATCATAGATTAACCCTTGTTGGCATAGAATAAAGGCTACACTAAAAACACATACCTCTTGGCGAGCCAGCTTAAGCTCAGCTTCCAGGGGTGCAAGAATGGCTTCAATTGGAGGCATGTCATCATCCTTCTGAGCTGCATGAACTCTTCGAAGAGTGGCTTCAGCAGCAAACTGAGCTGCCATGGAGGCCTTCTTCTCATCATTGATTTTCTTGATTTCTAGATTCTGCAAACAATTTTAATTTTAAATACATATATAGCACTGTGGAAAAAAAATAATGGACAAATTGAAAGAGGTCCCAGGTAATACTTTGCTTTCTAGAAGAGATTCTGTTAACTTGAGCTTCTCCTCCACCTTTGAGAGTTCATCAGTGAGCTGAGACACAAAAGAGCCCCAGAAAACAAGATCAGGATCAATTGGAACACATACCACTTCCAAATCATTGAAACGAAAAAACACTCATGAAGAAAGAAAGTTTATATCCAAATTCAGGTCGAAGAAAACCCCACAAGAATAAAAATGCAAATCAGATGAATGTATAAAAAAGACAGCACTAAAGGACCTTTGTGAAAACTCAAAACCTCAAACATGATAATATCCATATTGAAAGAAAAAAAGCGCATTTGAGTCCATTCCAAGCCCATTAAGAAAAAAATATATAGATAAAAGTGGAAATCTAGCAATCAAAAACAATAGACATCAATGCTAGAAAATACTGAAATTTATGGGAGGGAAAGAATAATTTGAAAAAAATCAAAATTTGAGGATAAAATACTCGGTAACTTTGTTTGCATCGATGCAAAATATAAACAGATAGGAGATAAGGAAATTAAAAGGGCAGAACATGAGCTTTTAGCACTTCAAGCAATTTTTAGCTCTTCCTTTAGCATTAAAAGTAGCATAACAAATTGAATCGCTCTGTGAGAGTAAAGGGGGAAAGGAAAGAGAAAGGGTAAAAACAGACAACAGAATCGCCTCCAATCACAATCAATACCAACACAACTTCCTTGACTGATATAGTTTAACAGCATTATAAGATGACCAAGCAAATAAGATCATTTATAACCATAAATGACTTAGAAAAGGCTATTACACGTGGCATATTTTTTGGGAGTTGACATCCAAGACATAACAGAAGAAATCCCTTACATAACAGACTTGAAGGACCATAAATTTGTTATCAGAACTGCATAAAGAAAACTTTATTTGACAAACAGCTATCAGGATAAACATTTTCCACTAGCTAAACAAAATCATAAATTAGATCTCATGGATGTCATCTTCCACCGACTTCAAAATTAACAGTTGCATCAAGAAAATAATAGCATGATCAAACATAAATCAAATTTAAATTCGAATAGAGGCAACACTTGCAATGACAGTAACAAACAGATTAACCTCATCAGCAAAACCAGTCCTTTAAAAATAAGTTTTCAAAATTGAAACCAAAAAAATTAAAATAACACAGCAAAGCACGGGGAGCTAGTGATAAATTACCTCTTCAACAGCCTTCTCTCTAAGTCTCTCAGATAACCTCAACGCCTTGATCTCCGCTTGTGCGTCTCCCAACTCTCTATCCTTGTCTGCGCCAAAAACAGCAAAATAAATAAATAAATATCAGAATTAATTTAATCCAGCTCAAAAGGCAGTAGATCGAACTACATTCACACCTCTAACTTCATTCTCAAGCCGATTAAGCTCCACCTTAACCGGATCCGAGCCGTGAAGCAAAGTCATGAACTCATTATCGGCATCAAAGCTTGGCCTGACCGAAGTCCGCCTCCTCGAGGAGCTCTTAGGCCCTTCCTTAAAAGATCCAGAAACGTTAAGTGGCGTCGTCGTGGCCACACCTCCTCCATTGACCTCAAGGCCAGCCGTTCCCTCGCCGTAAACCTCCGCCATGTCCTCCGATCTAATACTCGTACTTCTCTCCCCTGCTCACATCCAAATGCAGCAGAGATATAAAGAGAGAAATGTAGGTTTTCTTTAGAGAGAGAAGGGGAAGGAGAGTGGGGGAGAGAGTTCTTTTATTATTTATCTATTATTTCTTTCTCTCTCCAGAGAGTGATTGCTGTGATTTAAATCTCGATGAGTAAGTACTAAGTAGATGTGGATGTTGTTATCAACAGTGTTAATAAGGAGAGTGGTTTGTTCTGTTCTTTAAAGAAAAAGAAACAGTGGGGCGCTTTGCTGTTAGTAGACACAGCCTCTACTCATCATTGTATTATGAGATACTAAACTATGGCAAACATCATATTAGTCCTCCAACTATGCGACGTTGTTACTTATCAGTCCCGTCCTCTCTAATCATACATTTCCTCGGTCATGTCCTTGTATTAGTAAAACAGTAGACGATGTTGGGGCGTTGAGAAATGCATATCCGATTTAAATATTTTTAAGCTAATTCTAGCATTGTTATTTTTTCGATCATGATCTTTAAAATAATTAGAGATATAGCTTCTGATTTAGACAATTCGGGGCAAATTAGGTCCCGATTTTATACTTTGATTATACATGTGATGAAATTGGGTTCAGCTATAGAATATAAGCCTATCGCCTGTGCTGTTTAGCGTGGTCTCCAGTTGCTTTAACACAGGGAATGTGTTCGATGAGGGACCTAGTTGATAAAACTGATAGTATGTGGACTCGGTAAAAAAATTAAAACACGTATGATTGGGAGACTGGCATGGTTTCTTTACTAATTTCTTTTTTTCTTTCTTCGTTTGGTTTTGTTTCGTTAACGTTGGAAAGACTTTGTTTTGTGATAAGATGGATGCGTATTGCGCACACTAAATTCCTGGAGAGGGAATCTAGGCAAAGAGAAATGGGGAGCGTAATACGCACGACAGCGCGTTTTAGTAAATTCTGCTCTCGCAAGCTTTTTCTGTTTTGCTTTGCCTTGCTTGTCCAGGCTTTCGCTGCTTCGTGCCATTCATGTTGGGAATGCTTGGCACTTGACGAATGCATTGTCAATGTATTTTTATTTTTAAAAAACACTGTTTTTATTTAAAATGGGATTAAAGTATTGCTTTTTATGGTTTCTGCAGTAATTTTAATATAATAATGTTAAGAATAACAAATAAATAAATCAACATTTTAAAATATTTTCATTTTAAAAACAAATCTTGTGACGCATCACCAACTATTTACTTTAGAAGGATTCAATTTTTTTTACCGACAAAAATAATTTAAACAGAAAGGAAATATATAAAGAATCATTTTAAATATCTTATACAGTAACGTTTCAAATGCGTGGGAAAATATTTATATAGTAACTAAGTATATATTTTTTATATATCTTGTACTCATTTCGTGTCATAACTCATAACTTGAGTGATTAGCAAACAAGGGTAAAGCTAGAAGAAAAAAAAAACTGGCAGGCAAGTTCCTTTTCCTTGATGCAAAATATAATAAGAAAGAAAGGTCATGCGTTAGGTTTGTCAGTGATGGATCAGGCACTGGGCTCTTGGCCCTTTGCTCTTTTTTTTCTTTTTTTATACATTCAACAAGGCATTTATTATATTTATATTTTCTATTTAAATTTTAGTAATTATTTAAAAAAATATTGATGATATTATTTAAATAATAATAATAATTTGAAACAATTTAAAAAAAAAACAAAATACTTTTGAAATACAAAAATAAAGCAAGAGCTGAGAAGAAGAATATTACAAGAAAGAGCTTAAACTTTGTTTCTTTGCCATTTTAGTGCATGTTTGTTTAGTAGTATGGCTATGTTTGTTTTTTAAAGTGTTTTTTATTTATTAATATATTTTAAAAATTATTTTTGATATCAATATATTAAAATAAAAAAAAATAAAAATATTTTTAAAACACAATAATCAGGTGGAAATTGCTCTCACTCATCACAGGAGCGGATCTAGCTAGACAAGATCAGTTAAACTCCCTAGCTAGCTAATCGCCAGAAAGAGTAAAAACTTAACTAGCTACTATAATCACCTCAGGTGACTTGGTGATTAATACAAGCACTGCTATTTCCTATATCAAGTTTCAGTATTTAGTAGAGTTTTCAGCATTCGTTTTACATAACTTCATTTGTGTTAAACTTCATTGATCCATTGCTCGTAATCCTTACTTTATTTTATTATTTTATATGATCGCCAAAAAAAGCGGTGCTGAAATCCCTAAAATTATTTGGGGGCAAGTTACAGCTAAAAAAAAGCCTGAAATTTGATTTCCATGCTCATTTCTCAAGCAGGGCAAGCGGCTGGATAACTCCATAGCAAAGAATAGAATTTAGCAAAATTCCCACTTCTTCAGCACAAGATTTCCTATTGTATTTTTAAAATATTTTAAAAAAATTAAATTTATTTTATTTTTTCAATGTTTATAGATATTTTTATGTGTTGATATAAAAAATAATTTTAAAAAATAAAAAATCAAATAATAATAGATGAAAATCATTTTAAAAACCAACCACTGCCAAGACAGATGCTAAATACAAAATCAAAGGGCTCGCACATGCCGAGATCACGGATTGTCCACCATGGGGGACCGTTTTATAGCATGAAGAAACCAATAGCCATACATAATTCACATAAGATAATGTTAATTTGTAATCGATACAGGGGAGCCAGAGCGCCCACCCTGTTAAGTCATACTCCCATTACAGTATTGAATTATTGGCCCATGCTAATGTCAGATCATAACGCCCACGCTTGACAATCATCGATTTAAATTTTTGATGGCCTGAGGTAAAAGTTGAGAACTGGTTCAACTAATGGGTCGGGGGACTAGGAGGACAGCATTTTCTTTTTCTCGTTGTTCTTGTTTTCTGTACGAGTATTTTATTTATTGCTGGATATGATGTATCAATTGAAATGATCAATTAATATTACATGGTAATTATCTATTAAATTTCAGCGATACAAGCTGAGATTAAAAAATTTATTTTTATTATCATCTCGAGGTCAAATTTTATAATTATTAATATAATAATTACTAGATTTTATTTATTTTAGAATTTATGAGATTAATTGGAATGTGTATAAATTGAACAATAGCTAGTAAACTATTTATTTTGGGTTGGAGTTTATCTGCTCCATCGGTTAAAAACTTGGATTTTTTTTTAAAAAAAACAACGCTTTATTATAATCGGAAAAAAAGTAAAATGAAAAATCGACAAACCCCGTAATTTGATGCAACATCAAACCTCCCAGTGCATTCATCTTTTTTTTTTATTTTATTATCGTGGGTGTCCGGGCCAGCTTACGCGCACCTCGACTAATCCCACGGGTCCTGAAGTTAACGACCATGTAAGCCTCCAGTGGCCACCAATATTAGCAACATCAGGACTCGAACCTGAAACCACAAGGGAAGCAAACCCTTTGATTTCAAGTCTTTGCCACTGAGCCACCCATTGGTGGTTCTCCCAGTGCATTCATTCATCTTGATCGGGTGCATGCTAGTTATGTGTGTATGTTTAATTACTGTCTAAAGAAGATGGAAAAAAAAAAGGGGACAAAAACGAATCTTACTAGAAGGAAAAACGACAGGCTTGAAATAAAATTGTTTATGGATAATATTTAAGTGGAATTTTATAATTTTAAAATAAAAGGTATACAAAACATGATTTTTTAATCTCTTTTATTTTCTTATGATTTAAACTATGGTAGTTTTTTATTTATACTTATACGCTGTCTAGACTCTAGAATTGTATTCGAAACAATATATTTTTTTTTTTTAAGAAAGTATATTTTTAATATTTTTTAATTAACTATATAAAATATATTTTTTAAATAAGATATATTATATATTAAAATAATATATATTAAAAAAACTATAGCTCACACACTCTTAAATAGTCCCGCAAACATGTAGGCACCAAGTGCAGTTTGTATTTATTTATTCGTGGGGTCTATGAGCTCATTCGCTAAAAGCATGATTTGGAAAGCACGTGTATTCTGAACAGTGATTAAATAAGTGAGACTTATATAAACTTTAAATATAAACACTGAAAACTTTGAGTTCGTTCACGATCGTTTAAATTTAATTTAAAAGCACAGAATAGGCAATAAGCGGGTATGATCTTATCCCGTCAGGAAGCACTTAAAAAGTGTTTTTTTCCAAAAAAAAATATTTTTTTTAAATTATTTTAATGGGTTAGTATAAAAAGGAATTTTAAATAAATAAAAAAATAATATTTTAATATATTTTAAAATAAAAAGCAACCACAATCCTAAGTGAAAATTATTTTTCACAACCCAAACCCAAAAACAGCTGCTCTAACTCTGTCTAGCAATGCTTAAAAGAAATTCATGCGTTCCTTTTTTATATACTATGTCTGGAACCAACTGAATAAACTAAAGAATCACAAAAAAGTAAATGTTATTTGATATTGTGTTTTAAAAATATTTTTAAAAAATATTTTTATAATTTGTTTTTTATTTTTATTTGCTGATTTTATAGATGATTTTTTAAAATATTATATTATTTTGATGTTTTTTTAACTAAAAATTATTTTTAAAAATAAATTCAACCATATTCTCAAACAGATATTTGAAAAAAAAATGTGGTTTTTTAAAAGATATTTTTTAAAAATATTTAAAATTTACTTTTGACATTAATTAATATGTAAAATCAATAAAAAAAATTCTAAAAAATAAATTTTAAATTCAATCTCAATCGCAGACATGTATTTGGACTCTTAAGAACATTACCATTCCTCGATAAAAAGAATCGACATCCAGAAAGAGAGATCCTCCTCGTTACTCAGATTCAAATTAAGCTGCTCTAACGTGGACTGTCCATAGCATGACCTTAAAAACGGACGGGAAAGCGACAGGCTCGGTAGTTGCGTGCGTGTTCCCCTCAGTAACGTCTACTTACTTATTTTCTTGTTTCAAATAAAAGAGCCCTCCTAGTTCCACGCAAGTACACAACACACACAAACAAACGTGGACACTTGTTGCTTGGTGTTCTAGCGACAGTGTGAATGTGACTCTACACCCACTGAGATTAATGTGGGGCCCTCCCACCCATACCCTTTTCTGCTCGTTGTTAAGAAATAGAAATAAAAACTTCTAATTACTCCCCAATTAGCTATCCACTTCTCAATCCAGTTACAAGAAAAGAAATTTATCAATCGAGTCCCATATATCTTAAGACGATGTGAGTGGGGTCTTTTTTCTTCAAGTTTTTAATTTCCCTGTCAAATCTTCTTTGAAATAATGCATTTTACTGCATTGGATGGAAAACATTAACAGATACTGAAAGGAGACTCGGTTAAGAAATGTCTAGGGTTCATATAGTTTAGGGATCAAAATGAGTTTTCTCTCAGAAGAATAATCAAATCAAGAACACAGCTGATATTCAGAAATGTTGGTTTTCTATTTTTCGGGATGACCGGGAAATCAAGCGGAGAAAGCAGTGGATGCACTCGCTGATTATGATGCTTGATGGGTTTTGCAATTTAACAAGCAACGCAGCTATTAATCCTGGGAAAAACCACTGCTCTAAGAAATACTGAAAGCGAGAGCTTTCTTGTTAACCTGAGCATTCCTAATAGACTAGCGTCCTTCTTTTGAAACAATCCACGACATAAATTTTGATTATATATATCATGGTTCTCATCATCATCATCATAGAACTCTACTTATATCATAACAAAAAAAAAATCCCAGTCCAATAATGATGAGATTTCAAAAAATAATTTAAATTGTTACCTGTCCATCAACCTAGCAGTGACATTTTTTAAATCAAACAGAGAAAGACTAGAAAATGATCTTATTCACTCTATCGACGAATTAGCAATTTAGCATATCAAAAAATTATCTTACCTAAAAAATTAAATTATTAGGTAATGTTACAGGATATAATTTATATTATTTTTTAATATCTCTTTCAAGTAAAAATATTTTAGGTTTGAAACTTGTACATAGACCCATTCTAATTTGTATATAATTTTTATGAAATAAAATAAAGATGTTGAGATTTGAATTCGTGACCATGAACAAAACTTTGATATCAAAATAAATGCACCCCTTTTCAAAACACCAATTTGAGTTTATAGGCCGTTCCACTGATGATTACTTCAACGCAGACTCCGCAAGCATGGGTTTCTGGAAACCAGCAATGAATGCCAATTTATGAAAGGGACCTGAGCGTGTATAATTATTTTGTTGATGCTAAACTTTCATGAAGGGAGAGGCTTTTGTTTTTTTCTTGGTCGAGGGAGGCTAATTCACGCATGATATAATCCTACATTTTTCATTAAAATCTTAGCAGTATTTACACCTATCTCCAGGAATGTGGATACCCTGCAATTCCAGCTGAGAGTATGTGGTCATCTGCTACCTATTTTTTACAGAAAAAAAAAGAGTTTAAATGCCTAAACCCAGGGCATTTAATATGTTTCAGATTATAGTTTTAGCCCATCTCTCGACAGCAGCAGCAATTATAGTAATAAAGATTTCCGGATACGAAATAAAATAGAAAAACTACGTTGTAGTTGTTCGGTCGATGTTACTGCTGGTAGGAAGTGCACACAACAAGACACTTTTTTTTCTTTCTTTTAAAAAGAATCATCCCTTTTTTTTTTTATTAACATGTATGTGCTGATAAGTTCACATGCACTTCAATTAATTCTATAAATTCATAAATTAATGATTTTATAAGTCTATAATAATTGTCATATAAGCTAAGGCTCAAAATTAGGATCACAAATACAATAAACACATCAATCATAAATTCTTATCATTGAACCACCTCTAGAATTAAACAAGTTTCTTAAATCTCACTCTCTTATCATTAATACACCTACTAGATGGTTAGAATTATACCGTATTTAATTATTCTTTTTATGATATTAGATAACACGATGTTGTTTAATTGTTGTTGACTAATGTTTTAAAACCATAATTGTTTATCCTTCCGTGTACTTTAATCCAAGGTTGTCAATACTGTTTTGGTGGCCGTTTCGTTTTTTCTATTGGTACGAAACGTTTCGGTTTCAAAGCGTTTCGGTGTTGTCCTATTCTTAATTAATTAATTATATGAAAAAACTTAAAAAGTAAAAAAAATAAATATAATTTTATTTTTTATAAAATCAAAGAAGATAACAATTTTATTTCTTTATAATATGTGTGTATATATATATATATTAATTTTTATTATTTTTATTTTTGCATTTTCAAATTTAAATACAATATTATATACATATATATACATACTGTATGAATATATATATATATATATATATATATATTATATAGAGAGAGGTCACATCTCTAAATAGTAACAAAACAAAATGCAAATTGCAAAACATTCGGTGGCAGATTAAGCATTGAGAGCGGGAAATTTTTTTTCACTGTGCCTCAAACGGAACACATTCCGGGGTATTTTGATCGGTATTTCCAGTATAAATCGGTATTTAAAATGAAAACAAAATGATATCGTTTTGTTTTGTTTTTTGTCTGATACAAAATGTTTTGCCCAGAACAAAACGGTATCAATACCTCTGTTTTAACCCGTCTTCTTTCTGTCTTTTGATTTGAACTATACCGTTCAACTTTCACACCACTACTTGTAACATCGCTTGTATTATTTTGCTTCATAAAAAGAAAAAAAAAACTTTAACGATTTGAAGGACCAAAATTAAGAAAAATACCATCATAGAGGAAGGCCCAAGATAAATTATAGAATAAACTAAAAGAACTCATGATTTTATTATTTATTGTGAGTGAAAATACTATGGATTTCAACAGTGTTTTTTTTTCGTTTTTGAACAATAAATATACTATTTATATATTTTTTTTCACAAAAAAACAGAGAAATACATGTGGCTTACTGGAGGCACAGGCGTGACTTAAGAGGGAGGCGCGCTTGGCAAGGGTTCGACCCTGCCTAGCGCATTATTCTTTTCTTTGCTTTTTTTTTTCAGATATGTTTTTTTTTCATTTTTATTTAATTTGATTATTTTTTTATTTATTTTGACGTTTTTTCTTATTTTGTTTTTTTCTCTTTTTTTCACTTATCTTTTCAGTTATCATTTTTATTTAATTTAATTTTATTTATTTATTTTGATGTTTTTTTTTATTTCTTTAAAAAAACAATTTATTCACATTTTTTTTCTTTGATTGATTTTTTTCCAATCATTAACTCAATAAGAATAATAATATTAGTTTTTTTCTTTGCTTCTTTTTTTTATTTTTATTTTTTTCATCATAATAATTTAATAATTTTTATTGTTTTAGTTGTAATGGTAATGATATTCTTAGATTTTAAGACTTCGATGTTTTCATTTCGGCCCTTATACTTTTAATTTTGGATTTTAATCCCTTTATATTTAATATTCATTTCAGCCCTATTACTTTTAATTTTTCATTTTAATTCCTTTATTTCTTTTAATTTCAAGAATAATCCTTACTTTTGTCCATATATATATATATATATATATATATATATATATATATATATATAAGTGTGCTTAGCTTTGATTTTTAATTTTTTTTTCCATATTTGTTGGGCTGGTATATTTTTTTCAAAAACATAATAGTTCTTATATTTTATTTTATATCTATGATAATTTGGAAATTGATATTTTTATTTTTTGTTATTTCTTTTAGTTTTTTTTCTTTTTTCTTTTTTATTTTTACGTCATATGACTTTTTTTACCTGATAATTTTTATTTTATTTTTTTGTTTGATTTTTTGTTAAAGTTTTTATGATTTTTTTAGTCTTTTATTTTTTTTCATTATTAGCATAATAATAATAATGTTTTTCTCTTAATTATTCTTTTGTTAATGTTTTTTATATTTTTTTTTCTCTTGGGATAATTTGATAATTTTTATTCTTTTAATAGTTATACAAACTTTTTACTCAGTCCGCAAAGTAGTGTAATATTTTTTTTTATAAATTTTCAGGTCAAATAATTGTTTTTTCCAGTCAATAATTTTTATTGTTTTTTTCATTTGCTCTTTTGTTAATGTTCTTAAAGTTTTTTTAAGCCTTTGATTTAATTTTGTTTTCTTCCCGTTATTAAAACAATAATAATAGTAATTTTAGGTTCTTGTTCTTACGTGCTTTTTTATTAATTTTTTTTTTGGTTTTTCTCTGAGATTTGTTAAATAATGTTTATTGTTTTGACAGTGATGGTGATAATAATTTAAGAAGTTAAGACTTTGATTACTATTATTGTAATAAAAAATGTTGATCTTTTTCATTATATCAAATTTTACATACTAAAATATTATATCTTAATCTCCACAATTATAAAGATTATTTGTTCTATATACACTATACCCGCAACGTAGTGCGGATAATCCAGCTAGTCATTCACTAATTAAGAAAATCTAACATTGCGAAACCATCGTGAAGATTTATAAATTCAAGCGTGTCATGTTTTTTTCCACGATCTGCTTCGAATTTTCTTTGGACACGGCAGTGTGTCAAGGAATGTTTTAAAGTGTTTTTTTATTTAATTTTTTTTAAATGATGTTTTTTAAATAATATTTTTGACATTAACACATAAAAATAATATATAAATACCAAAAATAATAATTTAAAAAAATATCTTTTTATATTTTTTCAAAAATAATTTTAAAACATATAACCAAACACATACATGTACCGTTTCTAAGAAGATAAATATAAGTGGCAAGTTTAAATATGTTGTTTGAAAGGGTAATAATAATTGTTTTTTAAAATTATTTTTATTAGAAAGTATATATATATATATTATTTTTACTATTAATTTTATATATTAGTCCATCAAATTAATAAAAGAAATTATTTTTTTTTCAAAAAATAAATTCTGATAAAAAACACTGCCACTTCAATCAACCCATCCTCATTTAATTACTAGTTTGATGGCCTGCACTTCGTTGTAGGCGGAGTAAATAATTTTACAATTGTTCAGATTAAAATATAATATTTTTACATGTAAAGTTTGATATAATGAAACAGATCAAAATACCCTGTCATAACAACAGTAACATCAAAGTGCTAAGTGCTAACTTCTAAAATTATCATCACTATTACTACCTTGAGAGAGAAAAAAGCAAGTAAGAACAAAAACTAAAATTATTATTATTATTATTATTCTTAATATTAATATTAATATTGCTTTAATAACAAAAAAATAAAATTAAATCAAAGACTAAAAGAAGTCTAAAAATATTAACAAAAGAGCAAATGATAAAAATAAAAAATAAAACAAAAATCAGTATTTTTTTTAAGTGAATGAAAATCATTTCACTTGAAAATAATAAAAATTATCAAATTATAATGAGAAAAAAACATTATTATTATTATTATTATGAAAGAATAAATAAATAAATGAAAGACTAAAACAATTGTAAGAACTTCAACAAAAGATCAAACAAAAAAATAAAATAAAATAAAAATTATTATTGTTATTACCGTCAAAACAATAAAAATTATCATGAAAAAAAACCCTAAAAATCATCAACAGAGGAGTAAGCTAGAAAAACAATAAAATTATTATTATTATTATTATTATTATTATTATTATTTTGTGTTAATAATGAAAGGAAAAAAATGAAAGACTAAAAAAATCCTAGAAACTTCAACAAGACATCAAACAAAAAAAATGAAAATACTAATTATCATTGTTATAACTGTTAAAAGAAAAAAGATTTATCAAATTATTTAAAGAGGAAAAAACCTTAAAAAACATTAACAAAAGAGTAAGTAAGAAAAAAAACATTAAATTATTATTATTATTATGATGATGATGATGATGATGATGAAAAAACTAAAATAATTAAAAGACTAAATAAACCATAAAAACATTCACAAAAAATAAAATAAAAATTATCAAGTAAAAAAAGACATATGACGTAAAAATAAAAATAAAAAATGAATAAAAATCTAAAAGAAAGAACAAATGGAAAGAGAAAAAACACAAATATCAATTTTCAAATGATCATATATAGAAAATATAATTTAAGAAATATTTTTTTGTGGAAAAAATACCACCCGAAGAAATAAGAAAACAACAAAAATTAAAAATCAAAGTCGAGCACACTTATATATACATGGACAAAAGTAAGGATTATTCTTGAAATAAAAAGAAATATAGGGATTCAAATAAAAAATTAAAAGTATAAGGGCTGAAATGAATATTAAATATATTAAATTAATCATATGACAAAATTGAAGAATTGAAACTACTGTACTGAATAAATTCATCTTTTTCAATCCAATCTGGAATATATTATCAATTTTAATCAGATGACAAAATTGAAGAAATTGAAACTACTGTAGAGAATAAATTCATCTTTTTCAATCCAATCTGGAATATATTATCAATTTTAATCAGATGAAAAAATTAAAGAAATTGAAACTACTGTACTGAATAAATTCATCTTTTTCAATTCAATCTGGAAATTAAAAGCAGGAGGACCAAATTGGGAAATGGACACTGAATTAAATCCAATCGGAGGACCCAATCGAACTAAATCTAAACTTTTATACCAGAAACGAAATTGAAAGTGACAGGACTAAAAAGCAAAAGGTGAAAATAAGGGGGACTCTTTGCACTTTTACGTGCGGGAGAGAGAGAAATGTGGCTATCGGCTTTAACCAGCCATCGCTGCGTCCAAGGACATTTTGAGGTGAAATGTGTCGTCGCGGGAAGAAAAACACGTGGAGGCGCATCGAGGGAGACTTTGGAATTGCGTCCACGACCACCGTATGAGGATGCACGCGCCACCTACAGAGGGCGTGGAGGGGGACACTGGCTAGCGCGTGCCCATAACACATTGACAACCGCAAAAAGAAATAATAAAAAATAGGTCAATTACGGTCCTGCCCTTGTTCCCAAAGACACCTTTTTTTTGTCTTATTAGGGGTTAAAACCGTATTTAGCCAATTTTGAAAAATAATATTATTAGAAGAAAACCGGCGGGGTGGGGCGGACCGGATCGGTCCGGTCAGACGTGCACAATGACCACGAAGCCCTCGGTCTGGCGGCATTTTTTGTCGTTTTGGGGGGGCTTTTTCATTAAATCATTGCTAAAAAAATACTATTTGTTGACATATAATGTCATACTTTGTATGCTTTATATATTTTGATGATAACAATAAAAAGAAAATGGACTAATAATATGCTTGGATGAGATTAAGTTATAAACAGGTATTATACAAAGAATACATCAACAAGCATAATGGAGTACATGAAGAAATCACTCCAGAAAGTCCAAGATGCATTCAAGTGAAGACTTAGAATAAGTGTTCATTTTAGTGCTTTATGTAAATCTCTATTTCTATCTTGATAGCACAAATTAAAATGAACTCACACACTTCACATTGCATGCAAAGGATTTGATGATTAAAGGTTTAAGTCATAATCAATCGGTTGAAGAAATTCAAAAAAGATAATTTGTCAAAATTGCCTTTCTGCATGAACCGGTCGACCGCTTGAGATATCCGTTGTGAACCGGTCGACCGCTTGGAAGACAAATTATTTTATCCGTTGTGAACTGGTCGACCGTTTGGTTTTGTCCGTTGTGAACCGGTCGACCGCTTGATATGACAGTTGCACTCAAACGGCTATAAACGGCTAGTTTCAAACGGCTATAAACGGCTAGTTTCTAATGGCTAAAAACGACTAGCTATAAACGACTAGTTTCTAACGGCTATAAACGGCTAGTTTCAAACGGCTAGTTTCTCTTTGAAACTTATAAATAGGCCTCTTAATTGCAAAACGAAATCGATACAACTTCTATATCTTATAGTGAGGCAATTAGTAGTGCATAAACACCTTCATATCATCAATCCTCATTAATACTCATATTTGTGTTTAAATCTTCATATCCTAACACAAAGAGTATTTCTCATTCTCACTACACTTAAACACCTTCAAACATTCTAAGTGCTATTAAGTGAGATAAAGAGATCATAGATCTTCATTTGTAATATCTACACTATTAAGAGTGTATTGTTGTTTTACAAAAACAACCATTGTTGAGAGTTGAATATTAAACTCTTGGTATTGGTGAGGGAACATCACCAAGGAAAAATCTTGAAGAGGGTACATCTTCAAGTGGGAAAAAAGGAAATCTTGAAGAGGGTATATCTTCAAGTGGTGTAAAAGTCTTGGTGTGGATTCATCAAGCGGGATTTGTAATCTTGTTACTTGGATTAGTAAGAGAGTACAATACTCAAGTACGGGTTGGTACTTGAGTCGTGGATGTAGGCTTGCCGAACCACGTTAAAAACCGAGATAGCAATCTCTCTCTCTTATCTCTTTACTTTAAAGTAATTAATTTTAAGATTGCATTATTTATTGTATTGTTGCCTTAATCCGTGAATTTCAACACTATTGAAATCCCTAATGTTTTCATTCACAGTGTACAGTGAAATCCCGAGCTCTTTTAGTTATATTTACTAGCTTCATGCCCGCACTACGTTGCGGGTGTAGTGCGGGAGAAACAAATAATTTTTATAGCTGTTGAGATTAAAATATTATATTTTAATATACAAAATTTGGTAGACGTAAAGGGATCAAGATTGTCTATTATAATAACAATAATATCAAAGTCCCAGTTTCTAAAATTATCATTACTATTATTATTAAAAAATTAAACATCACTGAACAAATCTAAGAGTGAAACAAAAAAAACATATTAATATAAAAACACGTCGGAACAAATACTAAAACTATTATTATTATTATTATTAATATTATCATTGCTTTAATAACATGAAGAAAAAGTAATTAAATCAAAGACTAAAAAAAACTTAAAAACATTAACAAAAGAGCAAATAAAAAAATAAAATAAATGATAAAAAATAGAATAAAAGATAAAAAAATAATTTTATTTGAAAATCATCATCATCATCATCATCATCATCATTATTAATGAAAGGAAAAAAATGAAAGAGCAAAAAAATCACAAAAACCTCAACAAAAGATTAGAAAAATATTTTTTTTTATCATTGTTATTACTATTAAAACAATAAAAATTATCAAATTATCCAGAGAGAAAAAAACCTAAATACATTAACAAAAGAGTAAGCAATAATTTTTTTTTATTATTATTAGTTGTTGTTGTTGTTGTTATTGTCATTGTTATTCTTCTTCTTCTTCTTCTTCTTCTTATTATTATTATTATTATTATTATTATTATGTTAATAATGGAAAATAAAACACAAATATCAATTTATCAAGGGATTAAAATCCAAAATTAAAACTATAAGGGCCAAAATGAAAATTAAATATATTATCAATTTCAATAAAAGGATCCAATTGAAAAAATCGGAACTTCTGTACTGTATTTATTGAATAATTTAAACTCAATCAGAAAATTAAAAGAAGGAGGACCGAAGTTAAACACTGACATTCAATCAATTCCAATAAGAGGACCAATCGAACTAAATCAAAACTTATCCAACCAAAATAAGGACAAAAAACAAAATCAAAAGTAAAGGGACCGAAGTGAAAAGTATCAAAAATTGGGGGACTCCGGCGCGTCCATGGACACTTTAAGGGAACACACGCCATCGCGGGAGGAAGCCCACACGCAGGCGCACCACTCCAGATGTCGGAATCACGTCCCCCACCACCGTATCACTCCGCACGTGCCACCTGAACAGTGCGTGGGGCGTGGAACAGGGAGGCGCGTGCGTTACACGCACTGACAATAAACAGAAAAAAAAATATGGTCAATTACTGGACTACCCCTGAACCAAAATAACTATTTTTGTCTTATTAGGGGCTATAACTTTAATTAGCCATTTTAAATATATTTAAAAAAACTGCGGCGCATGCAATTACATGAATGTCCCTCACCCTCAAACCTTTTTACTCTCAGTCGGATTCTCTATTTTGTCTTATTATCAGGGTTAAAAGCATCAAAACACTGTTTTTCAAAGAAAAAAAATGGATGAACAAGCGCGACGCACGACAAATAAATGGCGAGTCCACAGTGCAATTGTCTCTAGGAAAGTCTGATAGTCTTATAATTTATTTATAATTTCTCTGCATCTTTTCTGGTCTTTGGTTCTAGCCTGTACCATCGGCCTTTTGATGTACCGGGTTTAGGCCCTTGTATGCACCTATTCCAGGCCCTCGGCCGCCCATCGTTACACAGCGCTCCAAAAAAGAAAAGGAAAAAAAGGCGCGTTGTACAGAGGAGAAGAATTTCTTAAAACTGGTTCCGAATCCAAACTAGGAGGGAAGAATAAAAAATAAAGAGCACGAAGGAGGCGGTAACGGAGAAGGAGAGTGCGGTTTGAGTGAAAGCCATGGCTATCGAATGCCTCGTCCTCGGTATTTCTCTCGAACTAAAGATCCTTACAAGACCTATGTTTTATATATTTACATATGTAATTGCTTGCTTGCTTGCTTTGAACAAGGAAGGTGCTGGGCAGGAAGTTGGGAAAAGCTGTGTGGTAGTCACAATCAACGGAAAACGGATAATGTTCGATTGTGGAATGCACATGGGCTATGATGATCATCGTCGCTACCCTGACTTCTCTCTCATCTCTAAATCCAGAGATTTTGACCATTCCCTCGACTGCGTCATCATCACTCACTTGTACGCATGATCATATACTTAACGCCTCTCTCAATCGCTTTTTTTTTCGTGTTAATTTTGTCTGGCTGAATGCAGTCATCTTGATCATGTCGGTGCTCTTCCTTACTTCACTGAAGTTTGTGGTTATAATGGACCTATTTACATGACGGTAATCTGATCGATAAAATGCTTAGCTGCAGTATGTATCTAGTAGCAAGTTAAGAGAGATTAATGATGTTTTATTAATATATTGATGCAGTATCCTACTAAGGCACTAGCTCCATTGATGTTGGAGGATTTTAGGAAAGTGTTGGTTGATAGAAGGGGAGAGGAAGAGCAATTTACTTCTCTTCATATTTCACAATGCATGCAAAAAGGTAATTCTAACATTTCTCTCTCTACCCTGTTGCTTCCTATTTTATCTGATTATGAAATTTTCTGCAATAAAAAAAAACAGAAATGATGTTTATGATCAATTCGTATTTTTTTCTTGCTAATCCCTCCTTTTCCCCCGGTTTTCTGAAATGAAGTCATAGCAATAGATCTGAAGCAGACTCTGCAGGTTGATGATGATCTTCAGATCCGTGCCTATTATGCTGGACATGTAAGGGTTTGTTTACCTCAAGTTGTAGTAGCAGTATTTATTCAATTGACATCAATTTTTGCATATATTAATAGAAGTAGCACGTTTCATGCCCTTTTACGTTTTGTACTCAATCAATTGCAAGTGTGTTTAAGGAATTGATTAAAGAATTTGTAGTTTAGGGCTCAATTTTAAATATTTTATGTGATGTTCATTTATATATTTCTAGCTGATATTAATTGGCTGAACCTAAACAGAAATTTCTTTGCTAAAGATAAGATTCCATGCATGACATGCTAGAAAATAACTTTTATTTGCTGTGCATATTTCTTGTAAATCTTGTGTTATTGCAAGTACTGGGAGCTTTCCAAGAAGGTGGAATTCTGATAAAAAAAATCTAATAACATTCTCCAAGAAAAAAAAGAGTTCTAGAACCAAAATGCACCGATCTTATCTATAGTATTGGCTATCTTGACGGGTGCAATTGTATCTTTGTCAAGCTTCAAGCCCAAAGATGGAAGGCTTCTTTTTATTCTTCTTTTCTAGTCTGGGAATGCAAAAGTATATTTAAGAATAGAAACAGAATTATGCCTTATCTTTCAGTAGTAGGAGAGAAAAATGGTAGAAGTGTTGGTTATTTTTTTTTTTGTAAAAGAAGTGACGCGAGTCAGCTGAAAAAGCTATTTCTCTGAACTTTCTGGAGCTTAAATGGGAAAAGAAAAATAGAGTTGGGCATGTATAAGTAAACATGAGAAGAAGAAAAAACATATTTGTGTTGTGCGTGCTTTTCCAATATTTGATAAAATAGGCCTCAAAAACCTTCATTTTGCAACACTAGAATGGAGATTTGAATAGTGGTTCTGTAACTCTCCTTCATATTGCTTCTTTTGCCAGGTTAGATGATCAATATGTTTATGGAAAACTTCTGGATTAATTGGTATGGATAAAGCCATATAGAAGGTTTGATTTTATTATAAAATTAGCTTGAGGTTTAGTGGTATTTATGCATAACAAACAATTGTCTAATAATGTATCAGTGGATACTTGTGACCTTTTTCCTTTCACATGCTTGTTAGATGCTAGTCTGATATGGGCAAATACCCATTATCTGCACCACATCACCTGACATCATAAAATTTCTGAAGTGCATTAATATTTTAACTATAAAATCTCCCTCTTTTTTTTCCCAATTCATTGTTGTTTTTGGGTCTTTCATTTAATAACTGAGTTTTATCTTTCTTCTTTCATTGTGCTTTCAAGGTTCTTGGAGCTGCAATGTTTTATGCAAAGGTGGGGGAAAGTGCTATGGTGTACACGGGAGACTATAATATGACCCCGGATAGACATCTGGGAGCAGCTCAAATTGATCGACTTGAACTAGACCTCCTAATAACAGAGTATGGACATTTAAATATGTTTGTACAACATTGATATACATATAAATATGCTTGTATAGAACCTTTACATGGAGCCACAAAACAAATTTATGTTTGCTCATTAGTATTTTGTTAAGTGATTCTCGAGTTTTTCATTGATTCATTGTTTCACATAGTCCACATTAAAACAGTAGTTTGCATCATGAATTCTAATTCTTTGAACTATGCAAAAAGAGCAGTCTATAGCCTGTTTGGAAATGTGGTTGAGTTTGCTTTTTATACTTTCATAGTGCTTTTCGTTCAGAAATGTATCAAAATTAATTTTTTATTTTTTAAAAATCATTTTTGACATCAGCATATCAAAGTGATCTAAAAATACCAAATTTTTATTTTAAAACAACAAATAAAAAATGCATTTTTTTTCAAAAGCGTTTTTAAAACGCAATGTCAAACAAGTATTCTGCTTTCATGGTGCAATAGCAGACGCTTCACATTATTAGGATGGTAGTGGTTTTGAGATTAAGGCTCACCGAGGATTCTGATTTGTATCAGTGGTAGTTTTTCCTCTATCATTGTACTCTAAGAAAGAAAATGCAATTTAATATACATATAATCTTGGTGGATTTTCAATCACTCTAAACAGGTCTGATATATTTGGATGAAATTGGTTTCTTAAACTTTCATTTGTAAAAAAAAAAATATTCCCTTGATGGAATATCTAAATTTAATGTAATTTTGAAATGTTGTTATGTTCAGGTGTTATTTCCAATAAACAAACTACAATAGTTATAATGCTGTAGCATAACTAATGTACCTTGCATTGATTCCTTTAGAAGTGTTTATTTACAAAATTGGATTTCTTCTGCTGAAGGTTTAATTTTTTATGTCCTTGATAAATTTTTCTCACAGGTCTACTTATGCAACAACTATTCGTGATTCAAAGTATGCTCGAGAAAGGGAATTTCTCAAGGCTGTATGTTTAACAACATATCCATTTTTGTACCATGCATGCTTTTCTCTTACTTGGTGGATTAGGTCACTATGCATTTTCTTTCCAATTCTCTCCATTATTTGTCTTTTCCGTCACATGTTACTTGAGCATTGTATTGATATCTTGATGGAAATTGTCAACCAAAGTTTCAGAAATCTTCTTTTTATGTTTATTCATTGCCAAAAAAGTTTGATGATACTTGCCTAAAAGACTGGATATAAATACATAAATTTGACACACTGGTTATTTGTTAGCTCCATGGATTGTATAACAAGACAATTCTTGTCTATGTTGGAGGACAGGTGTATCATAGTCAAATCTTAATGTTAGTTTTAACTTGTATTGCTGGCAATCTAGAACCAGAGACCAGTGCCTCAAACATTCATAAATATGGTGTTAGATTCAAATATAGTTCCTGTCACATGTTGTGTTAACATAAGAGTCTTCCAAATTTTTTCCTCGATCATTAATACCTTATTTTCCTGTTTTTTTCAACCTTGTCTAGCCTTATTAAACATGGGATACTTGAAAAAAAGCAATCATATCATATAGTGTTTTGATTACTTTTGAACACTTCCAAGGCCCTTAGCATGGTAATTCTCAACGGGAGAAGGTTTACAGAACCACAATTTCATTTTTAGTGGCTCTTCATGTCAAATGATGTTTCTCTTTTAAAATGCATATGTACATGATCAACTCAAATTCATCGTGTCACTGTAAAACAATAGTTTTTTAAGAATGCATACATCTAGGAATTCTAGTTTTTTGCTTCTTGTACGTTATTGACCTGTATTAAGCATTGTTGCTCTATCTTGTGAGGAAATGTCTTTTGTTTTTTTACTTATATTCTCAAGTGTTTGAATCTAGCAACTTTTTTTTTATCTCTCTGCAATAATAAGAGTGATGTGTGTATTGGAAAATTAATCAATTTAGGTCCATGAATGTGTTGCTGGAGGAGGAAAGGTGCTTATTCCTACATTTGCGCTTGGAAGAGCTCAGGTACTCGCTGCAAGATTGTTCTTTCTTTCATTTTGAATCTAATTGGCCTCAATTTGGATTGGTTTATGGTTTAATTTTTTGTGGAAAATTTAACAATAAACACGTTTTAATGATGCCATGTGTGATATTATACCTGGCTCCTTTCAGCTATGTGGCCATTCATGATATGTGAAGACCCCAACAAATTAAATCTGATTGGTTCACTAACTTGAAAGCAAAATTGTAGACTTTCACAGCATCATCTTTGTTTTGCACACATCTGAGCTGCATTTCTGGTCTGTAGTGACCAACCAAACTAGTTATTGCTTCAATTTGGTGCTGTCCATATTGAAAATATATATCATATGGTTGGTAGACAACAATGTAAAAGCAGCAGGTTCCAAAATGTCTATAAGATTTGTACCTATATATTTCTTTTGACAATTCTCTTGCACTTTATACCATTGAGATGGTGGTGCTTGTGTAGTTGACTTGGGGATTTGGGTTTGGCAGGGTTGTTATGTTGGGGATGGAAATGAATTTGTTATTCATTCTATGTTTTGTGGTTTTGTTATTTTTTGGCCTTTTTTAATGAATGAAGTGGACAACACTATACACTTCTCAGCGTATTGACAGTCTTGTTGACTTGTGAATAGGAACTCTGTATATTGTTGGATGACTACTGGGAGCGTATGAATCTCAAGGTTCCTATATACTTCTCAGCTGGTATGATTCAGCTCTTATTTCTTCCTTTTATGTATTTAAACATGTTACCTGGTGAAATATTGTATTCTTAATTATTAAAAAATGACTTCCTATTTTCTTCTACTCCATAGTGACTGCCCATTTGCAAAACGATGTCAGATCTGTTGAATATCTTACATAGCTGTCTATCATCAAAGGATAGAATTTTGTTTCCTTTAACAAGTTGAAGTCAGGCATAACCACATAAAAAGAAAAGATAATGTTAATGCATTGATCATTGTCTTAAAATGTTGATGTTTTCCAAGAGGAAAAACAATTTGAAACGGAGAATTTATCTTTGGGATGCATGGATTTGACCACACAATTATCTGGAGTTTAATATTGCAAGAGCATCTATCATTGGAGGTTTTCTTTTTAGATACAAAGGAAAGTTCAGTTACTGGAAAAGACTAATGGCAGTTTGCATGGCTGCCCATCCTTGTTTAGAGCTATCAAAACTGCAAACAGACTTTGCCTAATGGCAGTAAAAACTCTCGTAATGTCATCTCTGTCTGGTTTAGAATTGTATCTATTAAAAAAAAACACTGCATGCATTAAGTTTTATCAATAAGAAATTTCTTATTGGGAAATCATTTTGGAATCTCATGTTAATTCTTCTCATTGTTTTAGAGATTTATTTGGATACTGTTGATAACTTAGTTCTCCCAAGTGTGTCACCACTGAACTCGTGGATTTTACAAATTCATACTACTGGTTTCGAGTTTTACATTTCAGGTTTGACCATTCAAGCAAATATGTATTACAAAATTCTTATCAGCTGGACCAGCCAGAAGATCAAGGAGACATATGCTACACGGAACGCATTTGATTTTAAACATGGTAATCCAAGTGGTTAGCCAATAAAAATCATCATGTATCTTTAGGGTTATTGTTACAGAATTTTCCTGCATAATAAGATTGATAATTTTTTTAATCACAGAGAATAAGTAATTCTGATATATAGTTGCCTCTTTTAAGATGAGGGGTCTCAATTTGGCTGCAAGGGAAAAAACAAATGATAAATATGGAAAGTATGTGATTGAATGTTTATTGGGTCATAAGCCCACATAGTCAGGCGTTTATGTCATATCATGTGCCTATTATTTCTTTATCCGACCCCCTGCTACTGCTCTAGCTTCCTTTTTCAGTAAATCAAACTGGTTTTGGTGAAAAAAACAAGTGGAAAATATCTAAGGATCTTCCCTGGCTCCCAGTATTAGCTCAGTTGTGTGATTCATTTTATGACATCAACCACATGATGCTTCATGAAATTAATTTTTAAATCCATTTTCAGTAGACTTGAACAATGTTGTATAACTCAATTGTTCTGCTTCCCATATCAATGAATGTCTTCAAGTCAAATCTAATATTACCGGTGCTTATGTTCAAGCACTTTGCCCATCCTTGGGTATTTTAGGCTACCTGTGGGACTATTTTTTTTGTCAGGATATTGCTAAAAAAATGGATCTTTTAGCTTAACTTTTTATATTTCCTGTCAGTCTGTGATAATGATGTTTATTCAAGAATATCAGTCATTGTAATATTAGGTTCTTTGGTGGCATCCCTTGTTTGTAAGGAAATCAATGTCATGATCACTGCACCTTCGAATATGTGGAGTCATTCACCTTGTAGTGTTTTGTTGAATTTTTTGGTCGCTAACTATATTTTATTTTTCATTTTAAAGGATTCCTTCATTAAATAATTCAATTGATATCATCTCTTTATTAGGGTTTAAATAGTATCATGTTGAACTGAGTATAATGAATGATGAATCATGTGTAATTGCATTAACTTTGCTTCTTTTCCAGCAAATCCTATTTTTAACTCTTTTAAGTGTTTGGATGCTGCAGTTCACAATTTTGATCGTTCTCTGATAAATGCTCCCGGACCTTGTGTTCTCTTTGCCACGCCTGGGATGATTAGTGGTGGATTTTCACTTGAGGTTTTTAAACAGTGGGCTCCTTGTGAAATGAATCTTATAACATTGCCTGGGTATTAATCTTGTTACCTTCTCCTTTAATTGAGCATATATCTCATCAGTAGGGACCAGGAACCCCACAGCTGCCAATCATGACCGCTTATATACATATCAAAAAACAAAATACAATGACCTTGCATATAAATTCTAACCCACCATTTGACACACGTCACCTAAAAATAACAAATGTTCTAAATTCTCAAAAAGAAAAAGAAAAAAGAAAAAAAGAAAGTTCTGAGATACGTAAAAATATTCAAAAGAAAGAAATTTAGAACCTGTCCATCAATTGCTCATCACTAGAATGCAAATCTTTTTGGGATGTCCCATCATCATTCATCATATATTTTATCTTCACCCTCAGCTATTCAATTTGTTTTGGGAAGTCCCATCACCATTCATCATATATTTCATCTTCACCCTCAACCATTTGATTTTTTTGGGGAAGCACAGAATATGCAAGCAAGATTTTGCACGTTTCTTCATGTTGGTTGTGTATTTTTCTATATCTGCTTTTCTTTTTCTATTTTAGACTTTGATTAAAACAAATGCTGGACATGAGCATGCATAGATTGTTCAATGTACACTGTTTCTTAACTGAAATGTGCATTTCATCTCTTCTCAAACCTTAAATAAATGATAAATTTACGATCTCTATTTGCAGATATTGTGTGGCTGGAACTGTAGGACATAAATTGATGTCAGGTAAACCTACGAAAATTGTTTTGGACAAGGATACCCAGATTGATGTGCGATGCCAGGTGTGTATTGATTTCCTACCCTGTGCTTCTTTACCATCATTTCCACCTTTCTTTCTCGTTTTATTATTCTTTCGATAAAAAAGATTAGAATATGAACTGAAGATGTTGCTTTCCCTGTCTTTGGGAGAGTACCGCTGGGCTAAAACCCTTGATTTTATAATTAGTGTCATATGAATTTTTCTGGGATATGAATTATTCACAACTGATCACACAATATATATTCACTTAAGACCATAAAAGAGCTCATGAGATACTAATTATAAAACCAAGGGTGTTTAGCCCAGCGGTACTCTTTTATGGTATTGGGTGTTTAGCTCAACTGATCAGACAATATATATTCACCTAGATTATCCAGCTTCTGTTAGAGAGAACACATCTCAATATATTTCACTGGCCATTTGCACAGTTTTTGCTATTTTGTTTTTATGTGGATATTTTACACAAACAAATTGAAACCAGAGAACTAACTGATCTTGTTTTGGTATCCCCCATTCATTGCACCATCAAGTTGTACTGATTAGAATCTTGTACAGTTCTATGGGGTCACATCTATGTAAACTGTGTTTGGAATATAGATGAGCAGTACAGAAAAAGTCGGGGTGGCCTTGAATTGTATCGCAGGATGGTTTTATTGCAAGTTCTGTACGCCTGCATAAGTTATAGATAAGTGGGAAAATGAATGCATGCCAGGAACATGGTGCTATCCAGTGCTTTTCTCTCTATTTGGATTTCTGTAGAATTAATCGTGTGTGAAATTTAGTACACAATACCCAATTCAGCTTGCAACTCCTGCTGGTGTTTGGATATGGAATCTGAAAGCACGGTGCACCTACCATTTGGCATTGTATTGCTCTCCCTGGAGCTAGATTTCTTGCCCCCACCTTGAGTGGGAGAGATTGCTTCCTCTCTCTCTCTCTCTGAGACTAGATTTAAACCCTCCCTCCTCTCTGTATGTATGCATGGAGGGCACCTGAGCCTTTGTGATTATTTTGGGAGAGCTTAAATGGTTTTTTCTATTCATTTGTCTATTCATTTTAATAGCAGTCCTGACTACCTGGTTGTATTACCAGATTCACCAATTGTCTTTCAGTCCTCATACAGACAGTAAAGGAATCATGGATCTTGCCAGATTTCTCTCGCCCAAGAATGTGATATTGGTACATGGTGAGAAGCCAAAAATGATTTCTCTTAAAGAAAGAATACAGTCTGAGCTGAGAATTCCATGTTATCTTCCAGCCAATTGTGATACTGTGCACATTCCTTCAACTACCTATGTGAAAGCACATGCTTCAAATGCATTTATCCGCAGCTGCATGAATCCTAATTTCAGGTTCTTAAAAAGAAGTAGAGAAGAAAATTCTGATCAAGTTTTAAGAAACACGAATTCCACGGCCCCACTGCAGGTAAATGATGAAAGAGTTGCCGAAGGGATCTTGATTATGGAAAAAGGCAAAAAAGCAAGGGTTGTACACCAGGATGATCTGCTGCTGATGTTGGAACAGAAGAAACACGACATTCAGTTTGGTTATTGTTGTGCTGCACAACTTGACAACTTGGAAGAGACTGGAAACAGAGATGGTGCGCTTAGTCATTCCGACAAGTACTCTTGTCTTCAGCTATTGTTTAAAGAACTTTCAGATTATTTTTCTGGAGTAAACATCCAAGATCTTGGGGAACATCTTCAAGTGGAATCATTTCAAGTGTCTGTTTGTTTGAAGGACAACTGCCCATACAGAATAATTGATGGTCCTCGAAAAGAAGCAGCAGCCATATTTTTTTGCTGCAGTTGGTCTGCAGCAGATGAAAAGCTTGCCCGGGAGATCATTTCAGCCATTGAAACGTTCAATTTAAGTGACAATTTACCATGCAAAAACTCCAAGTAGGTGCAAGTTGATAGGTGTTCTGCCCAGTTGCACATCCAGTTACTCAAGAACTCTGTGAACTGTGCATCTAGAAGAGTCTCTATCCTGAACTGCTGTGCAACATTTCATGACTTATCTGACAGAGGAATTGGCTGCTTTTTTATGATACAAGAGCTAGTTTTTTCCAGTGTTCCGCTTTATTGGAATAAGGGTATTGTATTAGCTGAAACTTTTGAAGCTTACCAATTTCCATCACATCCTGATATGGAATTTGAATTTTGACAATTATCATTAGTGCGAAAGCAAAAGCAAAAGCTTAGCGTGGGATGACTGCATATCAATAGATGAACAATGGATTTTTTGAAGCTGAAATTGCATTGTTGGTCATGATATTTGTTCTGTGAAAAGGACTTGGTTGGTGAAATGCTTTAGAAAGGATTGTAGCCGTCCAGAGACAAATAGGATGTTACCAGCCTTGTGTGCTATTTGAGCTGCGTTCAATTTTAGATTCTCTCCCTGTTTCTTCCATTAGCTGTGTCACTCAACAGTAATTACTTGTGTTTTGCAACGACGTATTGTAAAATAATGTTTTCGTGTGTATTTTCGGGTCCTATAACGAGCGGTATACCCGCGCGATGCGGCGGTTTTTTTTTATCTATATAGAAAATTTATTGTTTTTATATGTATTGTATTTTATTAGTTTAATATTTATTTAGTATAGTTATAATTGATAAAATTTATGTAATCAAAATGGAAAGTGACGCGTATATTTTGTAATTGCAGATAACCTACGTAAATCTTTATTTTTTTTGTTTATCTTTTCCCTAGCAATATTATATTTAAAATATTAAAAATGAAAATATTATAAATTTGTTTTTAAGAAATAAATCTAAACAAAAGAGTACCAAATTTCAATATTAATTTTAAAATGATATTAATTTTTTTATTCCAAAAAACCTAGGTCGTGTTTTCTTTCCCCTATATATATATATATATATATATATATATATATATATATATATATATATATTCATATGAGATAACATCCAATAAATATTAGAACATATAATTAATGAAAGACTAAAATTATCCTAGAAAATTTAAGAAAATTAAAAAAAAAAATATCATTGTCATCACTGTCAAAACAATAAAAATTATTAGATTATATGGAGAGAAAAAAACAATAACAAAAGAGTAAGCAAGAAAAACAATTAAATTATTATTATAAAATAACTCGGACACCCCGGTCATGGGGAAAAAATATAAGTGGAAAAAAGGGGAAAAATGTAAAAGTGGAAACAAAAAAAGAAAAAAATAGATCCGGAGATTAATTGTGATACGCGTAAGCTGTCATTAATATCCAAGCTAAAAAAACAAACAAACGAAAACAACTTTTACAGAGTAATTTTCTAAAATTAGGATTTAAAAAATTCCAAAAAAAAACAAACGAAAAGCAACACTTTCCAAAATAAGGATTAAAAAAACAAAATTTAGAAAAAAACAAAATTTAGAAGAAAAAAAAGGATTTAAAAAGAAAAAAAAAAACGAAATTTAGAAAAAAAAGAATTTAAAAAGAAAAAAAACGAAATTTATAAGAAAATTTTAAAAAAAAAAGAAATTTAGAAAAAAAAAAGAATTTAAAAAGAAAAAAAACGAAATTTATAGAAAAAGAATTTAAAAAGAAAAAAAACGAAATTTAGAAGAAAAAAAAGAATTTAAAAAGAAAAAACGAAATTTATAAGAAAAAAAAGGATTTAAAAAAAATGAAATTTAGAAAAAAAAATTTAAAAAGAAAAAAAACGAAATTTATAGAAAAAGAATTTAAAAAGAAAAAAAGGAAATTTAGAAAAAACGAAATTTATAAGAAAAAAAAGGATTTAAAAAAAAATGAAATTTTGAACATTATTATTAAAAAAAGCATGGTTATTAAAAAAAACAATGCAAGGGAAAAACACCTTTTTAAACAGTAATGAGAAAAAAAATCATGATGCGCATAAAATAACTCGGACACCCCGGTCATGGGGAAAAAATGTAGAAGTGAAAACAAAAAAAGGAAAAAAATAGATTCGGAGATTAATCGTGATACGCGTAAGCTGTCATTAATATCCAAGTTAAAAAAACAAACAAACGAAAGCAACTTTTACAGAGTAATTTTCTAAAATTAGGATTTAAAAAATCCAAAAAAAAACAAACGAAAAGCAACATTTTCCAAAATAAGGATTAAAAAAAAACGAAATTTAGGAAAAAAAGGATTTAAAAAGAAAAAAACAAAATTTAGAAGAAAAAAAGGATTTAAAAAGAAAAAAAACGAAATTTAGAAAAAAAAAGAATTTAAAAAGAAAAAAAACGAAATTTATAAGGAAAAAAAAGGATTTAAAAAAAAGAAAAAAAACGAAATTTAGAAAAAAAAAAGAATTTAAAAAGAAAAAAACAAAATTTATAGAAAAAGAATTTAAAAAGAAAAAAACGAAATTAAAAAAAAAAGGCAGATGTACTCCCCCGGAGTACAAATGCAAAATAGCCAATACACAGTAATCTACTGTGCATTTGGCCGATGCTTTTTAGATAGATAGATAGATAGATAATGCCGCTAGTCTGGAGTAATATTTCGGATCCTACTTTCTTTATAGAAGCATACTAGATCTGTTGTTCTGAGCTATGCCGTGGACCATAACAAAATAAATTATTATTATTAAAAAATCCATGTAATGTAAGTGTTTTGAAGAACTAGTAAAAAAATTGTGTAATTTAGTTAGATACTATATGAACAAGCAACAACAAAATGTACCGAGAACATACACCAAAAAAAATGTTTATCAAAAGAAGAGAAAAAGAGGTGATGAAACCTAAACTTAACGTGGAAAAAAATTGAATGTAAAGGAATGAGCTAATAGAGAATAAACATGGATATAAAAAAACAATCAAATATATTCAATTCAGAGTGATGAAATAAAAAAATAAAAAAACTAGTAAATCAGGCAAGTCACCAAACTTCATGATCCATATCATGAAAAATAAGATAATTTATAACTTAGTGATAGGCGATCATGAGAAAATACAAAATAATCTAAAAAATAATTTAGAAAAAAAAAACAAGTTATCTTGTCAACCTTGCAATCTAGATAATAGGATGGAGGTACATAAATAAAAAGGAAATCAAATAAAATCATGAAACTCAATTTAAAAGCAATAACAACAACGTTTAATAATAAAAAATTTTAAAAAACAATATAATAAAAGCATGCCATGAAAAAAAATCTATTATTAACTCGGATTAAGTATTCAAACCTGTAACACTAAGTCATGAAACCAAGATTACCAAAAAAAAAAAAGAGTACAGATAGATTTTAAAACAACTCATATTGAAGAGTGAAAATAAAGAAGGAAAATCAATTTTACAAAAAGAACTAAAAAGAAAAAATAGAAATGAAAAAAAGGGCAACTAAAATTGAGGGAAAAGAAATGAGGGGACAACTTTTTTTTTTTGTTGAATGATAAAATTAAAAAATATCATAAAACGATTACATACATTAAAAAATATATTTGAAAGAGTGAGGATCAATTTAAAGAATAAAATAAAGAAAAACCTTTAGTTTTTTTATTAAACAATAAATTGAATAAAAAATGAATTTTATAAGAGGAACCATGACAACAAAAAAAAAGTTAAATCTAAAATGATTAAAAATGAGAGGATAGTTTAGATTTTTGACAAGGGAGCGCAAATCTTGAGATAAAAAAAAAAAAAAGAGGGAAAGAAAACACGTCCGGTGACAAATCACCATGATAAAACCCTACATGCAGTGCTCCACGGGGGATGGAATAACATGTCTCTTCCAGAGCCTCCGTGGACAAATGTATTTGGTGGTTGGAGCAGGCCGAACACGACGACATAACGATATTGTCTCCCTCGCTCTCTGGGGTGTTTGTTGTTGGGTCGAGAAAAAAAACAAAAAGACCTGAAAATTAAAAATAAATTATTAAGAAAATACAATTAAACTGATTAATTTTTTTTAAAAAAAATTTATTACCAGTTTTTTTTTTTTTAAAAAAAAAACGGAAACTTAATCCAAGAGGTTTAAAGTAAAAAAAAAACAGAAACTTAATCCAAGAGGTTTAAAGTATGCTAATTTATTTATTTTTTCAAATTTTTTGGGTTGTTTCCATCTTGATTAAATTGGAGAAGGGAAACTTGGTTAGAGTTAAAAAAATATTCTAAAAAAACTGAAATTATTTTTTGATTCTTTAGTTAAAAATCAAACAGAAGAACAAAAACTAATCAATCTGGTTTGGTTTCTCCTTTTTTTTCTTTTCAATTTGATTGTTTTTATTAATAAAAGCCAAACCAGGCAAAAAAATGTTCACCCCGATGTTGCGCATGCCAACCAAAGAAACCCTTCTCATTAATCACTGGCTCTCATTTGTTTTGTAATTAGATGTGGTATTTGAAGCCTAACTGTTCTGAGTCAATTTAATCTAACTATATTTCGACCAACCGAGTATCAATTGAACACCATACCTCTTACTTCATATTACAAACAATATCCCTGTATCTAAGCAGAAAAAAGAAAAACCAAGTCAATTAAAAAAATATAAACTAATCAAATTAAAAAAATAAATACACCTTCCAGATAAAAAAAAAGGCAAACATATATTCCCTGACAATGCAACGTGCCCCTAAAGGTTCAAAATTAAAGGGGGGATGTATTTGCCAATGCCTTGAACCCGGGCTTCAAGCTTTAATTTGTATTAACCAATAAAATAAAATAAAACATTTGAATAAATAAAGTCAAGTTAACGATGGAGTTAAGTAGAAGAAAATTGAATGACAGGTATCAGTTTTGTTCGGAGTGTCCAAGAGACTTGCCGGTGGCGTTGGCAGCTAGCAATAGCATATAGATCATCTACCCGGCGCTGCGGGGATACATTTTGAATATTGGATTAATAAATAAACAAATAAGTTTTTTTTTCTCACTTCGATGACTGCATTGTCCCTTCCATATGTCATTTTTTCATACCTATAATTAAGTTGACAGTACCATTTCTCTTCCTCCTTCCAAACTTTCTTTTAGAGTTTAATTTGTTTTTAAAAATATATTTTTGTTTTAAAAGATATTGGAATATTTTTTTTTTACATTTTTAAATATTATTTTCAAAATTAACAAGTGCGAAATAAGAAAGTAGAGGCCTAGAGGGGTGTGTGCTTGGTGGTAAGACTCGTGTGTTTGTGTATCGGTGCAAGACTTGAGGGGTCGCAGATGTTGAGGGGTATTTTTAATTTAAAGCTTTTCTTTTTTTCTTGACTTACCTGAATGGACTATGGAGCACAGATATACACAGTTTTTACCATAATTAAATGCAATTGAAAACCTGAGTGTGCTTACATTAGGACTTGATCAACCTTTTCCCATCGAGATTTTTTCAAGCATTACTTTTTGATGCTCTTTATTTATACTATTAATTTATTTTTTAAAAGAATAGAGAATAGACACGTCACCCCCTTCACACCGCTGGTAAAATAATGAAATATACGCCACTTCAATTTTGTTATATATTTTAGTAATGGTTATATTTTTGTTTTTATTTTTTATCTTTTAAAATTTTATTATTAATATTTCTCTTATGTTTTTATTAATTAAATTTTTTCATCTGTCAGATATTATAAAATAATTAAAATAATAGTGTCAAAAATTAAGTATTTGTAACACCATGAAAAATAGTCCACAAAAGATAAAATAAGTAAAGACAAATCACATGTTGGCGATGTTAACTGAAACCCTAAATAAAAAATTATTTCTAAGAAAATATATATCATTTTAAAAAATAACCCGAGTGTTCTACTATCCCAAAATATGAACTCAATTGAGTTCAACAAGTTTATATTTAACCTAGAAATAACCAAAAAGAGCTTGACTTGAAAGTTTATGGTCCGGCGGTGCGACAACAATAGACTAATAGAGACTAGAGAGTTTCAACTATAAACCCGTGAGTCAGTACATGTTTTTTTTCACTTTATTTTTTAAAATTGACAAGCAACATGTTGTACACCTATTTTTCTTGAAGAGAAAAAGTGATGGATACATTGCTCCTCGAGGCAGGCAACATGTTTGCCGACTCAAACTTCAAGCATCGTGGTGATTTTGTTTCAAAACTTGTTTGATTCATTTAGAGGCTGAGCGGTTGAAACGCAGTCCAATCAAATTTTGATTTTTTTAATTTTAAATAAATATTTTTTTTGATGTTTTTAAATTATTTTAATATGATGATATAAAAACTAATTTTTAAAAAATAAAAAAAATATTATTTTAAAACACTCTAAAAACACAATCACAACCGCCCTATAGAGACACTTTAACCCAAAACACTAGCGAACACCTCAATATCATTTCATCAACTATAAATACCCCAATAACCATAATTTAAATGAGCTAGCTTTGACTTTGTCGACTTCAATTTGTGTTTTCATGCAACATTGATGTCACAGATAATTATCACGAAGCTCTTTTAATCTCACTAACCCCATAAACATCAAGAAAACCTATTTTGATGGTCGAAAATGAAGTGAATGTGACAATGTATTTCATTACTAGAATCCAACACTATCCCCTCTCATCTCTTTTCAGCAAATGATTGAAAAATAACAAAAGAAAATTTATGTAATGAAAGTGATTTGTTAAAATTTTAAGGGATCTAAATTGCATAGATGGGGTTATTTTTAAATATTGATGATCTAAATGTAATTTTAATGCAATTCTTGACACGCCACCAATATTTCATATCCTTTTCATTTGGACCTCTTTTATATTAATTTTACACTTCAATAAAAAAAAATGAAAGTAATTGGTTTTTAACTAGATCAAATCACATAAAATAAAATCACAATGATCAAAATAAATTATTATAATAAATAAATAAATTCACAGTATTATGTTAGCGTGTGAACAATACACAATGTAATAAATTATTATAATAATTAAATAATTATTCTTGATAACGCTAGTCAACAATATCATTGCTGCAAAAATCCTTAAAATAAGAAGACAAAACAATATTTGAAAAGTTCTCGAATGAAAGGAGTGTTTTCCATCAAAATAAGAAATCCAAGCAAATTCTAAAAGAGGAGAAAAATATGTCCCCGGAAACGACGAACTTAAACTTATCACGACGACGTATTGATTATCAAGGTTGTCTATTCAATTAAAAATTAAAAATTAAAAATTAAAAAATAAAAATACACCACCTCACCAAATTTTCATTTTCACTGCCAGGTAAAGTCAACAGAGATGCATTCCATCATATGGAATGATGATATCATCTACCATTCAACCCCTACCCCCTTCTTTTTTTTAATCTTCGTCAACAAATAAATAAATTCCTCATATTTCTAACCCCAGATAATTAAAATTATGATTATCTCTCTTGATCAACACCACTACTGCACCGCCACTTCCCCTCGCTAAACTTTGTCCAGAAATGTCATCCGAAAATGATTCCCACGCGCCACTCCTCCGCCCTCGCCAAGACTCTCCGGCCTCCCTGACCGCCAGCCCAACCACCCTAGCCGTCCTCCTCGGCAGGGCCACTGGCCGCCGGGGCCCGTCCATTTTGGTTAGAGAAACAGCAGCGCGTGAGCTGGACGAGAGACGCTCTGACTGGGGGTACTCGAAGCCGGTGGTGGCGTTAGACGTGCTGTGGAATGCAGCGTTCGTGGTGGTTTCGGTAACGATGCTGGTGGTGACGGTGAAGGAGAAGCCGAACACGCCGATAAGGATATGGATCTGTGGGTATAGCTTGCAGTGTTTGGTGCATGTCATTTTGGTGTGGTTGGAGTATAGGAGAAGGAACACGAGGAGAGGGAGAGATGCAGAGAGCCAACAACAATCAGTTGAGGGAGAAAATATTGCCGAGAGTGAAGACGAGGATGGCGATGAACGCGATGGAGCATCTCCTCCTAGATCAAGGTAAATGGAAATAAAAATAGAAGTCTTTCCTTTTTTGTTATTTATTTTTGCAGTTGTTTTTTGCGCTTATTTGGGATTCTCCTTCTCTTTCAAAAAGATAGTTTCAAATTTGAGTTTTGTGTTGGTTTTCATATCACATATCATTAGGGTTTTTGTTGGCACGTGTTGCAGTTTTACAGTTGCTTTGATTCATCAACTCAATTGCACTCGAGAGTTCATATTTCATCAAATTCTTCTTTACCGGAAGGCTACTAGCAAAGCATCGACATTTTTGTGCATTTTGCATTATTTGGTGTTACATGGAATGGAAGGAATGTGAGCTAATTTGACAAGTTCGTGGAAAAGAGAAATGATTTGAAAAAGTTCCCCAGTGAAAAGGATCACATTTTTACAGGAGGACATCATATGCGGAACACGTGACGTGCTTTTTTATTAATAAAGTTTGAAAATTTAAAGAGCTGTTCTGCGATTATAAAACCTACCGTGGGATAGATTTGACCAAACTAAAACAGTGGAAGGAGATTTTTGCATAAAAACGAGAGGGACTTTGTTTTTGTTATCTTTTACTTTTCTAGTTATTATCTCAAACCACGAGGAATTCCTGCAATATATCTTAATACTAAGCATTTGTGCAAACAGCTTCAAAAATTGATTTGTCTATTATGATAATATGGGTTCATCATCTATGGAATTCTATAATCGGACATCTAGTCTCATTCTTGTGCCGGCCTCTGCTTAGTTCACAAAAGCTTTGATGTGATTTCAGTATACTCAAGTGTATGTATCTATTCAAATGGGACCAGAGCAAGCTCCAAAATGTGATGTCTTGCTCTTTGTAATTGAGTTACTTTCCTCCCTCCTCTTGCATGGCTCTCCAGCAGTATCAGTTGCAATGTGTTGTCTAGTAACTTTACTGGAAGGTTTATCAATTGTTGCTGTCATATTAATTCAATGATTTCTGGCTCAGTGTCACTAAAAAATGTGAATCGGTGAATACAATGGTGTCATTTCTCTGGTGGATAGTTGGCTTTTACTGGGTAGTCTCTGGTGGCAATGCACTTATGCAAGACGCTCCTCGTTTGTACTGGTATGCATTTTACCAATCTAGCACTGGCTTCTGTTTTCATTAAATTTATATGGTTGTCGGCATTGCCTAATATCACAGGCTCCTTTGAAAGGCTTGTCTAACTGAAAATTTTCTAACCAGCATAACTGCCCTTTTCTTTTTTTCCTCTTTTAAATACAACCATGCTCCACCAGTGATTTCCTGTGTCAGCATACCAAGACATTTTTTTTTCTTTGTACTAGATTATTTGGCACATAAACCTTACAAATGCTAGGATGCAGGTCAACCCCATTCTTTTTTCTTTTCTTGGTTTGGTGTCTGTAACAATAATTTATGCAAATAAAGACCACAAGGATCTCTAATTCTGAATTTCTGCAGGCTGGCTGTGGTTTTTCTCGCATTTGATGTGTTCTTTGCGATCTTTTGTGTTGTTTTGGCATGTTTGATTGGGATCGCTCTCTGTTGCTGCTTGCCATGCATCATTGCAATTCTTTATGCTGTTGCAGGGCAGGTATGAAGATAAAATATTCAGTACATAGACAATCTGATGGCTTGCAAACCTTATTGCTGTTGGCATTTTCATGTGCTTAAGTAGGACTTTCTGCTTCTCTTTTCATGTGTGACTAAATAGGAAGGTGCATCAGAAGCAGATCTCAGTATGCTGCCCAAATACAAATATCAAGCAATGGGTGATGAGGAAAAGTCCAGAGTTCAGGCAGGGAAAATGGTTCATGTGGAATCAAGCAGTGGGTACTTGGCTACCGAGCGTATACTTTTACCTGAGGATGCAGTAAGTTATTTATCATGAGAGTTTTCTGTTTTTTAAAGCCTGTGGATCTGCACTTCTTTGAACCCATGTTTAGAAGGGAATGGTGTCATTTTTGTTTGAAAAGCAATGGAGTTTCTCAACCTGTTCATTTCAATATATATTGCACTTGCACATCTAGTGTTTGTGCATGTCTGCATATCTGTGAAAGGGAATTAAAAAGGAAATTTGAGCTATTTATTTACTGTAATGTTGACGAGAGAGCACCGTATTAGATCATACTTAGATGTGCAGCGGTGAAATTGGCCATTGGTTAATAATTATGTCAGTTAGTATAATCATTTAATCTTAGTGTCTTGCCATGATTTGGAATCTCTTCTTAGCCAGCAATCACTTATTCAAAATCTCCTTATAAAAAGTGGAAAATCATCTCTTCTGGCGGGAATGGTCTTAAAATCATATGGTTTGACGAAGCAATATGGAAAAAATGGCAAGGACGAGGAAATCAGTGAAAGACATACATAATTCCAAGAGCAGTTTTCTTTCGTTATCAAAATCATTTTAAGAGATCTCACCAGTGCTGTAGAGTTCGGTTTCAGTATTTTTCTTTTGATATTCATTTTTCCCTTCAGGAATGCTGTATCTGTCTTAGCCCTTACGAAGATGGAGCAGAACTCCATACCCTCCCTTGCAACCATCATTTCCATGCAACATGCATTGTGAAATGGCTCAAGATGAACGCAACATGTCCTCTCTGCAAATACAACATTCTCAAGGGAACCGAACAGGCATGAAGAAAAGATAAGCAAAAACCACAATCAACTGGGTCGATACTCCCACGTGCTGTTCATCTTCTTGTACAGAAGAAACCAAGGCACACGGAAAAAGGCGTCTTCAAATTTCTGTGAAGAATACAAGTTATAGCATTCAGTAAACAACATTTCAGTTAGTATTTATCTCATTCTGTGGAGTTGTATTGATTCGTCTTCCCCTCCTGAGTTGTTTGAGAAGCATGCTAACATTTCAGTTAGTATTTATCTCATTCTGTGGAGTTGTATTGATTCGTCTTCCCCACCTGAGTTGTTTGAGAAGCATGCTACGATGGAGCAAGAATTTGCCAACTTTCTGTTTATGCTTAAATTAAATGTTTTGTAGTTTTGTAATTGCATGATTGCGTCTATAGTAACCTGCCAAGTATACAAGTGTCAATCAAATTCTGGCTGTTAGGTACAGTGTATCGGCTTCCTCGGTATTCAATTCTTTTGAAGATTTGATTTTTAGGGTTCATGGCTGTGTATACTGTGTAACTGTGCAGTGTTTCTTTTCATGTGAAGTTACATGGAATCAAGCTCTTTTTGCTGAGGCTTAACTTTGTTCTGTCGCTGGCTGTGCATTTGTTACTGCAGTAAGATATGTTTGATATTGTGACATCAGTTGTTTGTCAAAGTGAATTTTGCTTATAAATATTTTAAAATAATATTTATACCTTTTTACTTTTATTTTTGATATACAAAAACATATATAAAAAATATTAATACGATTTTTTTTCTTTTTCAAAAGCATGGTTTGATCGATATAACTGTACTGCAATTGTTTTTTCTTCTTTTGTTTGTCAGGTGAAATTGTGATTCTTTCCGAGAGGCATTAGAACACATCAATTAAGGTAGTCATATTATGAGACCTCACCTATAAGTTTAAGTCTGTTAGGTGAGATGATTACTTAACATAGTAAATTGAGAGTTTTGTGAGAGAACGGAGCTTTGTGAGAGAGAACCCACTAAATTGAGAGCTTTGTGGGAGAGAATCCACCAAAATTGAGAGCTTTGTGAGAGAGAAACAACAATAGCTTCATCAAGCATCCATCGAAAAACAACTTCGCTCAACCTTCATTTCATGGTTTGATGGTCACTAAGACCACTGAAGCATGCTAATGGAGAATTTCTTGAAATAAAAAGAATATTGGGGCATTGTTAATTCTAGGATACCAGAATTAACTAAAGGGGTCTTGCTAACAAATGTCCAAAGAAATGAACGAAAGGGTTACAATTAAAGGTTACAATTAAATGATCTTAAGGCTAAAATTGTTCTATTTCGAGCCATAGATGGCTCAATTCTAGAAACTATATTGTGCAAAGATACATCCAAGCACATTTGGGATTCCATGAAGAAGAAGTGCCAAGGGTCAACAAGAGCAAAGAGGCAGCAACTTCAAGCACTTCATTCTGAGTTTGAAACACTATGAATGAAATCACGGAATCAGTTACAAATTAGTTCTCATAGACAATGGTAATTGTCAACAAGATGCAAACCCATGTAGACATAACAGAAGATGTCATCATCGTTGAAAACATTTTTCGTTCCATGACCAAAGTTCAATTTTGTTCTTTAGTCCATAGAAGAGTCTAACAACATTGATGAACTGTCAATCGATGAACTACAAAGTTCTTTGATGGTTCATGAACAGAAGATCAGTCAACAGGAGAAAGAAGAACAATTGTTGAAAGCCTCAATTGACTATTGCCCTACTCCAGTCAAGGCTTACAGATGACGAGGAAGGGGAAGAAGTGACTACATGAGTAATGACAATCGTGGTCACTTGCAACAGTTTTAGCATCATCATGGACAACAACAACAGTATCCACATCATGAAAATCAATTTCATGAAAGATGAAGAAGAAGAGCAGGTCATCAAAATGTTGGCGGATCGTAATAACATTCAATCAATAATCACTCAATGTCAACAGACAAATCCAATGTGGAATGTTACAAATGTCATAGGTATGGTCATTTCCAGTCAGATTGTAAAACTAATATGTCTAGAGGTTATGGTCAAAACTTAAACTTTGCTGAAAAAGAAAAAGAGATTTCGTTGTTAATGGTTTGCCATACAAAAGAAGAAACGAATAGAAATCTATGGTACTTAGATACAGGGTGTAGTAATCACATGTGTGGAGATAAATCTGCATTCTCTGTCTTGGATGAATCCTTTCATGATAATGTGAAGTTTGGAGAAAATTCTAAAGTCTCTATGATGGGGAAGGGAAGAGTTGATTCAGACCAAGGAAGATTCCACTCATAATATTTCGAATGTGCTTTATGTACCAAACTCGAAGACTAATTTGCTCAATGTAAGGTAGCTGCAAGAAAGAGGATATGAATTTTCTATTAAGAATGGAGTATGTCAAATTCGTGATGCTAATTTGAGCTTAATTGCTCAAATAAACATGACAACCAACCAAATGTTCCTCTCTACCTGAACAACACCATTCAATATTGTTTTTCAACAACTTTGAATAATGATGCATGGCTATGGCATCTTTATTATGGTCATCTAAACTTTGGTGGACTGAAGACCCTACAAAAGAAAAGGATGGTGACTGGCTTACCAATAATTAAAGACCTTTCATTAGTTTGTGATGAGTGTGTTATTAGTAAACAACACCGAAAGCCATTTCCAAAGTTCAAATCTTGGAGAGCAAAGATGCAGCTGGAGCAGGTGCATTCTGGTCTTTGTGGACCAATCAATCCATCCTCTAATGGTGGTAAGAGGTATATAATTACCTTTATTGACGACTATAGAAAAAAAATTGGGGTATATTTTTTGCAAGAAAAATCTGAGGCATTTGCCACTTTCAAACATTTCAAAGCATCTGCTGAGAAAGAGGTTGGTAATCCAATCAAAATTCTTCGCACAAATCGTGGAGGTGAATACAATTCTAATGAATTCATAAAATTTTGCAAAGTTCATGGGATTAAAAGACAACTTACAACAACTTTCACCCCCTAGCAGAATGGGATTTCCTAGAGGAAAAATCAACTTATTCTAAACATGGTGAGAAGTCTGCTGAATATGAGTGACATTCCAAAACACTTATGACCTAAGGTGGTTACATGAAGCATTCATATTTTGAATAGAAGTCCCACATTTGTTGTTCAAAATATGACACCAGAGGAGGCTTGGAGTAGCAGGCGACCAATAACGGATTACTTCAAGATTTTTGGGTGTATTGCCTATGCCCACATTCCAGATGTGAAGAGAAAAAGCTCGAGAACAAGGGAGAATAATGTGTTTTTCTTGGTATTAGTGACTATTCCAAAGCCTACAAGCTATATAGTCCTAACACTAAGAAAATTGTAATTAGTCGTGTTGTGGTCTTTGATGAAGAACAATTCTAGTCATGGAATGCAACAAGTGTTCCCAATAAGCCTTTGGTGTTGGATACCGATATTAATGATAATGAAGAAGGGCAACAAGCACAACCAATAGTAGAGAGTTCATAGCTGGTGGATGATCAAAGATCTTTACGTGCAAGGACAAGGCCTTTGGTGCTGGATACTCGATATTGATGATAATGAAGAAGGGCAACAAGCACAACTGACAAGAAAGAGTTCATAGTCGGCGGATGATCAAAGACCTTTACGTGCAAGGACAAGACCTGCATGAATGGCAGATTATGAAGTCACCGAATTGCCCAAGATGAAGACCCACTCACCTAATTTGCCCTGTTTTCTGACTGTGATCCTACAACCTTTGAAGTTGCTGTCAAAACATCCACATGAATTCAGGCAATGAATGAAGAAATTGCAACCATTTAAAGCAACAATACCTGGAATTGACTCAGCTTCCAAAGGGCACAAAACCGTTGGTGTCAAGTGGGTGTACAAGACCAAATTGAAGGACAATGGTGAATCAACAAACATAAGGTCCGGTTAGTAGCCAAAGGCTACAAACTAGAATTTGGTGTGGATTATAGAGAAGTGTTCTCCCCTGTTGCACGCATGGACACCATCAGATTGGTGATTGCATTGGTAGCTCTGCATTCATGGTCCATTTTCTAGCTGAACGTGAAATTAGCCTTCTCACATGGAGAGTTGGTGGAGTAGGTATATATCGATCAACCTCCTGGTTATGTTAAAATTGGTGCTAAAGATAAGGTGTATAAGTTAAACAAGGCCCTCTTTGGACTTAAACAATCTCCGAGAGCTTGGTATAGTCGCATATAATCCTAGTTTTTACGGGAGGGATTCAGAAATGTCCACATGCGCATACACTTTTTGTTAAAAATGAAAATGAAAACAAAATATTGATTGTTTGCCTATATGTGGATGATTTGATTTACACTGGAAATGACATTGCTATGTTTAAGAAGTTTAAGGAGTCTATGATGATTGAATTTAAGATGTCTTATCTTGGGATAATGCATTACTATCTCAGCATTGAAGTAGTACAGTCGACAACTGGAATCTTCATCTCGTAAAAGAAGTATGTTCAGGAGATCTTAGAAAGATTTCAAATGAATAATTGTAACTCAATTGGCATACATACTAAAGTAGGTGTGAAGGTCATTAAGGATCCAGAAGAGAAGAGGGTTAACAATACAAACTACAAACAAATTGTAGGAAGCCTAATGAATTTGATAGCTATGAGGCCTTATATAATGTATGATATGAGTCTCATAAGTAGATATATGGAAAACCCTAAAGAGATTCATCTTCTTGCTGCAAAAAGAATCTTTCGGTATCTATAAGGCACTGCTGACTTTGGATTACTCTACAAAAAGGGAGAACATTCAGATTTGATGGGTTTTACTGATAGTGATTATATCGAGGATCAAGATGATCGGAAAAGCACTTCGGAGTATGTTCTTATGCTAGGTATAGGAGTTGTCTCATGGTCATCCAAGAAACAACCAATTGTAACTTTATCAACAACTAAAGATGAATTTATAGTTGCAACTTCATGTGCATGTCAAGCAATTTGGCTAGGGAGGATTCTTGCAGAAATTCAATTCTAATAACAAGGATCAACTTCAATTTATTGTAACAACAACTCAACAATAAAATTATCAAGAAATCTTGTGCTAAATGAGAGAAGCAAGTGTTGACATATAATGTCACACTTGTATGCTTTATATATTTTGATGATAACAATAAAAGAAAATGGACTAATAATATGCTTGGATGAGATTAAGTTATAAACAAGTATTATACAAAGAATACATCAACAAGCATAATGCAGTACACGAAGAAATCACTCTAGGAAGTCCAAGATGCAAGCAAGTGAAGACTTAAAATAAGTTTTCATTTTAGTGCTTTATGTAAATCTCAATTTCTAACTTGATATCACAAATTAAAATGAACTCACACACTTCACATTGCATGCATTAAAAGGGTTTGATGATTATAGGTTTAAGTCATAATCAATCGGTACAAGAAATTCAGAAAAGATAATTTGTCAAAATAGAGTTTCTACATGAACCGGTCGACCGCTTGAGTTATCCGTTGTGAACTGGTCGACCGTTTGAGATGTATGCATGAACCGGTCAATCACTTGGGTTATCCGTTGTGAACCGGTCGACCGCTTGAAGACAAATTGCCTTTCGAATCGAACCGGTCGACCACTTGATTTATCCGTTGTGAACGGCTATAAACGACTAGTTTCTCTTTGAAACTTATAAATAGACCTCTTAATTGAAAAATTAAGAAGACAATTTATATCTGATTTTGAGTCAATTAGTAGTACATAAACACATTCATATCATCAATCCTCATTAATACTCAAATTTATGTTTAAATCTTCATATCTTAACACAAATAGTATTAAATCTCATTCTCACTACATTTAAACACCTTCAAATATTCTAAGTGTTATTAAGTGAGATAAAGAGATCATAGATCTTGATTTGTAATATCCACACTATTGAGAGTGTATTGTTGTATTTCAAATACAATCCTTGTAAAACTCTTGAGAGTTGAGTATAAAACTCTTGATATTGGTGAGGGAACATCACCAAGGAAAAATATTGAAGAGGGTACATCTTCAAGTGGGAAAAGGGAAAATCTTGAAGAGGGCATATCTTCAAGTGGTGTAAAAGTCTTGGTGTGGATTCATCAAGTGGGAATTGTAATCTTGTTACTTGGACTAGTAAGAGAATACAATACTCAAGTACGGGTTGGTACTTGAGCTGTGGATGTAGGCTTGCCAAACCACGTTAAAAATCGAGTTAGCAATCTCTCTCTCTTATCTCTTTACTTTAAAGTAATTAATTTTAAAATTGCATTATTTATTGTATTTACACCTAATCCCCTCTAGGTGCATAGTTGCCTTAATCCTTGAATTACAGCAAGCACATTGATGTCAAATACCACTTCTTAAGGGATCTTGCAAAAGATGAAGTAATTAATCTTATTTTCTACATGAATGAAGACCAAGTGGTCGACATATTCACTAAGCCGCTTAAAACACCATTGTTTCACAAGCTAAGGGAGTTGCTTGGAGTATGTTCTTTGGGATGATTGTATTAAAAGCTATCTTATTATTCTTTAAACCGAATGTCCGGAATTGTTCGAGTTTAAGGGAAGGATAGAATATTTCTTAATCAATGCATAGTTGTCCAGGTCAATAGAAGTTTTTAGTTAGTGGATGAATAAATGGTGTACGTGTCCAACTCTCATTACTTAGGCCTTGTTTGTTTCAAGGAAAGTGAATTCCTGGAATTCACTTTCCTTGCTTTCCAGTGTTTGTTTGCTGGAAACAACTTTCCTGGAAAGTTGTTTCCGGCAAACAAACACAGGAAAGTTGTTTTCAGCCAAGGAAAACTTAATGCTTGAAAAAAGGAAAGTGTACTCCTCTGCCAAACATCCGGAATACACTTTCCGTGAGCTAGCTAGTTATTGTTTTTTTTTTAAAAAAATAGAAACATGTTAGTATTATTTTTATATAAAAATAATAATTCTGATATTAACAATTAAAAACACAAAACTAATAATTTAAATCTTAAAAATTCTATTTTTTTAATCACCCTAAATTAAAATTTTGCATTGAGATTTTGATTTAAAATTAAAAAACTTATTTTAAGCTTTTAAAATTGGAAAAATATATATTAATAATAAGTTTTACTTAAAAAATATTTCACAAGCTTATTTCTCTATAATATGATATGACATATATTGTTATATTTTATAAAATAAGCTATGTATGAATATAGGATATAATAAAAATTCATCATTATACTTTTAAGATTTCATTTTTTTATTTTAAGTGATTAAATATTTTATATTAAATATTTTATATATATTAGATAATCTTGAAAAAATTAATTTATTAATAAATTATTTTTCAGTTCATTTTCCATAACACCGCCAAAAATCGGAATTCACTTTTCAGTAATTCACTTTCCAGAAACCACCTTCAGAATTCACTTTCGGAAAGTGAATTCCAGAATTCACTTTTCAGAAACCACTTTCCAGAATTCACTTTCCAGATTCACTTTCCAGAAACCACTTTCCAGACAAACAAACGGGGCCTTAGTGGTCGGTCCGTTGGGTTAAGTTGGGTTAGTGCGAGTCTTTAGTTAATTCTGCTTTTGATTATTTGAGTCACTGTAATGCCTATTTAAAGGCACTATTTTTCATTCAATAATACATAGCAATTCATTCTCATTCTCTACAATTTGTGCAACAATGGTATCGAGCTTTATTGAACCAGTGGTCACGAGCTCGAATCTCACCACCCTCATTCTATTTGATAAAAATCAAGTATAAGGCAATGTGAGTCAGTGCAAATTTCAAGTCCAAATGACTTTCACTTAGAGGTGTTAGAGTAGCAGGAGTGTCTCAGTTGGCCTGAGCAACCGTAAGGTCTAAGGTTCAGGTTCTTCCTCAATTGATTTTTGTTTTAATTTAATAAATCCATCTTGGTGATTCGTGTCTGTAATCTGCTAATCCAAGTTGCTGTTCCGGCTCCTCGATATTATTGTCTTGAAACGAAGATTCTTCTGGAAATGGAGAAGAAATTTCACATTCAACTCCACGCTTGCCTTTCAAAAACACTTTTACAAAAAATAATTTATTTTTATTTTTTATTTTAAATTAAAAATTGGTGTTTCAAACAGAACAAGCCGTTTCTTTGTTAGCGGGAGCAACGTTGGACATTTAAGGCACAGGATAATTGGTTATGCCTCTCCACTTTTTGTCCAAGTCCAGTGATTAAGGGAGGAGAAGTTCACTCTTGTGCTTGAATGAACCCGGACCCAAGACGAGGCGAGGAGAATAACACGCAGACTTCAGCGAATGCCAGACATCTAAGAGGTACATATTCTGACTCTCTCACAAAATACACACACGGGCTGTGATATGCCTGAATAACCGCTTCAAAGTGTAAATACAAGTCAGACTAGCAAGTCGTTCAGGCTTTTTCTGCTTAGTCATGGAGTAATTTTCTCCACGTGTCAACATTTTACTTTGCTAATTTACATCTGGCAAGTTTTTCTTTGGAAAAATCAAAATTAAACAGACCCGGATGTTGCCACTTGATTTCCTCATTTCCTGCCAACGGGATTGTCTTCATCACTATTCGATCGATGGGATTGTTTCTGCATGATGTGGTAGAATCTTTGATTGTTACTGCGTGATTTGGTAGAATCTTTGTAATTGATGTGTCGCCTTTCCAACCGGAAAAAGTCAGCTCTTAAATGAATCGTTGAGATGGCGCACAAAATTGGTGTGGAGTGCATGACCGCCCTGCATCAATTGCATATTTCAGACATAAACCAGATAAACATCTTTCCCAGTGTTAGATTACATTTAAGAGTGCATAATACAACAAAGGTGAAAACAAATACAAAAAATCAGTGCTGATTCTCTTTTCCTATGGTGCAGCCACAACATAAACTCGTAAAGAACTGTTAAACTGCTAGCATTTAAATCAGAAGTCATAAAATCAAACATGACATTCACCAGGCAACAAAAATCTCCTGACAAATTCAGGATGGATGCAAAAATGACATCACTCCTCTAGCTGATTGTTGACATTCACTAAAAATGTGCAAAGTACAAGAACTACTAGTACAATTATGACTTCAATAAACTAAAGAAACATCATAAGCATGAATTTCTTTATGCCAAAGATGAATCCTTAAACATAATCGAGCACATTGTTTTTATTTAATCAGGATTTCCCATGGTGCAAACTTTTGTGTAGTTTAGAAGACAATATTTATCAAAAATATTAGAAAAACTAGTAGCATTGCCAGTATAACAATTAAGTTAAAGGTCTTTTGAAAATGGCATTAAGGCTTAAATTAAAGTATTGCAGGTATACATTTCAATAACAAGGAGAAAACAGGAGCAGTATTGCCATGACATGCTCCAGGATAAAATAAGTTCCATGCAAAACAGAAAAACAGGAAGGATTTGTCAGGCAGCCAATCTAAAAGTTAGCTATATAAGTTTAAGTCTAAGTTTAGATATAAGCATAAAAATACATGCATCCATGCACAAAGAAGGATGTGCATGTACATTTGTGTATCACACAAAGAGGCAACATTTGTGTCCATGTCCACAAATCATAAATTACGTGTCTTTTGATAAATAAATAAAAACTAAACAAAAATTATCTGTTAATAACTACCAGACCATATCTGCAAAAACATGCAATATATAAATAAATAATACATGCCTTGTACACAACTATGTGTGCTACTGGGAGCCCTTGGTTACCGAACCGTGCAAACAGGGATAGGTCACCAACAAGATCCAAGATCTTGTGACGACATGGTTCTTCAGAGAAACGCAGTGGTGGATTCAACCAACCTTTGCTGGCACTGCAGATAAAAACCAAGGGTTATAACAAGAATCGACTCGTTGTTACATTCCACTTTCTGCACATTTCTCATGTGTATGAGACCAAACTGAAAACAAAATTTCACATCATTCCAGGCATTTGTCAGCGAAAGCAAATGTTCAAGTTTAATTTAATCCCGCCAGCAGCCAAAAACTTAGGTTTTTAATTTAGACAAATAGCAATTGCGTAAAAGTATTAAGTAAAATAACATTTTCCTGCTTATTTTAAGTATGAACTAACATTATAGCAATTTTGCACCATCATCAGTCTGCTTTTGTGCAGTTGGTCAAAATGAGCTGCATTAGCCCAATGAACCTAGCATTTACATAATTTTATCTTTCATCTCTAAATAAGAACGAAGCAGCTGACCTACAAACAATGGCATTGTCCAGTGAGCCCCTTTAATAAGTCCTGCATCGAGCATATGCTCCACCTGCAAGGATTTTCGAGCATGATTTTTAGTATTAGAAAAATATTCAAGTCAGTATTTATAGCCATGAGCATACGATGACCTGCTAAAGCAAAGACATACTTTGACATTTTTTATTTGATGGAGCGATGCTCAACCCATCACAGAAAGCAGCATGTCAATCCAAACATTTTCCCTTTCTCTTTGATATACAATTATGTTATGACAAACTGCTTGGAGCTTGATTAAATTTGTGTGCCAGCAATGTAGTGTGATTTTATAGTGGTATTGCCTCTGTCACTTTTATTTCAGAAACGTAACAGCAATTTGTTTCATCAGTGTAAAATTTTCCATGCACTAGTATTACAACTAGCCACTCAATTATATCACCAATAAAATGCAAATATAGAACTGCATTTTTTTTCACAGATAAGCTTGGAACAACAAATTGCTAACAGAATCGAGGATATATTCCACTCCAACATTCAAAATCTGAAATCTGATTACCCAGGCATAACGTCTGATAGATTTAAAGAGATTAACCTACAACGTGTTCAATAATAGAGGCAGTCACATTTTCTGAATACTAGATAGGGTGACTAATGATGACTGATAATTGAGATGAGAACTTGGAAGAAGGAATCCATTCCCCCTATATGTATATAAGGAGAGAAAGAAAGAGAGAACGGCAGGGAGTTCTGATTATCACATCAAGAAATCAAACAGCCATTGGGACATGATCGTCTTCATAGTAAAAAATACACAGATCCGCACCGGTAGGGGATAAGAAAGGAAAAGCTAATAGCAGCAACTTTTTTCACCATACCTGCTCTTTATTAAAACTGCTAAACTCAAGCCATCACAATGAACAAAGAATAAGAGCAGCGTTGGTAATGAAAGGGAGATGAGGACAAACCTCCTCATATATACAAAAGTCCTTGATGTGGCTATTTCTTTGGCATAAAAAGAATCCTCCAAGGGAGCTGAGGAAAACCACTGGGAGCCAATGGCGGCCTACAAAAATAAGGGGGAGGCATTTGAGCGTTAACCAGAGATAATTAATACTACGAATCTATAATTTTATACCCGAGAAAGCACGTAGCTTACACGAAGATTCAGATAGGAATCATCGTAATATTTTTCAAAAATGTTATTTCACTTAACATCTCAAGGTAATGAAAGTAAAAACACAGTGGTCACGAATGGATAAAAGCATTTTCCAGCACCAAAAGGAAAAGGAAAAGCATCCATCACAGAATGCGCTGCACTTAGATTACCTGAGGAAAATCAATCCCGTAACTAACTCGAACTTTCGGTGATGGAAACGCTGCCACAAACGAATCACTCTTCGATACATGGACGGGCTCATTCAAATAGGGAGCCAGTTTCTCACAGTCATTCCCACACTCATCTTTGGCTGCTACTAAACCATCCTTTTCTATTCTCTCCACCCATTCCCTCGCCGAACCATCCAAAATAGGAACCTGTAAAATCACACGTTCTCAAAAACACCACGAACGGAAAGAAATGCCAGCAAATTACAATGAATGACTGAGCCTGACCGACCTCGCAATCGAATCCGGAATCATCAGAGTCGAGATTGGTAATTTCAATCCGGCAATTATCGACACTCATAGCCTCGAGAGCTGAAAGCAAGTGCTCGACTGTTCGAATTTTAACACCATCGTTGGAGAGAGTTGTGCACAGAGGCGATTCTTGTGCGTAATCGATGGATGCTGGAATTGATTTGGAGTTGAAAAAGAAGTAGCGCCCTTTGCCTGCTAGCTCTGGTAATAGCCTTACTGTTGATGATTTTCCTGAGTGGAGTGTCGTCCCACTTGCCTCCACGCATTTCTTTAGTGTTTGTTGAACCCTGCCACACTAATTTAATTTCAATTTTTTACTACGAGTTTACTGAATAAATTATTTCTAGTGAGTTGGAGAAGAAAGAGAAAGCTCTACTGGTTTCCAGGAGATGAGTTTGGATGACTTTAGAGCGTTGAGGGCACCGGAGATAGCCATCGACGAGCGACGCCGTTGTGTTCTCCAGGGAGAGGTGTTTGGAAGTCTGGTTTTCGTGAAAAATGAATTTTTAAAAACAATTGTTTAATATTTTTAAATTTAAAAGTAATGAATTTTAAAGTTCCTAGATTTGTGACTTCGGATGCTGAAGGGACGAAATTTGAAACGAGTTTTATTTCTTTGACAAAATAATAATAATTAATAATTACATATTGACTTCTTAAGTACGTAGTTTTTGTTTTTTTAATCAAGTGTCTTACTTTTCAAGTTTTAACTATTTAATTCTCACATTTAAATTTTATATTTTTATTAATATTTTTATGTAAATTGGTTAGGATATTATATGTTTTTTGAGGGATAGAGCGTGGTTCAGATGCGATAAGTTTTGTTTTTAAAATATTTGTTTGTTTGGAAATGTATTATTTTTAAAAAATATTTTTGATATCAGCATATTAAAATAATCTTAAAACACTAAAAAATAATTTTAGCTAACATAAAATCGAATGGATCATTTATTTCGTTTCGGAAAATTCTCCTTGCTCCTCTTAAACTTCCGTGGCTGAACGATTAAAAATGACAATGAGAATTTACGGGGGTTTGTTTTTATATTTATTGGATAAAAATATAGATATTAATAAACTTTATTGTTATTTAATAAAAAGTAAAATGATATAGATAGAGAGATATTGCCAAGTCTAACCTCCATATGATCATCACTATTAAATTCTTGTTATCTCTCCTAATATAGTGTTTGTCCTATGTATATGTTTCAATAATGTTTTTGAAAAAAATATTTTTTTAAATTAAAATATTTTAGTATTTTTATATCATTTTTATTTGTTAATATCAAAATATTTTTAAAAAAATATCATTTTATTGCATTTTTAAACGAAAAATATTTTTAAAAACAACTTCAATCATACTCTCAAATAGACGCTAAGTTTTTTAGAAGTGTGGTTAAAATTATTTTTAAAATAATTTTCACTTAGAAATACATCAAAATTATTTTATTTTTATTTTTTAAAAATTATTTTTGATACTAGCACATAAAAATCATCTAAAAATTAAAAAAATCATTAAAATAAAAAAATCATTTCTTAAAAATATTTTTGAAAGTAATCTAATAGAAAATTAACCGACAAAACCCTTTAAATAAGATATAAAAAATGTTGAATTCATAAATTAGTAAAGATGAAGATAAAATAGTATAAATTGTATAGGTTAGTTAGGTTCAACAGGGTTTTAAAAATCCTTTTATATTTGATTTTGATGGAATGAATTGTTGGACAGCAAATATTATAGATGAGATCTGCTTGAGGGAAAGCTTGTAGTTCCAGGTCACGAGGTTCATTATTTCACGACAGCAATGTTGATGCAGGGAGTGCCAGAATTGCAGGAGAAAAGGCAGGAGTCATTCATATAATCTTCGTGGAAAAACGAAATCGATTGGTTATTTAAAAGTTTTTTATTCAATTTAATTTTTAATTTCTAAAATTATTAGATAGTATGTTTTTGGTTAAAATAAGTCCAATAAGGGTTCGTGTTTTTCAAGTGTTTGTATGTGACAGCAATTACTAGAAATTTGTGAGAAAAACATTGAAAAACAAAGAGAAGGTAAAAGCAATTGATCCGGCTTATTCCAGTAAAAAAAAAAACTGATCTTTATATTGATGAATTTATTTATAAAATGGAATTTTACAGATTTAGTTTGGATTTTTTTTGTAACAAAGTTTGACTGGTTCTTGGAAATGTTTTTCTTTTTATTTAATCTAGTTTTGAGTTTTTTTTAAATGAATTGGATGATGTGTTTTGGAGGAGTTTGGCAAGATCTCATAGTTTTTTTAAGTGTTTGAATACAAAAACGAGTTCAAATGAGTTTTCAAAGTTTAAAATATAGACCTTGACTTCTTTTTATTTTATCATTAAAGGTGATTGGAAATTTTATTGTTTATCTCGAGTGTCTGACCTATTTTTATATTGCCATTATTTATTTATTTATTATTTTAAATAAAAATAACTGTAAATAAAATAATCAAAGTGATATTTATAATATTATTTATTTTCACCTTGTTTTTTAAAAAACAATACAGTTATTTATAGAGATATTAAATTACTTTGTGAATTGTTATATATGAATTTAATATACAAAATTAAAAATAAATTCTCATGAATATTAAACGAAAAATAAAATATATATTTTATTTTCATTTTTCATCATAAAGTTTTTCTCAAAATATTTTCACATCAATTATTATCTCTTTTGTTTTCCTTCTATCATGTATGAGTTGTTTGCTCTTAATTTCCCATGTTTTTTATCGATTCTTTTTTCATATCACTATAAACTTTTTAAAATAGAATTATTTTATAAAATATCTGTTTCATGAAGAAAAAAAATCATGGTCAAGAAAAGAAAGTTTTGGCTGAAGACTTGTTTTTTCTCTTTCACTCAAATGAATGAGATTTTTAATAATATCCATTTCAATTGTCTTTAGTTTATTTTATTCAAAAAAATATGTTAATAATACTAATAATATTATATATAAAAATACAGATATAAAAAAGAAAAGTCGCACGACAAAATATTATATATTTTTTCTATAATTTAAGTTGTTGTCTTTCTTTCAAACATTTATTTAAACTAATTTAAAAACCAAGAAAAATAATTTATCATGAGTATATGAAAGATAACATTGGAAAGAGATGAATGTTTTAAAACGGGTATGACAATACCCTTTGTATCTACAATAACTACTTCGAGAAGCACACCAACACTTCACCTAATTATTTTCATGCACTGTTCGTGAAAGAGATAAATGAATGAATGAACGTATAGGAAATTTCTACGAGGATGGGTGGATCGAGCTTAATCTCATGAAATGTAAAGGAAAAACTTGACTTTATAGCCTATTGTTTAAATAAAAACATTTTATTGACTAGTCCATTGGCACCGTCCGATCGTTTCCACTAGTATAAACATGTGGAAACAGGGCTTTTCAACGTGGAAAAGGGCAAGACGAATAAAAAATAAAATGATTTATTATTTTTTTACTGTTTTTAGCAACCAGGAAAGAAAAAAACAAGTAATGTTTGAGCGTATTCATCAACTTATTAATAACAGATGTACAATCGCTCGCCTCTAAATCAGGTCAATGACAGCGTGGCATTCAATTTGATTTTTCCATGAAAATATAAACAGAAATAAATTATAAGCACACGGTTAGTGACGGAGGCTTCCAGATTTATTTTTAAAAGTCCGGAATAGTAAATTAAGGAAATGGAATCCCATACCGCGTGTAATTTATTAGAAATATATAATTGACGCATAAAAATCACAAGGGAATATGATTAACATTGGTATTCCGTAATTCAACGATAACGTGAATAAATCTCAATAAAACTCAGTGTTTATTCAATAAAATGATAGTTGAGTTGTCTGCAGGTTTTACATCGATACTTAAAGTAAAAACCCTAGTCTAATTTAATATAGAAAAGGAAATGACATAAAACATTAAATTTGCAATAAATGACAAATTTGAGATAAATACAGAATGTGAAAGGCCTATAAAGTCCGAGAGGGTACCAATTGATTATAGTCAATTCGACTCTTAAATCAAAAGTTATGGCTAAAACGAAATTTTCCTAAAATAACAAAACTACCGATTTTGGGGTCGAAAATTTGGCCAAAAGCTGGTCGAGATCGGGGCAAAGCCACCGACTTCAAACACATTGATCGGGTGAGTTTCGCGTCATTCGACTTCGACGATCCGGTTGCCAAAATTCGATTGCTTTTGAATTTCGGTGATTCCTCTTGAGCATGTATGATTCCGCAACCTGTTCTACATCGGACTCTCTACTTGAGAAGAACTCGACCTCGAGTTATGTTCGGATCGAATTAGGATACAATGGCTCCTCCGCGTGAAACTAAAACAAATTTGCAATATTGAAAGTCTTGGAAATGCCCATTGTTTCGGGAAGATCAATCACATAGGTATTTTTGATATTTTTCAAAACCTGATATGACATACTTCTTGGGCTTCGACTTGTTGTAAGTCCCTACGGAAACCTTTCTTTGCGCAAGAAAACCATCACTGAATTACCCTCTTCAAACACCTTGCGACTTCGGTGCTTATCCGCGCAGACCTTATCATCGAGCATTTGTTGCTTCCGATCGCTGCCTCACTTCTTCCTGCACAGCCTGACCTTGCGTAGCCATGTTCTCTGCAACCATACTATATCCTCGACCTCCCTTGGGTAGGCGAACTAACTCCACCGTGTGTCTCGGTGGTGTCACATATATCATGGCAAAATGAGTCTTTCCCGTCGCGCTATGAGCGACACTGTTATAAGCAAACTCGTTTGTGGTAGCGCATGATCCCATTGTTTGTCACCTCTGTTTGCCCATCAATTTGCGGGTGTGCGGTTGTGCTCCGGTTCAGCGAAGTCTGAAACATCTTCCATAACGTCACCCAAAAGTGACTAAGGAACTTCGTGTCGCGGTCAGAAGTAATTGATTGTGGCACCCCATGAAATCGGACCACCTCCCTGAAAAACAATCTGGTTATGTGCGACGCGTCTGAGGTCTTTCGGCAGGGTATAAAATGGGCCATCTTCAAAAACCTGTCAACCACCACAAAAATAGAATCCACTCCTCGCTGGGTACGAGGTAATCCCAACACAAAATCCATGTAAAAATCCTCCCAAATATCATTCGGAATGGGTAAAGGTGTATAAAGACTAGTATTCTGAGACTGACCTTTAGATACCTGACATACATAGCACCTCTGCACAAAATTGTCGACATCTCTTTTCAGCTGCGGCCAGAAATACCGCTCCTCTAAGCTAGCCACTGTTTTGTCCTCGCCTAAGTGGGTTGTGAATACAAAAACATAGAATCTACTGATAAAAGTAGTAAAAGCAAAACGGGATTTCAAGACAAACAAAGCCAAAGTTTGGGATTTCAACAAAAAAAAGCACGCGTGCCACTTTATGACTTTCTCTTACAAGCAATTCAGATCTCATCTAAATAAAACTTGTGTCTCAAATTTATTTTATAGCACAAGTACATTGGAAAGTCAAAATTAAAGAAATCAAAACATTTGTACTGGAAAAATTGAAGAAATAAAATATAAATAAAAATCAAAAGTATAAGAACTGAAATAAAAACTTCTTATATAATCGGCTTTAATTGAAGGGCACAATTGACAACTGATAAAACTTTAATTTCAATAAATCAGTAATAAAAATGAAATCAAAACATGAGGGACCAAAATTATCTTAACACACACATCGTGGACCAGATTTAACTTATGGTGGCGGAGAGAGAAAAGCGACGACCGACAAAACACAGTTCGTTACGATTATCCGGACATATATGACCGAACGCGCCGCTTCTAAAGGTAATTTTTACAGCAGTAACAAAGTCGCATGTGCCGCTTAAGCGTCGAGCGTTGATGGCGCTTCCTACAAACGCGCCATGAGTAATCGGAAAAAATAATAAAATATGGGCTAATTACAAAGAGACTCGTGTCCCTATTGATATTTACAGAAATACCTTTAGGAAAGGACGTTGTTGCCCCCATTAATCGTGCACTATTTTGTCGTTTTCGGGGTTTTTAGTCGATTCACTGTGCAAATAAAATGGAAAACCGGTGAAGTTCCTGGTTCCTATGCACTATTTTGTTGTTTTGGGTTTTTTTCCATTAATGCACTCGTTCAAAACTGGATAAAGCAAAAAAAGGCGCACGTATGTGCACTGAAACACAAATGGAAAATGTCCACTCCACAATAAATTTACTCACAGTGAACAATAGAAAACAGTAAAAATGGCACACGGTTTATTGTATAGTTAATATATATATATATATATATATATATATATATATATATATATATATTCTTTTGGTATTTTTCTCATTTTGGACAAAAAGATCCATATTTTATGTATTTGTACTTTTAGATTTTATTTTTATTTTTTTTCATGTTATTTTTTGTACTTATCGTTCTGAAATTTTAATTTATGTCGGTTACATTGTATTTTATTTTTATTTTTATTTTTATTTTTCGGTCCTATAAAACAATGTATCAATCTAAAGTGTTTTTCATGCGCCATATATATATATATATATATATATTAACTATACAATAAAATGCATCCCGGTTTTACTGTGCTAATCCGCAGTAACACCTATTAATATATATTTTTGTGAAAGACAAACGGTTATTGAAGTAGCTGAGATGGTTTAAAAAGCGTCAGATTAAGGTCCTCTCCGAGAGCATGGGTTTGAATTCTACTCTTAACACATTTCTTTTTAGCGAATTTACATTAAAATTAGATTTCATATATATTTTCGAAAAAGATGAATGAATGTTGAGGTGGTCGAGCGGGTCTATGAGGTGGGAGAAAAAAATTCCGTTCGAGAGGATAGGAGGTTCAAATCCCACTCTTGATAGATTTCTATTTTACTTAAAAATATGATTAAGTTTTTTTAATGATGATGATAATTTTATGTTAGTTATTTCGTTAAAACCTATTAAACAGATAAATTTATATCGATTTAAAATTTATATATTTTATATAAAACTTGCACTTCACAAGAATTTTGCATAAATTTATTTATTGACCAAAAATATATTATAAAAAAAATAATTAATATTTTTTTGTGTTGAAAAATATTTCGACCAAAAATATATTATAAACAATATCCCATTTTTATTGTTTTTGCACAGTGAATTAGCGGTTTTAGCCCTCGAAAAGACAAAAACCAGTTATGGGTGGAGGGGCTCCATGATAATTGCACAAAGTTTTTATGGTTTTTAGTCTTTCATTTTTTAATTATTAACACAATAATAATAATAATAATAATAATAGTAATGATAATAATAATAATAATAATAATAATAATAATAATAATTTTTTCTTTCTTACTCTATTGTTAATATTTTTGAGGTTTTTTCTCGGGATAATTTGATAATTTTTATTATTTTCACAATGATAACAACGATATTTTTTGTTTTTGTTTTATTCTTTTGTTTGATCTTTTGTTGAAGTTTTTAGGATTTTTTTCCTTCCATTTTCTCCCTTTCATTATTAACACAAAAATAAAATAAATAAATGATGATGATGATAATAATAATAATAATAATAATAATAATAATAATAATAATAATAATTTGATTATTTTTCTTGTTTACTCTTTTGTTAATGTTTTTTAGGATTTTTTCCCTTAGAAAAATTTGATAATTTATATTGTGTTGGCAGTCATAACAATGATAATTTTTAGTTTTATTGTATTTTTTGTTTGATCTTTTTCGTAGTTTTTTTAAAATTTAATCTTTCATTTATTTATTTAATCTTTCATGACAACAACAACAACAACAACAACAACAACAATAATTTAATTGTTTTTCTTGCTTGCTATTATGTTCATGCTTTTTATTTTTTACCTCGGTATAATTTGATAATTTTTATTGATTTTATTGTCACAACAATAATAATTTTAGATGTTAAGACTCGATATTGCTATTGTTATAATATTTTAAATCAATATTGCTTCATTTTTCCCTTTATTTATTATTTAGTTTTTTATTTGCTCTTTGTATTAAATGATTTTTATAATTTTACTATCTACACAATAATGATTTTAGTGATTATTTTTTTTCTTAGAAAAATATTTTGCTGTGTTTTTTCTAATGTTAGTTTACGTTCTTTTGTGATCTTTTATGACGCAATACCTACATTCTAAAAGATGCAATCTATGCTTGCGTAACAAACTCTACTTAAAATTTTATACATTTTATCTCTTAATCTATAACTTTTATTTAGTTATATCATATAAATTTATCGTTATGAATTTAATTATGTTAAATTATATACACAAGAATGCTCATGCAACAGCGTGAGGGCACTTGGCTAGTATATATTTACAGTGAATTTGGATTTTAACTTTCCCTGGAATGGAATTGATTATATATATATACTAGTCAATGCCCGCGCCTTGTCATGGACGGTATTATATTTTTTTCAATATAAAAAAATATTAATTATTTTTTATAATATATTTTTGGTTAAAATGATAAATTTGTGTAGAATTCCTGTGATGTGTCAATTTTCTACAAAATATATGAATTTTAAATTGATATAAAATTATATGTTTAATAGGTTTCAACGAAATAACCAATATAAAACTATCATCATTATTAAAACAGAAAGAAAATTATCATCATCATTGACAAAAAAATTAATCATATTTTTGAGTAAAATAGAAATATGTCTAGAGTGGGACTTGAACCCCCAACCTCTCGAATGAAATTTTTGTCTCCCGCCTCATAAACCTGCTCAGCCACCTCAACATTCATTCATCTTTCTCGAAAAATATATATTAAATCTAATTTTAATGTGGATTTACTAAAAAAAAATGTGTTGAGAGTGGGATTCGAACTCATGCCCTCGGAGGGGACATTAATCTGACATTCTTTAGACCATCTCGGCTACCTTAAGAACCGTTTGTCTTTCACGAAAATATATTAATAGTAGGTGTTATTGTGGATCAGCACAGTAAAATCGGGACGTGTTTTATTGTATAGTTAATAGTATATATATATATATATATATATATATCATTTTATCATGGCGCAAGAAAAACAATGTAGATTGCTACAGTGTTTTTTGGGACTGAAAAATAAATAAAAAAAATTAAAAATAAAATACAATGTAACCGACATAAATTAATATTTCAGAATGATAAGTACAAAAAAAAATAAAAAAAAAAAATCTAAAAGCACAAATACATAAAATATGGATCATTTTTGTCCAAAAAAACCAAAAGAATATATATACATACATATATATATATATATATATATATATATATATTATCATGTATCATGATGCAAGAAAAACACGTAAGATTGCTACTGATGTTTTATGGGACCGGAAAATAATAATAAAAATTTAAAAATAAAATACAATATAACTGATATAAATTAAAATTTCAGAACGATAAGTACAAGAAATAAAATAAAAAATAAAAAAATGTAAAAACACAAATACATAAAATATAGATATTTTTATATAAAAACAAAATACCAAAAGAATATATATATATATATATATATAGAATGCCATGCATTGTTTATTTTATACGTTTGATACTGCAATGTAGAATATTTTTTAAAATGTTATTTAATTAGAGATATATAACTATTATTTTTAAAACTTAATTTTAACACCTATATATTAAATTTATTAAGAAATAATTGAGAAATTATTTAATCTAATATTTATTATGTAAAAATAATTAAAAAAACACTTAAAACAAAGGAAGCAGCTTGCCAAGCATGCCTGTTGTTGTGAGTTTATGTTTAAAAGATGTATTGTTTTTAAAGTGTTTTTTACTTGAAATTATATTAGAATAATATATATTTTTATTTTTTTAAATTTCTTTTTGATAACAAAATAACATGAAAAAAACACTGAAAAAATAATTTTAAAATTATTTTTTTAAAACGCTAAAACAAATTTACACTTCTATCACTATCTTTTAATTGGCGTTATGGTTATCTTAATAATCATTTTCTTCAATTTAATTAACAAAGCAATCAAATCATTAATTAACGCGACCCCCTCACACAGACGTTGTTTGCAATTCAAATTAGCTGATCAACATCTCTGACTTTTCCCCCCCTTTATTCGTTATTTTCATCTGTATTCAATTTGATCCTTGAAAAGTAGGTGGAACGTGGCCAGAACTGTTCCCGTATTGGTAACACACAAGATTCGCTTCTAAATGCATAGAATGAAGGGTAATTATATTTCGAGGTATAATGGTTGTTTGATATTATTTTTTAAAAATGTTTTTTTTTTATAATTTTTATTTTTTTTAAATTAAATTATTTTAGATCATTTTCATATTAAAAATAATTTTTAAGAAAATAAAAATCATTTTATTATATTTTTAAAAACAACAATAACATAAAATTAACAACTTTTTGTAGAAAATAATCGAAGTCTGTAAAAAAAAAAAGTTAGTAGCAATAATACGAATAAATCATTCAAGTATCCGAATAAGAAAGAGGGCAAATGGTCATTTCCAAATAAACCCCCCATCTACTGGCTCCTGCTCGCTCTGCATATCAAGCACCCGGGGGAGTTTATTTTTAAGAGCAAACTATTAATTTAGTAGTTAGTAATAAGCCAGAAAGGAAAAGGAAAACGAAAACATACTACTACTACTGAAAAGTCAAAAAGCAAAAACCAGTCCGCGAGAAAGGAAAGGAAAAGAAAACCAAGTTTCTCTTCTAGTTTTCTCTCAGATCTGAATTTTCCCTTCTTTTGATCCAATAAAAACAAATTAATGTTTAGATTTGAACAGGAAAAGATGAGGAAACGGATTTCATTTTCCTTTTGATTTCCTTTTTATCCCCCGCTTCTCTGTTTTAGTTTTTGGTGTTTCGTGAGGAGATGGCCGACGCTGTGATTCCTGCCGCCGTGTTGCGTAATCTCTCCGACAAGCTATATGAAAAGAGAAAAAATGCGGCTCTCGAGGTCTCTCTCGCTCTCTCATTCCAATATGTGCTTGTCGAATACGTTTTTGTCTTTCTAGGGTTTTTGAACTCCTATGCATGTAGATTGAGGGAATAGTGAAGTCGCTGGCGGCCGCCGGGGATCACGAGAAGATATCTGCGGTCATCAATTTGTTGACCGCGGAATTCACCACCTCTCCCCAAGCCCACCACCGCAAGGTTTGTCTGTTTTTCTAAAAAAATTAGAAACGTTAATTATTTATGAATTTCAGTATTTTGATTTAGTTGCTTCATTATTTGATTTTTTTATTTTTGTTAATAATTGCGTCATTATTTTGACACTTTATTAATTAATTTATTTATTTTCTGGCAGGGAGGATTGATAGGACTGGCAGCTGCAACAGTAGGTTTGACTACAGAAGCAGCCCAGCATCTCGATGTTAGTGATCTGAAACTCCTCCGCTACTTGTTTGAACCCTTAGAACTGTTTGTCATTTCTTTCTAAAAGCCATTTTAAAAAAAATAATAAAGAAATATTTTTATTTTTTTATTTAAAATTATTTTTTTTTTGGTGTTTTTGGATAATTATTTTTTTATATGTTGATGTCAAAAATGAATTTTTAAAAATAAATAAAAAAAATTATTTTGATACATTTCTAAATAAAAAATACTTTAAAAAACAATTCAACCACACTACCAAAATACATTAAAGGGTTGGGCTCTAGTTTCGGTATTCATTTTTGTTGACAGATAGGTGGCAAGTTTCTTAAATTTTTGCAGAATAATTGTGCAGAAACATTCCGATTTTTTTCTCAAACCATGGGTTGAATCTATGTTCATGCGCTTTGAGCTTCTACACTCCCATTGGGATTATGTGCCATTTAATGAGGGTTAAATATTTGATTAATTGAACATAAGTGAAGTACGATGTGCAGTATTGAAAGACGTTTAGCTTCTGTACGAGTTTATCATATCATCATGTCTTGATATCTGTTTTGTTTGCATAGATCCTGTATTATGTTCTTACTTCATCCTGGAATTTTAAAATAAAGAATCTACCAATCAGAAGTAATTTGTTTGAAATATATAGGTGATTACAAAATTCATTTTGGACCAAAATTCAGGGTTTAGTATGGTTAATCTCACAAGAGAATCGAAGAGGAAAAACATTCCAGTGGGAAAAGGAGGAAGATAGACATTTCCTAATAAATAGACTGCATTAATTTAAAGAAAGTATGATGTTGTGACAAGCTTAAACCATAAATGTTTGAATAATGGATGTAAAGTAAAACCATGTAAGAGTTCTTAAAATAACACTAAAAGTTTATTCTCAGAAAATAGTGAGTACCATGCCCACTTCAATGACTAGTATGCAAGAAGCAAGACAAGCAAGCTCCACCTTTTTACATCGTACCCATCCCCAGTAAAGAATGTTAATATTCTATGATATTGCTGTGGCTTAGAGGACATTTGCTAGTGCAGTTTCATTTGCTTAGAGGACATTTTTTAATGAAATTGGATTTGCAAAAGCTGCAAATTAAACTCGGTCTGGTATGAAAGTGTGGTATCCCCTAACAATAATAGCAATCAAGAATTTTTGTGATTGCTTGTGTAGGAGGATCACTAAGACAAAAATTTAGCCTTCTCAATTCTGCTTCCTATTAGAGCCTTTATATTAAAAGGATTGCTGTTTAGATATTCTGTTCTTTTGAATCAAAAACCTACCCCAACCTTATTCTATCCTTTTAGTGCTAAAGCCAAAACCCAAATGCAAATGTGGTTTCACACATGTTTGTTGCATGCTCTCAGAACTATCTTTTTTGGATTGCTATCTCAGAACCATGACAAATTACAAACGTATATACATGGATGTTGATATTCTACCAGACAAATATTATAATAGAATTCTAGTAATCAATAAATACATCACATCTTAAATAAGCACAGCTGATGCACGAATAATTTATCAGCTGAATTTATAATTTCAGAACCAAAAGACAATGCTACCTTGGGTTTATGATACGTGGAACAAAACGATTGTGATTTTGTGTCAATGTGATGGTCTACTTCCATTAAAAAACTTCTTGCAGTGCCTGATTGATAGGGTGGTAGAGATTACTTTTCAAAATGCTTTTTGCTTGGAAATACATCAAAATACATTTTTTTTATTTCTATAAAATTTATTTTTGATATCAACACATTAAATCGATCCAAAAAACACAAAACAATAATTTGAAGCTAAAAAAATTATATTTTTTTTAGAAGCTACCCACAATCTCAAACATGTATTTGTGAGGATTCGATTTGGGGGGTGGTGGTTGGAAGAGCTTTTTACTTTTTTTTCATGCTATTTTTCTATTGAGGCAATTGTTATGAGACAGAATAGTGCATTAGCCATTTCCAAAAAACAAGTCTTTAAGAACCAATTTTATGTGAATTAGAGTAGAGTGATGGAGGGCACACCAGCGTGCTATACTTTTGTTATGATTTTGTTCAGCTTAAAAGCATCATGAGACATTTTATTTTTTCAACGACAAGTTTTTTCTCTTTTTTATTTGGTTGTATAATATTTGCTATTGTTTGGATGTGCCTTGCCAGAAAATTGTGCCACCTGTACTTGATTCTTTTGCTGACCAAGATAGCAGAGTTCGTTATTATGCTTGTGAAGCTCTATATAACATTGCCAAAGTAAGAATTCATATTGCAGATTGCCTGATTTATATTTCATGCCAATTTGTGGTTTTGACTGGGGTTTAACATACTGTTTTCTACTGACATGCAGGTGGTTAGAGGAGATTTTATTGTTTTCTTTAATAAAATCTTTGATGCCTTATGTAAACTTTCAGCAGACTCGGATGGCAATGTACAGAGCGCTGCTCATCTTTTGGATCGGCTCGTTAAGGTAAATACTTGCTCCTTGCCTCTAAGTATCCATTGATTTTAATAATTGATGTGTTGTGTAAGGTTGGATCCTCTTAAAATTTCAATTCTCATATTTTACTATAATGAAACAGGACATCGTTACTGAAAGTGATCAATTCAGGTATCTTACATTTGAATATGTACTTCAAGGATTCACTGAAGTCTCATAAACTGCTCTGATAATGAAAAAGTGCTATGTTATATGGTTTGTTTATTCATTTTTATGTTTTAGCATTGAAGAATTTATACCGTTGCTGAGAGAACGCATGAATGTCCTAAATCCCTACGTCCGACAGTTTTTGGTGGGATGGATCACTGTTTTGGACAGTGTTCCAGATATAGATATGCTGGGGTTTCTTCCTGATTTTCTTGATGGTAATAGATATTTAAAATCTGACATCTTTCTTTGATTTATACTATGTTGCTTGTTAGTTTATAAATCACCAATTTTGGATAAATCTCAGGTTTGTTCAATATGTTGAGTGACTCTAGCCATGAAATACGACAGCAAGCTGATTCTGCCCTTTCAGAGTTTCTTCAAGAGATTAAGAACTCCCCAGTAAGATTTCTACTACATTTTGCTCTCATTTATTGGAGTTTCTAATTCCTGGTCACCTGCCTTAGAAAAGCATCATTCCAGCAATAAATGTATGTATTTGCATTTCTTTATCTTCTGTATTGCTATATTATGGTTGGCGTCAAGTGTTTTGATATAAAACAAAATCTTTTGTTCATTTGAAATTTTCTGACTCGAACAGTGCTACTGTTGAAGTCTGTAGATTATGGTCGCATGGCTGAAATACTGGTTCAGAGGGCAGATTCTCCAGATGAATTTACTCGCTTAACAGCTATCACATGGGTAAGAAGATTCACATTTTCATCTTACATATTTATATTTGTGGATGCGTGTATATACATGTATATATTTTTACAAGTGTAACTTATAATTTTGTATCTGTTACAATATCTTCTTTGGCGTGACCTTGTAGTTTTTGACAAATTATTGCTTCATTGGAGTTATATAATAGTTCTCCTGCATTAACTATGCAGATAAATGAGTTTGTGAAACTTGGTGGTGACCAACTTGTCCCCTATTATGCTGATATTTTGGGAGCTATTTTGCCTTGCATATCTGACAAAGAAGAGAAAATTAGAGTGGTAAGCTGGTTTAAACTCTCTGAAAGGAGAAAACCTCTGCTGAGCATGTTATGCTGAGATGTCTTTTGGTTTTAAGGTTGCTCGTGAAACCAATGAAGAGCTTCGTGCAATCAAGGCTGATCCTGCTGAAGGATTTAATGTTAGAGCAATTCTCTCCATTGCAAAGAGGTATAGCTTCGCAACCTGCCAAATAAATAAATAAATTTAAAAATGCTAGCAATTTGCTGTTTAGTAGGGCATCTTATGAAGGGCTGCAATTGCTGACAATGCTCATAACTTAGTGATGGTGCTATCTCTGATTTGATCATTTAAAATGATCTGTTGTTACTGTTGATTCTTTTGTCTGTTCAGGCAATTATCGAGTGAGTGGGAGGCTACTCGAATTGAAGCATTGCACTGGACATCAACACTTTTGAACAGACATCGCACTGAGGTAATCAGGCATAATCGACAAGTCTTATACATGTCTGGTTAATTTGTTTATGCTCCGAGGCTCCGAGCTGCAGTTGTAAATTTGGGCTCTTGTCTCCAAGGGTGCCAACCCATTTGTTGGCAAATTCTGGCATTCTTTTTTCCACAGGAATTGAGACAGTAGTATATTTCCAAGAGTCCATTTCCAAACAAGTATGATATTTAACGTAGTATTTATGATGGGTGCCCTGATAAGGATGTGAATACAATGCACTGTGAATTTTCAATGTGATGTGATATGAAAAAGGAACATTAGGTGTGTAAAACAGCACTTGTTGTGGTAACAATCAGTAATAGAAGCAGCTAGCTTAATTTCATAATGCAAGGGTAACTGTATGTGAAATAATCAGATGGTCAAAGGTCTAAAATGCAGTTCAAGCTGAGGTTGCATTAGAGATAGAGTTAGTGGTGCAAGCATCGTCTTTTTAACACAGACCAGAAGTGTGGGTATGATTCATGACATAGAAGGAATGGACTGAAAACTGTATCCAGCTCTGTACTTCCAATGGATTAGTAGACACTGCTTTGGGCTTTCATTTTCTTTTTCTTTTTTTTTTAGATTGGATATGACTAAAGCTGTATTAAATTTTGTTATTGTGAAACAGGTCTTGTCTTTTTTAAATAATATATTCGATACCCTTCTCAAAGCACTGTCAGATCCATCTGATGAGGTAATCATGTACAATTGATCACGCATTTTCTTATCTTAAAAGTTTCGTCTATTTTTTTCTTACTTGATTGATTTTACAACTGCAATTCTTCCTTTCAGTATTTTTAATGCTGGAATTAATAGATCATACCGCACATATCTATGTATCTGGAATGATTGTTCCTTCTTTACATCATTAAGGGATGTGCCCATGAGATTGGCTTCCATATGCTTGTTGTAAATATTCATTTAGCTTTCATTTTGTTTTCATACAGAGTAAAATGTTTCTCTCAATTTGCTTAATTCAGAACTACAATAAGCCTGATTATTACATGGTCAATTGGAAGCCCAATACTGTTTTCTTATAGTTTTGCTGAATCAGCTAGACTGAATCTGTTCCATTAGTGTCCTTTCATTTAAGTTCATTTCACATTACTATTGTCCGTGACTATCATCTACTACTTGATTTACTATTTTGTTCAGAAATACGTCGCATATGGAAAGGGTGCAAAAGGCAAAACAATAGTACTTTAAGTTGGAAAACTAATTACCCTGCAGAAAATCTTAAAGACCTAATACTTGGAGATCTTTTTCTGAGCCCCATTTATTTTATTGTGTTTTACACAATTTCTCTGTCACAAGGGAGCATGGTATCAAAAACAAATCCTAGGATGCTAAAAGAGAAATCCCACTAAGCCACTAGATTATTATTTTTATCACTGTGGATTATACAACACATCGGGCCTGCCTTTGAAGTTGGTCCAGTTCCATAGAAGAGTATAAACTCCATGGTTGAAATTTATCTTCCAGTTGTTAGAATCTCTTTGCTGTTTTCTTTCTGTTCTCTGTACTTCTCATTAGCTTTTGACTCCCCGCCCTCCTGTTATTGTCTACCTATTAAATTATTGCAGCATATATATACAGATCAAAAAATTATCTTGTGCTGGGTTTTCATATTTTTAATTTGTTGCAATTCTGTTTGTCTCCAGGTGGTACTCCTTGCTCTTGAGGTTCATGCATGCATAGCGAAAGATCCACAACACTTTCGCCAACTTGTTGTTTTCTTGGTGCATAATTTCCGCACTGATCACTCTCTTCTGGAGAAGTGAGTCTCTGCTCTCTTCTTGCTGCTTTTATTATTTTTTAGAAGTTATTGTAGTTTAGCTGGTCAACCAGTTGCAGTTTACATGTAGCTTTAATCACGTCTTATTTCTTCTGCAAATCATTCTTGTTCTGTTAGGCGCGGCGCTTTGATTATCCGGCGACTCTGTGTTCTTTTAGATGCTGAAAGGGTCTATCGTGAACTTTCTACAATATTAGAGGGGGAAGTTGACCTGGATTTTGCATCTATAATGGTTCAGGTTTGATCATTATTCTGGAACTTAAAACTGTGATGCTTGAGGGCCCAAATGAAACAATACTTTTGAGGGTTTTTTTTTTCTTCAAAAAAATATTAAACAAAACGAAGCATCTTCACGAGCTCTCCTACCTAAAACTACTCACATGCATGACTGGGGAAAGAGTTACAAAAGCAAAAACATTTTGATACCTTTTCACATCTGTTGTCCATTTCACTTATTTACAATTTTTCCTGCTTGTTTCCCAGGCTTTGAATTTGATTTTACTCAAATCCTCTGAATTAGCTGAGCTTCGAAATCTTTTAAAACAATCTCTGGTGAATTCTGCCGGGAAAGATTTATTTGTTTCTTTGTATGATTCGTGGTGCCATTCACCCGTGGCAATCATAAGCCTTTGTTTATTAGCACAGGTACGTATTTTGACCTTGCCTGTCCCTTTCTGTGAATTTTCAAGCTACATATTTTCACGCATTCATCCTTTTCAATTTTTAGGATCTCACTGCTGTTGTGATCGCCCTTTGTCTTTTCTTCACAGACTTACCAGCATGCCAGTACTGTGATTCAGTCGCTAGCAGAGGAAGATATTAATGTCAAGTTCTTGGTACAGCTGGACAAATTGATTCGTTTGCTGGAAACTCCCATCTTTGCTTATCTTAGATTTCAGGTGCGGTAGTTAAACTCATAGTTAGCCTTCACCTTTCTATTTTGCCTATATTTTATTACTTTATTAGCAGGCAATAGAAGGTTTTGACATGTTTACATGTCCTTTGATTTCTTTTGGTCACATGTAGATCGTTATTATTTAGCTAGTCCATTGGTATCTTTGTCTGCATATACAGTTTTTCTCTGATCAAGTCTTCTAATTGTCATCTTGTTTTTATGTAATTTGATCTGGCAAGTGATGCATGTCCCTTGCAAGATGCAAAGTCATTCGACTAGCATTTCTTGTTATGCTGAGTGTTTTTACTGTTTTGTGGTTCTTGCAGCTTCTTGATCCTGGAAGATATACATGGTTGTTAAAAGCTTTAAATGGTCTTCTGATGCTGCTCCCCCAGGTACACCTGACGAACCTCTGAATTTCTACAATTGTTATATTCATAAGCTGCAGTTTCACACACGCATGCATGAATGCATGTATATGGTTGTGAAAAGGGTTACTCGTCTACTTTTTGATGAATCCTATTTCTCATTCGGAGAATCGGTGATATTTTCATTTTTCTGACACTCAGATTGGCTTAGATTAAAAATGATTATGGTGCCTTTTAACTTTCTTAGACATGAATACTAAGGGGAACAATTATGAGACCTGGCTTGGCCGGGTCAACCAGGTGATCTCCGATCCTGGGCCAGGCCAGGGCAGGATGGAAACACCAACTTTGTTTTGTTTTTTTCTTTCAAAAAAAGGTAGGTTTGGGTTCCCAGCCCATGACCAGGGCCCTGGGCTGTGAGCTGGGTCAAACCCTCGGACAGGGGAATGCAGCATCTAAGAATGTGGACAATGTATATATTTTGAATGCTCGAGGTTTGGTTGTTCTTTGAATGATTTATATAAGGGGTTTGGTTGCCTTTTATGAATGGTGGAAGGTGGTATATAGGACACATGTTTGCTTTCCTTCTGTCTTTAAATGTTAAGGAGAGGCTCAATCTTGTAATTGATGCTACAAATCAAGGAGTGATGCTGACAAAACAATGAAAGATTAAATGCTTTTCCAACTTTCAGTGGTGATGGTTCCCCTAGCATAAAAAATACAAGCTCGGTCTAGATATTGCTAAAGAAATAAAGGGCTCAGCTACAAATTAATGGGGACATAAATGCTTCCTGACTTGATGGGATGCATTTTGTGCATCTATAGTTATTGGCTACAACCTTTTCTCTTTAGTTTCTAACATTTCTTTTTCATTGGCTTTGTGAATGCAGCAAAGCGCAGCTTTTAAGATACTGCGAACTCGTTTAAAAACTGTACCTTCATATTCCTTCAGTGGCAATCAAGTTAGGCAAGGATCTTCAGGGAATTCATACTCACAGATCCTACATCACATTCCAAGTGGATCACAAATTTCCGAGGATGGTGATGTAAACCGGGATGTATGGACTTCTAATTTGCATAATGGAATTAATCTCACTACAAAGCTGCGTCAGTTTGAGCAAATGCAACAACAACATCGGGTGCATGCAAAAGCACAGACTCAGTCTCGCAAAATTTCCACGTCATCATCAAAGGTCTGTCGAACATCTTTATCTCATCATTGTTGTTGTGATGAAGTTTAATTAGTACTGCTTTCGGCATTATGGTTTGTGATAGGAGTATATGTTTTAGGTGAATTAGGGCAAGGAGCAAGAATGGTTAGACTAGACTTGAGCACAAGTAGGGATTTTTCATTAGTAATGGTCTAGTAGATTAATTTATGGGCGAATCATGAACTTTTTTTGTAGGAGGTTCAGCTCAAGTGGCACATGTAAGGTTGGGGTAGTAGATGGTTCTCGTTAGGGGACGAAATGGGTGGGTATCATTTACATTTCTCACTCCATCCGTTGTTATTCCCATTCTATAGAATTAGAGTGACAGAATTAACCTTGGTTTCTTTATTTAAAAATTTACAATCGAATTTCATTATATTTACACATCATAAATTGAGCACAAGTTTTAGTGTAAATAATATTCCCAATAAAAATTAAAAAATCTATTTAACAGAATATATCAACAATACTAAATAAATAAATTATCCATGAAAACATAAACAATAATAAACGATAATTTTACCATCCATTTTGGGATGTAATATCCTTTCATATATAAAATTAAAATCCAAGGAAATGATATTCCTTATGAAATTTCGCATATGATTTAATAATGCAATTTTTATTTTATTGTCTCATGTTAAATTCTTATATTTCCATGTATATTTAATGTTACAAAAGTTTCAAGTATAAGAAATGCAAAAAGTTAATTTGGTCACCTTGTGAAGTTAGGGATTGTGAATAAAGAAGTGAGGTGGGAATAGAGTCGTCCAGAAGAAATTTGTGTATATATGAATTTCTTAGACGCTGGTTTAACTGGATATATGAATAGTAAACCAAGTTTATATGTTTTGTTAAACATCTGGCTAACAATTTTGTCACACCTCAATGGTTAACGAGTGTGTAGTGCCGAGCGCTTGAGAATGGAAATGCAATATCTGCTTTTATGCATTAGATGGCCCGCTGCTTGTCCTTTTTTTTTTCTTTTCAAAAACAGAATTTGTCCTTCCCTTATCAAAAGCAAAATAATGCAGTTCTAGTGTGTGGACTCGGGCTTTTTAGTACTAGATCCATGACTTTTTTTAGTGGTTTTTTTTTTTAAAATCTTCTGGTTTTTTCCTGTTAAGTTTATTGTGAATTGGTTTTAGTATTTTATTATATAATAAAAGAAAAGAAAATAAAAATTAATATAGCTTAACAGAGTCCATATACAGTTGTGGGTTTTGTGTGTTGACTTGGGTGGATTTGTTTTTCCTTTGGTCTGATTTAGTTAACAAGGTTATGTGGTGAAGATTCTTATATAAATTTAATTTTAAAACCTAGCTAATAAAAAAAATATAGAATAAAAGATTTTTCAAGTTTGAACCTTTTTTGAAAATGTCAAAAAGTTTCTTATAATGCAGATATAATTGTTTTACGTTCTGAAAAATTTGGGTACGTCAGAGTATGTCAGAGTATGCAATCAATTAGAGTTCATCAAATTCTTCCCTGGACCTGTTTTGATTTGTGGTTTAGATTGTTTTTCAAATTAATTTTTGTTTAGAAAAAAGTATTAAAATAATATTTTTGTCAAAAACAATTCTGAAACCCATTGGCAAACTTGCACAAAATCATGTCTAATTTTGCAGTCTTCTTTTTACTTGCAACAGTTGTACGCTTGCCGGTGTTGTACTCGGAATTACCGTGTGCTATTATATTTGCAGGATGTACAAAGACCAGAGGAAGCCCAGCACCAACCTTCTTTGGATAACAGCGGGGCTCTCTCAAGATCATCTAGGAAAGGCCTTGGGCAGTTACACCTTTGATCATATTACGCGCTGGAGAGGAGGTTCGGGTATAAATTGTAAAATTGTATATCGTAGATTGTCTGTTTATTTTTTGGATGCTGGGATGGTAAAGGAAAAGAGAAAAAGAGAAGAAGACCATTTTGATTTGAGATGAGCTTGGGTTATCCGGAGCTATTCTTTTTACTTTGGAAACGGTGTATATCCATGTGGTTCTGTTATTATTATTATTATTATTATTTTTTATTGAAAAACCACATGCCAAATATTTTAGAGAATGCAGTTTGTTTTAGTCTGGTCAACGGATGGCCGCTTATAAAATAAAAAAGAATCGGCTAATTCCTGTACACCTCACTTCAATCTTTGCCAGGTGTGTGTTTGTGCTATTATTTAATCAATTGATTACTCCTTCCATTGTGTGTTATTAAAATAAATCAACGTTTTATCCACTGTTGTTTATTTTAATGCTCACATCTCTCTCTAATGACTCAGCATTCACAATATTGTAGTTGTACTAGCTACCGAGCCTGGAAGTATACCTCTTCGGTTTATAGTGGACACTCTGAAAGCTTTGTATGGGTACTGGTCTGATTGTTTCTGTTTGATTATGGTGGGTAAGATTCTATTTATTTTATTTTTGATATGTATTATTACCGTCAAATTTACAAGTTTTAAAAAATAATTAAACCTAGTTTCTGTTTGCTTATTTTTTACTTCAGTTTATATTATATTATATGTTGACATTAATAATATTATAATAATTCTAGTTATTAAACCCACATTGACCTGATTAGTTAACATGGAACCCGACTGACTCAAGGTTTGAATTAATCCTAGTTTAAGAATGAATGATTGGTTTGCCTTAATTCAGTTAAAAATCCGGGGTGAGAACTTATTGATTTTTGTAACTTTTTAGTCAAGTAAAGGTTGCTTTAATTTTTGAAAACTATGATAATAATAATTTTTATTTTTAGGATGATTCGATTGATCATTTTGACTAGTAAAATGAGTATTACCCTTGATTGACCCGATTCAATTATTAAAATTATTATTATTATTATTATCTTTAAGATAATCTAGATCAATGGTCAACTAGAATTTTGACTTAGGCTTTATCTTGGGCCTCATCGATGATATTTCCTGATGAGGTCGAAGAAGCTTAGCGTCTTTGACAGAGCTTGTGAGCCGATTCATTCCTGAATTGAATTGGAATCCTCCGATTCAAGATGGCGAAGAGCTCAGTGTACATAAATCAACCACTGAACTCCCAGTAATGACTGCAATCAGACCAATCGACCAAGAAATCTTTTTAGTGATTGTCACCAATTTCTACCACGGGGTCTCAAAAACTAGTCGATCAACTTAAGAAGCTGCAATCTGAAGACAGTTGCAATGAACTATCATAATTCACCTGAATTTACAAATATCTACTTTCATATTACAGAACTGGTGAGGACCAGTCAAGACTTCCTTGTAAAGTGCAAACCCTTAAATCCAAATCCTATAACCAACCAACAAGACCTGCTACTCTGTATATTGGCTGGGAAAATAAGGATTAAAAACAGTAGTGCAGATCACATCAAGGAGAAAATAAGTACCCAAAACATCCCTCTTTACATGCATATTTTTCAATAAACTATTTATAAAGCATAGATCTTCTCCAGATCAGAGTTGTACTCATCAGGATCTGATATATTTGCTGAGTACACTGACCAGGAAAATGACTTGCTTCCACTTGCCCTTTTTATGCGCCTTTGGGAGTCCCGGAAAGCTCCAAAATGCTGTCGGAAAACAAAGTAGCACATGCTTGCAAGTGTCCCGACAAGAATTGGTGCCCCTGTTACGGTTATGGTTATAGCCATCCATGAACTTTTATTTCCTACGACCACAAATGCTATAGATAGAAATGCACCACAAGTGCAAGCACAGGCAGCCCACATCAGCTTGTTAACCACAGAGACTACCTGTTTCTGAGCCTGAGTGTCCCAGGCCACCAAAGTGATCTGAACAACAACAACAGCTAAGGATATAAAGAGAGATGTTGCATTTAAGAGGCAGAAAACTTGGAAACCAACACTGTCAGCTATATAAGCTTTTCCTGTTTCAGATCCATCCGTCAAATATTGCCCAGGCAAGTTGAAGATAGCCAAGAAAGCAATCGAGGCAAAAAGAACAGCAACAACAGTAACAGAGTTGGTTGTATTCTGGACAGCTTCTCTATGGAGTTTTCTTAGTTCTTTTGCAATGCCAGAAACTCTTCGGTTGGTTGTTTCATTTTGTAAAAGTTGTGAATGAACCTCATGCTTGATATCACTAACTGTCCTCTTAAGTTCCATTGCTTCATCCATTTGACCAACATGCCTAGCATGCTTGGCACCAGCCTCTATGAGAGCTTCCTTGATTTCCAAAGCAGATTCTCCATATAGGAGTTTATCCGCCAAATCCATTGCAGTTTCACGCTCATTATTGATGATGTTGACATTAATAGATGTGTAGCTCAGCAAATGGAATATTATCTGTGAAATAGAGAACACAGTATAAGCATGATGTGGCTGAAAAGAGAAATGACAGGAGAAATCTCCTTGAGCAGTAGTACCAATGCTGCCAAAGAAGATCCGGGCAGAAACTAGCAAGCTCATAATCCACCCAATGAATCAACAAATCAGATTTGGTTATTAAATAATACATTTGAAATGAGAATTAATGGAGATGAGACAAAAGAAAAACAAGAGCAACGCATTATCATCTTTAACTAGCAATCGATAGATAAAGTACCTGGGGACGGGATTTCCTCGTGGCTATATGCACTGCCGTGTTACCCTTCTTGTCACGCTCATTTAGTATGGAGTGATCAGCAATTAATATCTCCTCGACGACAGAAGTACTCTGACCCTTTACAGCCATGTGGAGTGCAGTTTGCCCTTTCTTATCTTTGATGCAGACAATTCCAGGATCACGGAGTATAAGAACTTTCACCATGTCAAGAAGACCATACCTCGCAGTCGTGTGCAAAGCAGTTTTCCCATTTTTACGCACTATCCTCAATGAGCTGACATCAGCATCCAAAATGGCATTCACCACATCCAAGTGATTTGCAACAGCAGCTGAATAAAGGGGGCTAGTATTGGAGGAGTTGCATAGCTTGCAAAGCTCAGGCCACATGGCCAAAAGTTCCTTCACAATGCCTAAAACCAGTGTTTAACACCATAAAGAGTTATGCAACGTGCCATCAACTAACAAGAATACAATTTGTTCCAAAAAAAAAAACTAACAAGAATACAAATCACTGGCTGTGAGGCACATTCATAAAGTTACACAGTCGATGTAGCTATCCTTTACGACGAAGCTCAACCTTCATGAACAAAATCTCCTAAGCCTCAACGATTATGCAAATCAAATGTGCTATTTGACTATGGCCAATTTCAATCGGCAGTGATCTATATAGTTTTTTTTGAAAATTAAATTAAGTTGAATTGCTGCTTGGACCGACCACGTTTATCGAGTAAAATGATTTTATATTCTGAAGCACCTCCTCCCTCACATGTGCCTAATCAAGGAAACGAACTATAACCTAGACCTTCCATTTCATAGAAACAGCACAATTGTCACGCGTTTTGAAAAATAAATATCACCAAGCTGTTTGAAATTGAAGCCACAAACCTCCAATCACCCAGATACAGTGGACATCGGAGAGAATTCAAAAGAAAAAAAAAAGCCATTCAAATAAAGGCAAAAACTAAACTTTACAGATCAAAGTCTAGAACAAAACTTTGCAGTCAACGTAATTTGTGAACTTGTCACAGACAAGATGACAGTAATTAAGCACACATCTACAAAAAGGAAAAGAAAACATACCCAGGTGACCCTTCTTAGCAGCAAGATGGAACGCATCTAAGTCAGACTTGGGCCTGATCTTAACAGTTTCAAAATCACACAGCCTTATCAAATAACTAAATAGCTCTTCCAAGTTATTATCGGCGGCTATATACAAAGCAGTCTCTCCTGCTTCAGTCTGCAAAGACATTAGATCGGAAACATCGGATGGCCGATCCCCCACTATCTGTTTCAAAGACTCAAGGTCGCCTGATCGGACGGCTGTGAAGAATGCTTGGTGGGCTATGAAGCGTAGTGATGACTTCGATGGCTCCATCATCATAGCAACAATATTATTAGTACTTGCTTAATTGATATTGATATGCATAGTATATGGGCTTGTTCTTCGACAGAGGGAACAAAACAGCGATGAGACAAGGAGCGTGAGGCTATAATTCAATCCTCTTTCTAAAAAAAAGCTATCATCTTGAGCCTTCTTTTCTTATATATAGAGAGAGAGTGTGTGTGAGAGAGGACAGGGTGCAAATGATAGTTTCAGTGGTGGAGGGGTGAACTTCTTCTGAGCGGATGATGGTGGCGATTTGATTAGTAGGGTCACACGTTTCTGACTTTCCATCACAAAACATGATTGGGGGATTATTTATTTAGTCCTTTTATTTCATATATGTTAATGGCTTAGTCCTTAATGATTTTGTACATTATATCCTAGTCCCTTTACTTGTTGATATTTGGCTTATCAAAACATTCGTTTCTGTTTTTTTTTTATATTTATTTTAATATTATTATATGAAAATAATCTAAAAATATATATAAAAATAATTTAAAATAAAAAATACCCCCCCCCCCCATTAAAATGCAATGCAAAACAATACTATATGGTTTTGAAAATAGAATTGAGAAAACAATTGAGGTTATTTTAGTTTATCTTTGAGGGGTATATGATTTTTCTCGACCTTTTCTTTTTTATAAGCTTGAAATCTATCCATAATAATATCTTTTTGATATTTCATTTATTTATTTATTGACAATGTATCAATTAACTCTCCCTCTCTCTATATTAAAAAAAAATCAAGCTATTTATTTATTTGAACAATTTATATGCAATTTTGGTTTTAAAATAAAAATCACTACACCAAACCAAAAAGAAAAGATAAACGTAAAGCTCGATAAAAAAAAAAGAAGTAAAAATAAAAGTCAAACTCATGAAAATATTTTAAGAAAGTCAACCAATAAAAAAAATAGTTAAAAATACCAGCAATCAATTAAAACCTCACTTGGACAGAATCTTTCGATATCATTTATTTAAATGTGCAAGGAAGCTCAAAAGAAGAAAATGTAGAATTGATCGTATATTATTTTATCTCAGGAATTCTCAAAGGGTTGACTTAACTGCTAGCATCATTCAAGAACTAGATTTCTATTTGAGCCAGCTATTTACGAGGAATGTGATTTGCCTTTCTCTATTTTCTTATATATTTTTAACAAATATAAAGGACCAGATAGAATGGAGGAAGACGACGACGAAGAAGAAGAAACAGTGCGGACTAGTATTTACCATTCACAATTGACCTCATCAAATCCCAATCAAACTGAACTTTCTGGAACAAGTTTCAGTGAAACTATGTATTCATTATGGGAGTTGAAAGCTAGAACATAAGTCTACAAACGTTCCGGTGACATTCATCAAGCATCATGGGTGTTGGAGCAAGATGTCGAATGCAAACTCCTAGGAAAAACAAATATCAAGAAAGAAATAGGAAATTGTGTTCTCTACAGACTTGTAATCTATCTTCCAGGCTCAGACATCATAGATCGATCACAGCACCACCATGCTTCCCCTTAGTTTGAGCATAGCTTTATTCAATTTCTCTTTCAATATATCCTGTGGCAAAATGAATATACAGTAGGGTTTACAAGATTTCTCAAAGGCAACTAGTCAATATTGACATATAGAAAGAGAGATCAAGAACTAACCTTCTCTAGCATGTCCTCCAAATTTGTCTCCGTAGATCTATCTTGATAGATGGTTTGTGCTGTTACCCACAATCAGCACTCGGAACTTGTTGTAAATTTTGTCAACAAATCGATAGAAGGCATCCCTCCAGGAATCCTTGAAATACAGCGTGCTAGACACACCTACGAATGCAGTCGTAAAACCCACTCCCATGCCACCATAAAACCAAAGAATTTCGAACTCATTTTCTGGTCTTCCCTCAACTGGAGGCAGTACTTGTACTTCTACATGGCAGTCGTCAAGTGGAAACCCGCAGAGTCCACTGTTCCCAGCGTAGATGGATTTGTCAACTAAAGTTTGGAGTTGATTTCCTGATGGAATGCGGCCAGATAAATTGTTGAATGACAAGTTCAAGACACCTAGGAAATTCAATTGAGAAATGCTTGTAGGAATGAAGCCAGAAAGTTCATTGATAGACAAATCAAGCGATTGCAACGCTCTCAAATCTCCAATCTTCCAAGGAATTTGCCCCCTAAAATTGTTTCTAGATAAATTCAGGCTTTGTAGCCCCAACAGATTCATAAGCTGATTTGGAATCTCTCCAACAAACCTGTTTCTTGAAAGATCAATGGAAAAGAGGAATGGAAGTGTCCTGGTGTATTCCAGCTCCCTTCCCTTCATATAAACCCTTACGGTCTCCTCATATACCACAGACTGAAACCCAAAAATATCATCAAATATCGTAGGACCATATGGCCATTGTTCTTTCATTGCCAACTCATTTGCAATCATTCCAGTAAAATTGTGAAAACACGAAGGAATATTTCCGGTCATCTCATTGTGTGCCAAGCTCAAAATGCGAAGAGAAGTGAGGTGGCAAAGTTCCTGAGGAATCTCACCTTGAAATCTATTGGTATGAACATCAAGCACTGACAATGAAGATAGTCCTTCACCTATCCATGGAGGAATAGCACCATTTAGCATATTTTCACTGAGATCAAGAATGTGCAAGTGTTTTAGCTTCTCTAACGACGCCGGTACTTTTCCTTGCAAACTATTGTTTTGCAGGTGTAAGGATCGAAGTTGCTGTAGAGAACCCAGAGAAGTTGGAATATGATCATCCAGAATGTTACTAGACAGATCCATCACGCGTAGATTCTGCAGCTTGCTCCAGCAATTAGGAATTCCCCCAGAAAATTGATTTTTTGAGAGATCAAGAAGTCGTAATTCCCCCATCTTGCATAAAGAAACTGGGATGTTCCCATTTAAGGAATTGTTGGATAGATGAAACAGGGTCAATCGTGGCATCATGTTGCCAATATCTTGGGGGATTTGGCCTCGAAGAAAGTTGTTAGAGACGTCTAATTCGATCACATCTGAAGGAAAAGGAGTGAAAGGACCCTCGAACTTGTTGGAATACAAGTATATGAATCTGGAAGAAGCAAAAGATTTTCTCAGCCTTGGCAAGTTTTTTCCAATCTGATTTTGAGACAAGTCCAATAATACAATATTGGAGGAAATACTTTCAAACCAATCCGGGATTCTATCCGAAATGCTAGTGTTAGACATCTCCAATATTGACAGATTTTTCTGTGTTTGGAGCCACTGTGGAAATTGGGGTCCAACTTTGCAACAAAACAATGCAAGGTTTTGAATTTGGAAGGGAGGTACCCATGTGGGACGAAGATCAAGAGCTAGTGAGTTAAGGTACAAATACAAGGTAGTCAAGGAGGTGAGCTTTGTAAAGTGACGTTCAGAAACTATGCCACTCAATGAATTGTTATGGATATTCAAATATTCAAGATTGAGAAGCTGCCCCACGCTCTCCGGAACACTACCATTCAGGTAATTATGGGAGAGGTCTAATCTTTTCAAACCTGATAGTCTTCCAATTGATGCTGGGATTGGACCTGAAAAGGCGTTAGAATAAAGATTGAGGTTGACTAGATGCTGATAGCTTCCTAAGCTGTCTGGAAGAATACCTCTGAGAAGATTTGTTTCAAGAACCAAACTCTTTAAACTATTCTGCAAGCAACTAGTTGGACTGCCAAAAGGTCGAGAAATCTCACCACTGAATTTGTTGTGAGACAAATCAAGCTCACGCAAATTACATAGATTCCTCAAGGTTTCTGGTATTTCACCCTCTAGTTCATTGTGAGAAAGGTCAAGCACTGCAAGTAGATTAGAATTTCCCATGTCACTGGGGACGGAGCCTCTAAAACCACTCGTCCCTAGATTAAGATGTTGAATTCTGCTAAGATTAAATAGCCATCGGGGGATGGAGGAATTGAAGTGGTTGGTGTTGAGATCAAGAACGGTAAGAGATGTAAAATTAGTATGCAAAAACAGAGGAATGTTTGTAAGAGAACAAGAGGATAAGTGCAATTCTACCAGAGAAGGAAGCATGTTTGTTGACTCTAACCAGTCGATGGCCCTGGTAAGTTTCAAACCTGAAAGGTCCAGGTGTTTCAATGAAGGAAGAGTGGATGCCCAAAGGAGTTTATCAGCTTCCAGGCCATAGTTCCAGCTAAGATCAAGGTACTGCAAGTTCGAAAGATTTCCAAGATGGTGGGAAACCTGTCCTTTGAAAGATGCATCAGAAAGGTTTAGGTATTTAAGATTTTTCAGAGAACCCAGAAAAGCTGGAGTTTCAGCACCTTGGAAATCGTTCAGGCTCAGGTCTAGATAATTGAGATGTGTCAGGTTAAGTAGAGAATGGTTTATCTGGCCTCGCAAGGTAGTTTTGTTTGGAGATGAAACCGGCCGGTTGCGTAGATCAAGCTGCACAACATGGCCAGTTCTGCTGCTGCAGCTTACTCCCTTCCACGCGCAGCAGTCTTCTCCGACCCAGGAAAGTAATCGGCCTGAATCATCCGCGAGGCCTTGCTTGAACTTGAGAAGTGCATCTCTCTCCCTCTCGATACAGCTTAAGCTCGAATCAGCTCCGATCCCATTGAATACAAGATTCACAATCAAAAGAAGCACAAGAATAAAAACAGTAGAAAGTGTTTCCATGCTAACCCAATTAAGAAAACTGGAATAAATATTTTGAGAATATATATTTTGCTTCTGTATGCAAAAACAGGTCGCATAAACTTGATGAATAATGGACTGTTTTCTTCACTCTCTCTCTCTCTATCTCTCTCGACAGACACACACACACACACACACACAGATATATATATATATATATATATATATATATATATATATATATATTCGTATTTCTTCTCTAATTTTGGTCCTTCACTCAATGAACAGGTGGAAGACAACTTTTGCTGTGCCCAAGTAACCATATTTTCAAACGCGCGTTGATTTTTCTTATCAATATCTGCTGAGCTCTATTCACATTCGTACGTGGCGGTCTCGCTGCAACTCCTGATCAGAAATGCTTTTTGGTTATTCTTAGAATTTGATCTAAAAACACGTAAAAATATATCTATAAATGGTTAATACTCGGCACAAACCTAGTTAGACTCGTAATATTCAAGTCTGACATTAAGACCATTGCCTTTTTCACAACAACAGTACCGCTCCACGTAGCTTCGCGTGCAATGTAAGTTTCCAAGCTTGAACTGCCGTGATGACTTGTCTGCATTTCCTGCACCCTTTTGTCTATATATTCACTTCACATTGTGGCTTCAGAGAAACTCCCATTTAAATTTGGTCTTTTTCTGCGTTGACTTGACCTTTCAAAGTTGGGAGAAAATCCTAGCAAGTGTTTCCTTCCGATCCAAAGTAGAGATTGCTGAATGTCGATGGTTTTGGATATGCAAACTTGGACTCCAGGATTCTCCAAACCTAACCATGAAAGAGAGCATAAATTAGCAATGGATTCAATGGCTTGACCAATGCTGAAATCACAGTAAGATTTTTCTCAGGAATTCATTTTTGCGCAGCCCAAGCGATGAATCCTTCAATATATATATATATATATACAGTCGAAGAGATATAGAATGAGAACTACCAGCTGTTTCACGTCTGTTAGCACTTGGCAGTACAGCATATACACAACCTTATCCATTTTCCTTATCTATGATCCAAGCCAGAGTATTCAGTACTCGTTAATTGTCTCGGAGAATTTAAGAACAAAATTTCTTCAGTTGATGTGGTAATGATTATGTCCTCAACCCCTCATGAGGAGTTGCAAAATTTATTTGCAACGGCTTGTGCAACGGATTAACCGTTGCAACATTGCCCGTTGCAAATGAAAAATCCAGAAAAAAACATGGTTTGCAACGGATTCGATTTGCAACGGATTTTGCAACGGAGTATCCGTTGCAAAATTGTCCGTTGCAAAATTGTCCGTTGCAAATTTAATTTGCAACGGCGAATCCGTTGCAAAGAATAAAAATATTATTATTATTATTATTATTATTGCATCAATAATGAAAAAAATTAAATCAAAGAATAAAAAGCCTAAAAACTATAACAAAATCATTGAAAAAATATTAGTTGGAAAAAATTATTTGACTTGAAAATAAAAAAAAACTAAAAGAAAGAACAAACTAAAATCTAAGAACAAAATTTTTCAAAAAGTTACCACCTTAACAAATAAGAAAATAATAAAAATTAAAAATCAAAACTAAGAGCACACATGTATAAATATAGACAAAAATAAGGTAATAGGCCAGTCGAATATTGTCAGTGAGGGTGTCGGATGCGTACATAGTATTCAGCAGAAAGAATAATAAAAATGATAAATTAACATAGCACCTACCCCTACATTCAACTCTTCAATTTTGTCTTATCATGGGTAAAAGAGTTATTTTACCGTGCAATAGTATGTGAAAATCAACTGTGACACCTCCTCTGTTAACTCTTAGTTTTTATATTATATCAGGATAGAATAGTTATTTTACTATAAAATATAAAAAAATCTCAAAAAAAAATATATTTTTTAATATAAAACATAAAAAAATTACTAAAAAAAAATGCAAGAAACAATTTTGAAGCATAAAATCAAATAATTCATCATCAGTGCATGCACGTGTAGCGTGCTCATCAAGTGCTAAGCAATATATCTAACTTAAATCTCACGAGGATCACCACAAAAACATGTTTTCATTTTCATTTCAAAACCTTTAATTATGGATAATCCGACCCAATCCGAACTCTCTAACCCAACTTCACCTCCTTCAACTACTCCGAATCAGCTCAACCTCTTTGTAAGAGCAAGTTCAATGGCAAGATCCATTTTGAAGATTCAAATCTTGAAAATGGCTCTTTGAATAATATATATTTGATTTTTTATTGATATGTACTTCAATGGTAAAAATATTTTGAAGAGCTATTTTTATATTATTTCAAATATAATGCAATTATTTTGAATTTAGTTTAATTATGCAATTAATAGGAGTACATTATACAATTAAATAATTGCTTTTGAAAAACCTTCCAACAATAAAATAAAAGATTTGTCTTTTCTAAGGAATAGCTCTTCTTTTAATCTAAGGAAAACAAAAACAGCCGGTAAATCGATCGTAAATTAATAGAATATCAACAAAAAGAAAAGACAAATTACTTATTGTCAACATATGCAACGGATTGTCCGTTGCACTTGCGTTGCAAATGAAAATGAAACTCCGTTGCAAATTACATTTGCAACGGCTTATCCGTTGCAACATCCGTTTCAAAGTAAAGATGAAACTCAAAAATTTCTTCCTCTTCTTATCTCTCGGTCACTAGTAATTAAAACTAAAACTATTATTATCGCACGAGTTTTAACTTAGTATTTAAAACTAAGAGCACACATATATAAATATAGACAAAAATAAGGTGTGCGTCAGGTCAAATATTGTCGCGAGCGTGTCATATGTGTACATAGTGCTCAGTCAGATTCTAGATTCAAATCTTGAAAATGACTCTTTGAATAATGTATATTTGATTTTTTTATTGATATTTATTCCAATGGTAAAAGATATTTTGATGAGTTATTTTTTATATTATTTAAAATATAATGCAATTATTTTGAATTTATTTTAATTATGCAATTAATAAATTATAAAATTAAATAATTGCTTTATTATTTTTTATTTATAGTTTAATTATTATTATTATATTAATTAATAGTTAATATAATTAATGATTTTATAATAATTAATAGTTAATGATTATTTTTTATTTATATTTAAATTAAAAAATGAATTTAATTATTATTAAAAAATAAATTTTATTATAATTAATAATAATAGTTAATATAAAACCCTCACACCCACCCAAACCCTACACTCCTTGCGCCAGCCCCCCTCCCTCGCCAGCGCCCCCACTCCCTCTCCAGCCCCCCTCCCTCTCCAGCCCCCTCCCTCGCCACCCTCCCTCCCTCGCCAGCCAGCCACTTTCTTTTTTTATATATTTATCTACCTCTCATATATTCCCTTCTCTCCAAACAAAAATGGCCGATCAGCTCACCGACGACCAGATCTCCGAGTTCAAGGAAGCTTTCAGCCTATTCGATAAGGACAGAGATGGTCTCCTCTTAGATCTCTCTTTATTTCCTCGCCTCTTTATTTCTTAGATCTATCTCCTCTGTTATTTTCTCGTTTTATTGCATTTCTTTTTCAGTTTTTAGCATGATCTGTCTCTGTTCCGCGTTTTACCTACATATGGTTCTGCTTTTTATTGTACTGAAAGGTGATCCTGGTATCCGATTGATAGCTCGTGCACATAAAATGAGTAAAAGTAGGGGAAATGTTGTGAATCCAGATGATGTTGTCTCCGAGTATGGAGCAGATTCTCTTAGATTATATGAAATGTTCATGGGTCCATTCAGGTATGCAGTGCTCTCTTCTTTTGATTATTAGGGATGAGCACCAAAGAGATAATTCTGATAGTATTTTCTAAATTGCACTGTGCTTTTAGAGACTCAAAAACATGGAGTACTAGTGGGATTGAAGGTGTCTATCGATTTTTGGGACGAACTTGGAGGCTAATTGTTGGCATACCATTAATTACCTGATGGAACTTTCAGAGATGGAACAGTGGCAATCGACGGGCAGCCATCTTTTGGACAGTTACGCTCCCTGCATAAATGCATAGCCAAGGTCATCTCTCAAATTATGCATTTTCTCATTCTTTATTTTCATTTGCCTTTTTTGTCTTCATTTGTATATTCCATATGCCACTCTGTAATGAACATGAATTGATGGTGGTTTCAGGTAACAGAGGAAATTGAAGGGACAAGGTTCAACACTGGGATTTCTGCAATGATGGAGTTCATTAATTTTCATTTCTTCTGTTCAGTTATGCGGATGTGTGGTCTTGTTTGTTATAATTTTCATGTTGATTTATTTCTACATGTAAATGTAACCGCACATATAAATGTAACTGAATCTCTATTGTATAATAAAATTAGATTCTGCTGTCTTATAAATTTTAATTTATAAAATTTTTATTTCAACAATACTTAGTTCTCAAAATTAAAAATATAATAATAATGTTAATGAAAATATTTATTTATAATTAATTAAAAAATAAATACATTTCAATTGTATTTGTATATAAATTGCAACGGGGTTAATATAATCTGTTGCAATTGCAACGGATTATAGGCTGGTCCATTGCAACGGCTGCTCCGTTGCCGTTGCAACGGATTTGTATATAAATTGCAACGGGGTTAATATAATCCGTTGCAATTGCAACGGATTATAGGCTGGTCCGTTGCAACGGCTGCTCCGTTGCCGTTGCAACGGACCCGCTGTTGCCGTTGCAACGGATTCGCCGTTGCGAATAATGTATTTGCAACGGGAGACTTTGCAACGGATAATCCGTTGCAAACTAAATTTGCATCGACTTTTTTCTAACGGCTTGGGTCCGTTGCAAATTAATTTTAGCAACGGTTTTCTTTGTAATTTGCAACGGATCGAGTCGTTGCAAAACACCCTCTTTTTTAGTAGTGTCATGTTCTGCATAAATCCCTGCAAGGCACAAGGCTATTGGCTGTAGAATGTTAGAGTTAATGAGTGGAGTCGTAAAATCTCATCTTGGTTTTAATATTCAAATTAATTTTAGCCACAGAACCTTTTCTTCTCCCCAAGAATCTATATCACCTGGTAAAATAGCATTCATATTCACTTGCTATTAATGTGTCCTTCCCGATCGTACTTCAAGTTCCCTCCCCACTACCCTTTCCTGTGTTGGAATTCTATGATCTAAACAGTAAATGTTCTAAACATCTACTGTTTAGATCAAAATCTGGAAATTGAAGAACAAAACATAAAATCAGCAAAATTCTGAAAAACAGAAAAAAAAAACTAAAACTTGGAACAACTCGCATGTTTTTATTGAATTCAAGTTGCCTTTATTTAGGCTTACAATGATAATGACCTAAAGCCATAAAACTCTCACAATTTGAGAGATTATAGGATAAAGATAAGATTTATGATAAATTTTATCAAAGATAATCATAAAAACTATTTAGAACTCTATAGCAAAAAAAATAACTAATCTCTTTAGAATCCTACAACTAAAACAAAGCTAATCTCATTAGAATTCTAACACTCCTCCTTCAAATTTGCTTTGGACAATCCCAACTTCCTCTTCAGAAATTCTAGATTTGCTTTGTTTTCACTTTGATCCTCTATGTTTTAATCTTGCTATTTCCTATTTAACTAATCTAGGCCCGTTTGTTTCTTTGGAAAGTGGTTTCCTGGAAAGTGAATTCCTGGAAAGTGGTTTCCTGAAAAGTGAATTCCTGGAATTCACTTTCCTGGAAAGTGAATTCCTGAAGGTGGTTTCCTGGAAAGTGAATTCCTGAAAAGTGAATTCCGATGTTTGGCAGTGTTATGGAAAATGAACTGAAAAATAATTTATTAATAAATTAATTTTTTCAAGATTATCTAATATATATAAAATATTTAATATAAAATATTCAATCACTTAAAATAAAAAAATGAAATCTAAAAAGTATAATGATGATTTTTTTTTATTATATCCTATATTCATACATAACTTATTTTATAAAATATAACAATATATGTCATATCATATTATAGAGAAATAAGCTTGTGAAATATTTTTAAGTAAAACTTATTATTAATATATATTTTTCCAATTTTAAAAGCTTAAAATAAGTTTTTTAATTTTAAATCAAAATCTCAATGCAAAATTTTAATTTAGGGTGATTAAAAAAATAGAATTTTTAAGATTTAAATTATTAGTTTTTGTGTTTTTAATTGTTAATATCAGAATTATTATTTTTTATATAAAAATAATACTAACATGTTTCTATTTTTTTAAAAAAACAATAACTAGCTAGCTCACTGGAAAGTGTATTCGGATGTTTGGCGAGGAGTACACTTTCCTTTTTCAAGCCTTAAGTTTTCCTTGGTTGGAAACAACTTTCTGTGTTTGTTCTTGGAAACAACTTTCCGGAAAGTTGTTTCCAACAAACAAACATCTGAAAGCAAGGAAAGTGAATTCGGAATTCACTTTCCTTGAAACAAACAAGCCCTAAACTGGCTTACAATTCAGTTCTATAAAGTCAAAATTAAAAAAACAAACACATTGTGAATAATGAGTTTATGATAATTTGTGAGGAGATTTACCATACAGTTTGTAAGATGAATCACATGCCCTAATGCCTTAGAGCTGAATCATCGACCACTGTATCAGGCTATCAGCTGCAGAGCAAGCAAGCATTATAAACAAGCACCGACTTCTTCACCGATAACAGTTAGATATGACGCCAAACATTCTCTGCGGCGAGATAAAAATCTCAACTCAGTGAGTCTTTAAAGAGACCGGTCGTTAGCAATCTGTTTCAGGTGACTTGATTTAAATCTAACACAGCATGTGCGATGCGACCCATTTATCATTTAAAGGGTCTGGTTTGTTTGTTTATTTGAATTTTTGACCGGAGAAATTAAATATATTGGGTCAGAGATATCCTCGCTAACGTGCGAGCAATAATTCGCGGTCAGCACTTTGTACCAGAGAACATATTTTTAGAAAATTTATAATTTTACCCTATAGTTGTTCAAGACATAGTTGAACAAATTTAAATCTTATTTTTGATATTTTATAAATCATGAATTTAGCCCATGCAATATCTTTTGGATTCAAGTAGGTTAAATATATATATAACTTTTAATAAATATTTTAAATATTCACGGGTCAGATTTATATTATTAATTTTTATAAGTTTGTAGGTCTAATTTTCAAGCTTTGTACCTTATTAAATTTTAATTAATTCTCATTTAGCAAAGGGACAGACTGTTTTTTTATATATATTAAAAAATCTATGCAGGCAATAAAATAAAATAAATCCAAAATTCACAGACCAAGATAATAAATAAATATAGGGTTGATTGAATTTTAAAAATCTCAATCCACCATAATACTTGTGGTATTTTTTTTTTTTGGAGAGGGCAAGTGACGGAGAGCAATCATATGCCTCAACTCTCTCTGTTTTTTTTTTTACCTCAACAAACCAGTAGATTTGTCGATGGTAGTTACAACAAATCTCAAACGTTCCGTTTCTTTTCAAATGCCTAAAAATATCATCAACATTTTCTCCCTCTCATTCCTTTCTCCTCTCTTCTCTTTCCTTTGTTTTTAATCACAAATCAAAGAAAACACAAATGGGGTTTAAAGCCCTTTTCAGCCGCAAGAAGAAGTCGTCCAGGAAACCAGATTCCTCTGTTGATTCACCACCTGCTATAGTTGCATCAATGAACGATTCCAAATCACCTTCTATCAGGCTAAGACCCCAAGTTGAGGAGCTTGAGCACGTTTTTAAGAAATTCGACGTCAATGGAGACGGCAAGATCTCCTCCGCTGAACTGGGCTCAATCATGGCAAACCTGGGTCATCATGCAACCGAAGATGAGCTGCAAACTATGATAACGGAATTCGATGCCGACGGTGATGGATTCATTGATCTGCAAGAATTCGTGGCACTAAACACACAGGGGGTGGATACAAATGAGATAATGGAAAATCTGAAAGATGCATTCTCCGTTTATGATGTTGATGGAAACGGGTCGATCTCTGCTGAGGAATTGCATAAAGTGATGGCCAGTTTGGGGGAGCCTTGTTCAATGGCTGAGTGCAGGAAGATAATTAGTGGGGTTGACAGTGATGGTGATGGGATGATTGATTTCGAGGAGTTTAAGGTGATGATGACGACGGGTGCAAGGTGGGATTCCATGGGGGCTCTCTAGGAATTGGGGATCAGCTGACTGGGTTTTCTGCGGCGTTTCTGATTGTCTGATTTTTGCTGGTCTCGTGGTGGTGGTGATATGTGGGTTCTGATTGCTTTTCAACAACAAGATCTGTAGGCTATTTCTTTTTCTAATTTATTTATCAATGGTGTTTTTTTCTTCTTAAAATTGATAATGAATATCGGTGGATCAACGAATCTGTGAATACTATATTCCATTCAACACCATCCCCGCTGTTACAATTTGTACCATATTCTTTCCATTTCCTTTTCTTTTTTCAATGGATGTTTCTTGCGATTCATGGAAATAATTAGAAGCTCTGTTCAGGGGACGTGGATCTCGCAACGCTACGGGATGAGCGTCGACGTATTACTATATTATGAACAAAGATAGCAATACAGTACCGTATTGACACCGCCACCACTTCTACACAGGTCGTGCAGGAGTACCCGTTTTGTTATTTGGTGCATCGCTGGTTGTTCTTCCTTGTTATTGTTTGGATTGGAGAGCTTGTATTTTTATAAAGAGAGAAATTTTCGGTAGACATGGATAGGGTGGGTAGCTAGCTTTGCTGGGTATTATCTGTAAGTGGAAGTGTTTCTAATAACACAGGAATTCACTCGTTGCCTATTCATGTCGATGTTGCTTCGCTGTTTTGTTATCTTCGTAATCTTAATGTGGTTATATAAGAGAATAAAAGCATAATTAATTCATGAAAACTATATGAAAAATAAAAAATAAAAATCTAATTCTGATTGAATACTTGTATGTGATTTTTTTAATATAAATTCTTGGTCATTAGATTCATATACAATCATAAAAAAAAAGTATGATTGAATGATTTTTTAAATAAAATTATGATTATTAATTCAAATAATTATCTCAAATTAATAAAGAAAATGTGGTAAAACATTTCTGTACGGGACGTGAACCCACCCACCACGGCTCCCCTGGTCCTAGAAAGAGGAGCCCAAAACTCAAATATTCCTAACGAATTTTAGAAGCTCGTTAATGCTTACGTGTTGCTCCATAACACCCCGTAGGCAGGTGGCATTGGCAAGATCTTCCATATCATACTTGTGCCGTTGCTGTACAGGATTCCAGTTTTAAATTTATATATGCACGTGCTATGAAGAATATTTAAATCAAATATATTTATTTTCCATCACGAGTTAAATCAAAATTAAACATGGTTGAATTCCGAAATAAAACAACTGCAAGTGTTTAATCCAACAGGACTGTTATAGAAACTTGTCATGGAGTTAAACTGAAAGATAGAATTCTAAAGTAGAACTTCACTGCCTTCTTACTGATTAGCATTAGTTAACCTTTAATTAACCTTTCAATCACGGCGCAAGCACCACGTCGTCAACAAAGATGAAAATCATCTTCGAAAGTATCTTTGCCGTCAAATGTTTCACGTGAAGAGGAGGGTATCACGTTTTTAGATAGGTGGCAACGTGTGTGTGTGTTTTGCATAAAATTAATTAGGGCAATCTCTCTTTGATTTTTCTTAGGATAGTTTAATCTATTTATTTATATCTTATTCTGTCAGAAGGCATGTGGAGATGGTCAAGCATGGGACTTGCTGGGGTTATAATCCTGATAAGTTCAGGACGGTGACGGTGGGTGGGTTGAGACACAAAGGAGCAGCACTAGCTGCTCGTCACGGGATGATGATATAGAAGCTGGAGCTTTGCACCTTCTCCTGTTCCTGTGAATCTGTGATATATACACCAAACTTGGGGTTTAGTATTAAAATTATTTTTAATTTCATAACAATGGAAATATGGAAGAGAGCTGCCTTTTATTTCATTGTTAAGCATGTCTGATCTCAACTTCAATATTAACAAAAGATCATAAGGACTTCTATCATGAAATGGAAAAGAAGAAAACAAAAGTATTGTGAAAGCAAAGTATACGCCTTTTAACTGTTAAAGCGGAAAACATAAAAAGAATATGACTCGCGTCAATATTCTGTAAATTACACTAGAATCCACTAGAAAACATGAGAAACTCTCAAGAAAATTTAAAATTTTATTGAATGACTAATTGCCTTCGGTCAAAAGGCTTACAAGTATATTTAAAACGAAAACCAAACCCTAAACGGGACTAATTACTAAAAATTACCAAAAATAGCAAAACCAAAATAATTGATGAAATTAAAATTGCTAAAAATTCTGAGCAAGTCGGAATTGACGGAAGTCGATTCGGACTTGAAATAAAAAGTTGTGGTTAAAACGAAACTTTTCTAAAATGACAAAACAACGATTTCGAGGTCTAAACGACGGAATTCGGAAGAAAAAAAAATATGCTTCAACATCAAGCTTTTGACTATTGATAAACTCACAGAAACACATTAATTATGCGAGTTTTGGGTCATTCCAATTTCGACACCCGGACTACTGGAATTTAATTCCCCTTGAATTTAGGATGTTTTCTCTTCAACATGTACGTCTTCACCAATTGTTCTACGTTACCTTTAAATTTAAAAACACTAGCTAGAAAGCCCCAAATCACAATCTAATGACAAATAATGTTTAAAATCGATGGTTTAGGTATGGAAAAGCGTATTGTTTTGGACGATATATGGGATGCTTCAGTCTTGCTGAATTAATCGTGACTCGGAAAATAACCAAATTGCTTTTCTTTGTTCCACAAATGGGAAAGCCGTTAGATGAACTTTGAATGAACATTAGTGAATTTGAAGAACGCAGATAACAGTCAAAGGAACAAGGAATGGTCTGACACCATCCATTCTTTGACCCAAACACATCAAGTTTTAGCCAGTCGTCGTGGTTGACACGGTTTCAGGACTGGAAATGTGGAGAAACTACTTAATTCCCTTTCCTTTCCGCAATATTAAACTATTTCACGAAGAAACCATGTTTTTTCTTCTCTCTCACTCACCATATATCCATGCATAAATACCTGTCATCAGGTTCAGAACTTATCGCCAAGTCCTGAAGTGTTGATTTTTTTTAAAGAGGATCCGACCACTTTCAATGAAGAACAACAGCAATAACAGAGGTAGGGATGGGGATCATGGATGTCTAGGGTTTCCGATTCACAGCCAGGTTATAAGGATCAAGCAAGAATTCGAAAAGACCATGCATCCATCTCTGCAGCAGGTAGAGAAGAGAGGGGTTATAAGATGCAGGATCGATAGGCAGCAATCGCGTTCACCTCTGGGTCTAGCCGAGAGACACCACAGAGTTCATCAAAATACTGTTCTGCATAAAGCTAGGCAGGAAGCTGGTATCAATTAGTTCTAGGAATCAAAATGACAAAATCACCTCCTTGTGTATGACTTGCATCTTGTCGAGCAGTCAGCTGTTGTACATATCTTAGATGTTACTGGACCTCTGTGAAAGCTTTGATTTCCTGATCCATTTTTCTTTTCTTGGCTCTTTTTTTCCCTTCATTTCCTTTTTATTTTCGTGGTTATAGTTATACTACAGCTCTGTTATATAGGATATTAACAAATAATTTATATTATTATTTAATATACTTTTCAAAATAAAAGCTATTTAAGTTTGAAATTTGCTTGCAAACTTATATTTATTTTTATTAAATAAAATGATGGTTGTAAAATTTACATCTATGACTATTTGATCAATAAGTCCTAATATTATATCAAGAAACTATATTAACTTAAAAGTTTAAGATATTATGTGAAATTACAAGACTAGTTATATCTTATTTTATAACACATATTCTCAAATGAAAAAAAAAACTTTATATTTATTAAATAGAATAAGATTATAAAATTTAAACCTGTGATAATCTAGTTAAATTATATTTAAAAAATATATTATTTTAAATATTTCCAAACAAAAATGAATTTCCAAAATCACCCCAACCCAGACATACGCTAGACAGTATCCAAGACTGGACAGATAATTAGATTGCCATGTCTCTATTCTTTTTTCTGTGTTACCATCATTTTCACAGATTTTTCTCATCAAAGCAGTGGTGAAACCAATGAGCTCGCTCTATGAAAGGATCAAAGCAAAGCCCTGCCAAACTTGCATGCCACTCAAGACTAGAAGGCATTTGCGGTTTTTCCACCTTAGAGCATAATCAAATCTATTATAACTGTGTAAATATTGTCTCATCGTTAACAGATAGCTAGGGTCTCATACAAAGTAATCTCCATCTTGATTTCTCAATCCCCTCGGTAATCTGGGAATATTTGTTTGTCAGGCTTATAAATCAGCGGAAACCCACAAAGATTGGGAAACCCACTAATTGACTGCTTATTCATTTTCTACTATCTACCATAAAAAATTCAATATCTTCTTTTTCCATGCATGACAAGTTTAAAGGAATTAGAAATGAAATTTCTGTAAAGAATCTGCCATTATGATGGTGAGAAACCATGAATGTGCTGAAACTGCATTTTACCTGATACTCGAAATTAAGCTCGGCCATTTCTGATTCTTCCCTTGCACGTTACAGCCTAGCAGAATCGTAGTTACGCTCCTTATCACTTCGATGGGAAAACCTGAATAAGCCAACCGATTCAAGCGGTGGTGTCTAAAGCTGTAGCTCTTACACAGACATCGATCTCTTCCCAACAAAACCTCACTAGCACTGATAATTGATCTTATATTAGACAGCTGACATTTTAATTCCAGCACATTAGTTTTATGTTTTTCTTTATTTTCACTTTGACTCTGTCAAGATTAGTGGCTATTTTTTCTAAAGTTAGTTGCTGCATTTGGCTTAGCTAGCAACACCATATTCTCATTAGTTTCATCCACTATGTTTAGTGGCAGATTGTTAGGAAAGTTTATTAAGTTTCTGTGTATCAAAATCTGTACTCAATGAAATAAGTGAGCAGGAATTCTTTCAATCACTTGGTGTGTGTTCTTATTTCTGCAATTCTAAATCTCTAAACCTAACATCTTATAAAGCCGTACATTTATCCATGTTGATCTCTTCCTATCAAATCAGAGAAGCACAATGCAAGTTGAAGATACCCGCCACTCCCCACTCAGTTTCAAGGAGAAATATTGACCCCATTCCAAATAGAATACTAAACGAGACGATCAACAATACGTCTGGCCCATCAATTTTTCAAAAGAAAAAGGACATTGAGTGAGCAAAATAGGTAATGTTAGCTTACATTGCTCCAGTGCGATCACACAATACAATAATAGCTACTCCATTTTTAATTCCAAGAGGAGCATCAGCTGATAAAGATTCGTGGTTGTTCGTATCATGCTTATGCACCATTTCCATGTCGTATGTGATAAAGATTCGTGGTTTTTAATCTTTGATTATATATAATACCAATAAAAGTTATTATTCATTCTTTTTATCAACAACATAAAGTATGAAATTATCCTATATAACTCAAGAACAACACGATCTCAAAATCCAAAATACTGAAACCCCAATTCAAAATCCCCACAATTTTTCCACAAACTACACCCAAAAACTATAGCTATCACCAAAACCAAGTTAGACCCAGTTGCCTTTTAAGCCTGGAACAACAGGATCTCAAAGACCATTAAGCTAGATATTCTTTTATAGAATGTGATTATTTGCGAGTGCAAACAGAGGTTATTTTAAAAAAAAACATTATTTAAAAATATATTAAAATAATATATATTATGATTAAGGTTGTTTTTAAATAAATTTTAATTTAAATATATATATATATATATATATATTATTTTTTATTTTAAAAAAATATATTTTTTAAATCAATACATTAAACTAATCTGGAAATAACAAAAATGTTAATTTTAAAAAATAAAAATAATATTTTAAAACCCAATAAAAAACAGTCATTTAATAATGATTGGCTTACGAAAGGCGGCTCCCTTACTGCTTCCAGTGGCAAGAGAACGTTATAAGCAAAGAACCTTGAAGCAAGTAGATACAGCAAGAAGAAGGAAAGCGTAATTAACAGCAAGAACGTCGAAGTTGTTAGAAGAACCCAGCCCCGGATCCCAGCTCTGTCTTGCTCACACACAAACAAACAAAACAATGTTGTTCGTTTTCTGTATAGAGCACCTATGTTAATAAAAAACAAATGACTACGATAGTGGCTATTGTCCAAAAAGTTATATTGTGTTGCATTAATACTCTAGTATTAGATATGTATCATTGAGGGTTATAATAATATAATTATTATTTTACCTTACCTCTTAGTGCGTTTCAAGGATATTTTAGATATTTTCATGAAACCGGTTTACATTATCTGATTCTTTGGATGTATTTGCATCTTTTTCAAGTTTTTTTACACTGTAAAACTGCGGTTTTATCCCTATTAGCAAACAACAAACAATTGACTTTTCAAAGGTATTTTCGTGTGTTTACGGAGAAAAAGGATTATAATACAATTAGTTATTTAATATTCTTAGCTTAATATTAATCTTAAGTCATACAGTTTTAAAGAAATAAGAAAAAAAAATAAAAACAATATTGAGCCATAATTGTTTTTTCAAATAATTAATCCCGAATATTAGATTTGAAACATTATATGTAGAGAAATTACAAAATTTAATTCATAATAAATAAAAAATTGAATGATAAATTACTTGAATTATTATTTTTATTATTATTAAAATTAAAATTAAAACAAAGCACAATATTAGCATCATTAAAAAAAGTTTATATAACGAACAAATGAAAATAATTATAAAAAAAATTAAATAACAAAGGCAACATTAGTATTATTATCATTATGAGACATTATCACACTATTGACCATAATTTACATTAATTTATTATTTTCTTTCCTATTTTCCTAAAAAACTTTCAATTATTTAGGTTTTTTATATATTCATTTTATTATGGATAAGGTGTTGAAAATAATAATGATGATATTTTAAAGTATTTTTTCTTAAAAATATGTTAAGCTAATTATATATTTTGGTATTTATTTAATATTAACATATGAAAATATATAAAAAAAAATCATTGAACTAAGTTTTTTTGAATCTTAAATTAATTTAATCTAAGAGGTCTGAAAAACTTTTAATATAATAATATTAAGAATAAATCTTAAAAAATAAAAAATATTTTAATTTTTTTTAAAATAAAATAATTGTAAACTAAAAATATATCAAGCCACATGTAGACAAAAGAGATGAATAAAACACAAAGATAACAGATGACTAACAATAAAGCATTTACTATATGTGCATAAGAGAGAGTTTAACTCTCATTTCACACTATCAAAGCTAAACTTATTATATTTTTTAATGGAAGTTCTATTTAATACAGAAACAAATAAATAAATATCAAAATTAAGAGTATAGATACATAAATACAAATAAAAATTATCCCGGAAAGACCGAAAAAATTAATGGGATCAAAACTAAACCAAAAAATAAAACAATAAAGATCAAAATACAAAAACAAAAAATTATACATATTAAAACGAAACGAGGTAAAAAAATAAAATTTACCTGCAACGAAGTTTAGGGCAAATAGCATATAACTATTACTGTTCTTGAAGCTTGAAGCTTGAAGCTGGAATAACTAGCCATGCAGGGAGCGGGAGCAACAATGCATAACAATTATAAGGAAAAACTTTGAAACAAGCGAAATAATAATAATAAAAAAAGCATAAGAAGAAATATGATTTTTTTTTATTTTTTTAGAAATATAAAATTAAAATTTAAGGCCCAGTTATAAAATTTTAAAACCTCTCCCCTAACAGAAGAAATTGAGGAGTTAAACCTCCACCATGTTGGAAGCTACATGCCGGATCGTAATCTGAACTGAACAAAATGCTGTCCACTTGATAGATTTGAGATTTGTGTTTAGATCCTCCTCTTTTTTTTATTATCATTATTTTAGCAATTCCTGTGTGTTTACATATCCCGTAATTGCGTACTTGTTTAAAAAACTCGATATTAAACTGATAAATTCGACTGGATTATATCGGGTTAACCTTCACATGGTTTATTTATTTATTATTGGAAAAACACTAGTATGTTTTGATATATTTTTTATATATAAAAAAGATATTATCTTGAATTTTTATAAATAAAATCATGTATTTAATGATTATATAAATAATTTTTGAACTCATTAAGTTTCTCAAATCACACCTTCTCATAATTTATTTATTTTTACCACAAAAACATTAACAATGTCTAAAAGATTCATTTATAGAATCTTGATACAAATACATCATCATCATCAATAAACTAGTAATATGATTGTTATATCATTTATCCTTGATTTCTATTTATCCACAGCGTGATATAATCATAATATGTTTTTATATAAAAAATTATTAATAGTAATAATTATAAATTTTGTATTCGAAATATTCTGTTTGCAATGGGCCTGTTAATAATACAGCAAGTTGTGGCCTGGCCCAAACAGGCTATCCGCTATTACACTGACGGCTTCAAAGAAAGCTGTCACGTCACCTAACCACCAGTGCGTGCTTACACGCTAATTATTAGTGGTTGCCTATCTCTGACTATTTTCTGCCAAACAAGTCTCCGCGGTAGATACTAACTTTTCTCGTCTATCGCCATCACCAAGTGGACGCTACTTTTTCCGTTAATGATATAACAAAATGCAAATTATTCCCTAACATTAATGGAATGCTGGAAAGCATTGCAGTAATTATATATTTTTAATGTCAGCATATAATTTAAAAAATATTACTTTTGAGTAAAGAACAGTTTAAAATCATAAAATAGGATTCCCACTGCAAAAACAACTAATCTCTGGTTCATTTTCCCAGAAAACCTGTTTTTCAGAAGATTGAAATGACAAAGTACACAGTATAGTCATCCTGTCAACGCATCAAGTCACCCACATCCAACCCAGAAACATAATCAAGCAGCCGCGAAAAAACCCAAAATACAATCTACAATTTTTTCTTCTTCCAGCCAGGAGCCCGAAAGCCATTTGCTTCCCAGAAGCAATTCAGTTTCCATCATAGAAAACCTGTCTCACCCTGTATGCAGATTTAGCATCGCTATATTGTAAAGCCAAACTCTCGTATCTACTTATGCTTCACCGAGTTCTTCACATGCACGCGCAGGCACATATTCTCCTTCCGCTCTAATCCTGATCCATCTATTCTTTAGAGCAGGCGGATCGATGATGCCAGGAATTGGGTTGTTTTGTGCAGTGGCGGTGGCAAACATGTACTGTGCACCTGTCCAGCTAGGATGGGATGGGGGAAAAAATGATGGCTCTGCAGCTTATACATGTCTTCTAATTAATTGCCTTTACTTTTTATTATCTGGGTGCTTATACCTCTCTTTCTTCACTTAAATGTCACTGGTTTTGATTTTATTAGCTTAATTTATTTTTAAATGAAGTTTATGAATAGCGAGTTTATTTAACGGACACATCATCAATAACCTAGCAGAGACAATTGTATAAAAGAAGAAGAAAAGGAAGCAAAAACACTAAAATTGAAAAAATAAAAATAGATAGACTTGGTCAGAATTCGGACATCCACAAATCACCAAAATTTTCATTACCTCATCGGACAAAAGTAGCGGGTGAGATATGAAATCTATGTACGGCACGGCAGGAGAATCCACACATCATGATATGCTAGTCAGGCAGCATCAGCCGTCACATGTTCGTTCCGATTATTATGAATAGCCTAGATTTCCCATTCAAATGGGATGACTGTTTATGTAAATCCAAGGAAGACTTGTCCGGGAGCACATGGTTTACTCTTGGCTTGCAGTAGACAAATTTAGAAAAGGACTGGCTCCTCGTTTTGGTTTACTGTATGTGGAAGTGTGACGCGTCGTTTGAATTTGTGTTTCTACTTAATTATGGAGTAAAAAAAGTAAATGACTAGAGCAACCGGGCTTCGAGTCTCATATTTCACAGTATAGTGCGGAGATTTTTTTTTTTTTTAAAAAAAAACAGATTTTACACACGAACACGAATGCGTACTTGAATCAAAGATTGTAATTTTTATTGCTGTGAAAGGAGAGAAATAAAAGAGAGGACGATGGGATATTTGCAGAGTAGCCTGTAGCGTTAAATCCATTTAGTATAAGAACAAAAGAAAGTTATATACATATAGGATATGGTCGAAGTTAGCATTAAATGGATATTTTTATCCAAAAAAACAAAAGTCATTTGAGTTGGAAAACTTTGGAGAATAGACTTTTCCAAATTGCTTTTGGAGGGTAGAAAACGTTGAAGATCACCCAAAAGATGTTTTTCCATAAGCAACTTTATTGTGGAAAAAGGAAAAAAAATATTTTTATATTTTTAACTTTATGCTTGTATTGTATTGAACACAAAGTTCTTATTTTCTTTTCTTTTTGCCTATGAAAAATAGAAAAATATTTTTTTTACTTTGTAAAAACATATCAGAATAAAAGGTTTTTTCTTCTTCAAAAAGTTAAGATATAAAAAAAACTAAAAGTCATTAGTGTTTTAGTATGACACTAGACATGCCACATTATTCATTATATTAGATTAATGATTATTTCTGCCTCCTCATCAAAACTTAGCAAGCTTGTAGTTGGGGTCAATTTATATTTTCATGTAGATCCATTTAGCATTATTTGAGGACAAATTGGTTAATAAGTTTTTATATTCTAATTCTGTTGGGAAAAAAAAGAGGCTTGCATGGAATAACTTCTTTATCTTCTTTTATAAAAAAAAACAATGAATTTTTAGGATTTCATTCATTTTTTTTAAAATAAAGTTTGGTTTCAAATGTGTTTTATGACTATAGTACTAAAATTTACATTTTATAAATAGTTAAAACTTGTTTGAGAATGTGGTTGAAGTAAGTTATACTTGATAAATTAAATTTGTTCTTTATCCTGAATAAAAAAAGTCCGCAAAAACATAAAAAAAATAGTTTGAATCCAGTGAACTACACAAAGTGGTAGGTTAATCTAGTCAATTAGAGATAACTTGTATTTTTTTTTAAATAATTGAAATTTGGTCTTTTTAGATGGATTCTTCTTTTTGAGAAATTTTTTAATTCCAATCTCATATCACGAGTGATTGATTAGTCAAATTAATTCATGTTCATTCATTTTTTTCTTTAATATATATTTTTATAATGATTTATTTTATTTTATTATTTGATATTGAGTTATGGAGCATTAAACTTTGCATAGCTTTTTTTACAGGTTATCTTGATATCATATATCAGGTAATGTAATGATAAAAGTAACATAAATTATCACCACCTTATTGTTTTTTATATAGTAAAAAAAAGTTAATCTAGAATAAAAAAACGAATCACTTATATGGTAATCAGTTAACATGGAACACCCCTTTAACTTCTCTTAAATGGAATCTTTATTTTTGGTATAAATCATCCAGATACTCCGCCATTGCCGACTAATCCGGATTCGAGTCAGTAGGACCACTAAGAGCGGTAAAGCTCTACCAAACAAGTTTCAAAACAATTGCATACCCAAGGCTCGACTCGAGACCTTGGTTAGCTCGAACGATCCCTTATCAGCCGATCCACGCCCGTTGGTAATGAAATCTCTATTACAACTATGTTTGATACTCCATTTCAAAAAAAAATTAAAAGGAATTGATTTTAATTTTTTTTTCTGTTTTTCAAAATCATTTTCATGTGCTAATATCAAAAATGATTTTTTAAAAAATAATAATAAAATATTATTCTGATATATTTCTGAACAAAAAAAGATTTTCAAAAACTATCTCAATCAATTAGATTGTCAAACTCAACCAATCTTTAATAAAACCCAAATCAAAAACTCATATTCCTTCAGGTACATCATTTCCCTCCTTGTCTTCTCTTCTAATTTCTAATTTATTTAGGGTTCTTGCTCATAGACTAAAACAAACATACCTAACCTGATCAACAAACACGATATTTGTTTTCACACACTTTATGGATAGAATATTGCAATGTTAGGTGGCCATGAAAGGTTTTACGCACATATACTTGGATTGGTTTGGTAGAATATATACCAACAAAATATTAAAATTTCTTATAATATGTTTTTATGTTTTATTCTTATAACAACATCTCATAATTAAAATCTTAATATTTCATGTCCATTTTTAAACGAGAGAATCGATCGAATCAACAGGGAAAGATTGCAAATAAGCAAAATACACATAACAAAGGCAGTAGAGGCCAAAGGTGCAAACAGAAAAAAGCAAAACACTAAAAAAAAATAGAGAGAACATCGCGCGCGGCAGACGTTTAAATATTACTACCCTCCTCTCTTGCAATCATTCTGCACTGGTATAGAGTTGTCTGATAAATTTCTTATCCCGGTCACTTGATTTTTACTGGATGCACATGTTTCATGCAGTTTGTGTTAAAAAACTATCTCACTTAAAAACTTAAACTTGTAAGTGAGGTCTTATAATATAATTTATATTATTTTCTAACACACTCTCTTAAATAAAAACCATTTGAGCTTGAAACTCGCATGCACTCCACATCATCTTGTGCTTGGTTTTATCAAATAGAATGAGAGTGGTGAGATTCGAACTCGTGACATCCGGGTCAACAAGGCTCGATATCATGTTAAATAATCATCTCAACGTAATTTATATTATTCTCTAAGTCAATGTGTACATAGATTAGGAGCATACAGTTATCGCTGATTCTGCGCAGATTTTATTTCTTTTCTTAAAAAAACCCTAGCTGCTCCGACCCCGGTAGCATCTGGGATGTGCTGAGCACAATATTTATGGAGCTCTACCCAGTGTTCTTTCTCGGACAAACCCTTCAATGTATTTCTTTAAGAATTCAGAGTGGGCATCCTGCACTGCCAACTGGCGCTTACATGTGCGCATACCCGACGACGGTAACACCAACTTTTCCATCGATGCTGTATTATCTTGCTGTAATTTTATGCTTTTCGAGATACCTGCGATTCCTCTCTTACCATAAGATATCTGCAATAATATTTTTCAAAAGATAAAGCTGACCTGATCGAGTTCTTTAGATTTAGATACCTCACCAGGTTTAAAGTTTAGCCCATTTAAGTTCATTCAGAAATCACACATACCCCATATTTTTCATTTTTTCCCCTTTTATTTATACTACTCCTACATTTATTAACTGAGGTATCATATGATCATCATGTCATTTAATAGAAATTTGATTTTGCATAAATAACAAAGTCTAGAAACCAAACGTGTATCCAAGCTGATATACTTCAAAAACAATCATGATGGAAAGCTAAATTCAATGATAAGGTTTTCATGACTTCATCATTCACTATATTTAACAAAGGAAGATGAAGACAATAAATGGTATCACGCACCTATGAATAGACTTGGGAAAGCCAAATAAATAAGTAAAAAAAAATCATGAAGAGGGATCCTAACAACCACGCATCACATGGAATTAGGTGTTCATGAAAATTCAAGAGGAACACTCCTCTATTATTATTATTTTTAGTTGGAAGAGTCGTCCAGCTTAATTATTAACCTCGCAAGTCATTTTAAAGTTGTATAGGTTTGAAGATAAAACAGCGAGGAGACAAAATTCTTGTGCAATGGGCGGGGCATGCATGTTTTTTCCACAGCATGGGAGCCCGACCTTCTCAATTCATACGTTTCACTAGTCTTCTTTTGAAGGCGACTTGTCTGCTGCTCGAGATCTTTGACAATTCTTTTTAACCTCATAAATAACTTGCTGCAAGTAGTGGAATTGAGAACTGAAAATGGATGGAATTGACTTCTCAGGCCACAGAGGATGACTAACGAGACGATTTCATTTGTATTGAAGAGTCTGGTGCTTCCAACTAGCACGCCCGGCCGGAGTATCTTATCCCTTGATCTGTGGGATTCTTTTTTCTACGGTGCTATCTTCCGGAGTGTAGATCTACACTCCGGAATTGTAGAATTTTCTTTGAATTGTAGAATTGATTAAACAGATTGGTTGAGTTTTCTTTGACAAAGCTTATATAGATTACTGATTAGTTGCTAGTATTTAGAGAGAGAGAGAGAGAAATATATAGACTTAATACCCGTCATAATAGATAATAAATTTGACAAACACATCAGAATCGGGGGGTTAAGGACTTGAACTTTTATTTATATGGGATGTAAATAAATTCAATCCCTACATTCATGAAGAATTAAATTCATGATTTTTGGATTGATGTCAATGCATCACTATTAACTCAATTTATAAATGAAACATGTGTATAAATTATAAAGTTCATGCACCAGTCTCTGTATTCTGAGTATGCAACCCTTGAAATTTCTAATCTCTTGAGGATAAAAAGAGAAAATTGTCTTAACCTTGGCCTGCTGGTCATAGAAATAATAATACAAATGAAGATGCAGACGTGGTTGAACAAGTGGCAGTGAAGAGTTTTCCATACGCATGAAATAAAAAGCCACATTTACGAAGACTAGTTGTATGGCGTGCATGTTTGAGCTTATAGAATTCGCAGCTTATAGAATTGTGAAGCGCGCCGCATGATTTCCATTACAGTCACCATCTGAAGTAGATAATTTTCTTTTTTCTTTTTTGGAACATGCTTGGAGAATTCTCAGACCATGAAATTTACTCGATGCTTGATAAGGTTCTTACATGGTGTGAGGTAAATTGGCTGCCAGCCGGAAGTAAATTAAAGTATTAATTGCCTTTTCATGCTTTGTTTTCAGATTCTCTATGTAATAGGATCGAGGTTTTATATTAAAGGAAAACTGCCCCTCTTACTTTTTCACACTTCTCCTTTTAGTCCTCATATTTTTCATCCTTTCATGTAGAGCCAAATATAATATATTGATTTATCATCTCCCATAATTTTCTCATTTCTTGCCTAAATAAAACTTGCTCCTCCTCATAAATATTCCACCTTTTCCAATCAAGGCCATGTTGCATACGCGGTGTTTCAAACTAAAATAAGTATAAATCAAATATTATAATAATATTCTATATATGGTTGCTATTATGTGAAACAATTAACTGTGAATGTTTAGTCGTCTAGATTAAATAAAAAATGACAATAACCTAAACAAATTTTTTTTTTTTCATTTAGTAACAGCTGCAACAAGTGCAATAGAATGGAGGTAATTATCATTGTGTGCGAATCATTATATCGTTGACACGTGTAAAATACTCCATTATATTATAAAACATGTTATATTGTAACATAAAGTAAGAGAAACTCCTTTACATAACAGGCATTATGTTATATAAAGGGAGATTTTAAAGTTATGTGAACGATCATTTTCTGAGGGGGTAATTGTCAAAAAAAAAAAAAAAAACTACAAACAAATTATTAAAGTAATGTTCAGCACAACCACGTGCATGTCTGAAAAGTATTCATTCAGCAAGTCATATATTTAACTTGGATGAGAACCCGATCCATCAAGAACTTGACAGTAGCTACTGGAGGCGTGATGGAAAAGAAATTAATTACTGTAGCAGCAGAGAAATGAGGAAGAACACAGACGTTTTATGTTGGGCCACATTTTTTTTCCTGGTTTAGATGTTTAGTGGCAAATTCAAAATTTAAAATATGATCAGCAAATTCTACATTTGCCCTTGGAGATGTCACTCCTTGTGACCAATTTGATCGAAGAGATAACCTGGAAATACAAACAGAAACAACTAAAATGAATAGTAGAGACTGGTAAGATCCATTTGTTATTTGTTTATTTATCAACCAGCTGAAAGAATAATATTACAAGAAAAAACAATAGACACGAAAATCTTGATCGCATTTTAATTACCTGAGCAAGTCAGCCTTAATTATTAATATAGAAGGAGGGAGAGACTACTCTTCCATAATTATAACTCATAACCAATACATGCGATCTTCAACATTGAACTGCTATCTGTGTTTGCAAATCTTGATGCCACATATTCAGCCTGGAGCCGCCTCTCGTTGTTTTCTTTGAGCCTACACGACAGCGGCAAACCAAAGAAAATTGCTCGGCGTAATTAGAAGAAAAACAATCATCATTTCAGACTTTTTTTATGTTTGTTCAATCTTCTCTGCGCACAATATTTTCATGGATCGCAGAGATAGATATCTTCTGGAACCCACTTAACAGTTTCAAATTATTTTTGTCCTCTCAGGATGTCCACCGTTTTCCAACATACTCCATCAAGCAAAAAAAATTAGGGCTTCAAACTTGCATATATTTATATTATTTTATACTTATTTTTTATTAAATAAAAACCGTTGGGTTAACTTGACTCTAATACCATGTCAAAAAATCTTCTCATTTAAAATCTTAAACTGTTAAGTGAGGTCCCAGAATATGATTAATATTATTCTCCAATACACCCTTTCAAGTAAAAAACTTTTTGGGTTTTTATCAAATAGATTAAGAGTGATGAGATTCGAACTTGTCACCTACGGATCAACATAACTTCAATATTATATCAATAAATCATCTCACAAGCTATTATATAAGCTCTCAAGATATAATTTATATTGTGCATTTATAATAGTATATGTTTTGCACTCAAACCAAATGCAAAACGCTACTGATTTCCCAGATCTAAGTTCTTACATTCTAATATTGAAGCACAACATGTCTTTTTTCTTTTTTCTTTTTCAATTTGGAGGCTAAATCAATGTCGCCTTTTGCTAGGGCTGTAATTAATACGATCAGGATGACCGGCAACTCCTGCAGGAGTCAGAAGAAGAAGAAGGGGCATGCCGAAGCCTCGATCCAAAAAACAAAAGGCGAGGAAACGGATTTGAAAGTAAAAAAGAAAAGCGGTATTCTCCTAGCTTGGAGAGGTTAGCAGCAATGCGTTGACCACCCACTGTAATGGAGAGCGTGATTTATACGAACACGAAGTGATGACATATATCTTAGCTAGCTCACACTCACGCACACGTGAGTAATCATGTCAACTCCTCATCTTCTTCATGCCCCCGCGTGGACTAGTCTACTCCCTGGGATCTAAAAACGTTTTTAAAACAGTTGATTTTTTTAATATTTTTAAGCAATATTAAGCATGTTTACTTGCCCTCCTAAACTAGCAATTACTTCTACTGGTAGAATAGAATAATAAATCAGGGGCTAGGAAAAGACACAGAAAGGACACGTCGGTAACATTGAGATGCCGACGCGTCCATTACACATCTTTGTGCCGACCTACCCTTATGTTTCTAAGCCTCAAAAACATATAAATTCAGACACATATCTATCTGTATATCCATCTCTATATATAGCAGTTTATCAGATAAAAGACTCTCTCGTACTTGAAAACATTTTACAGGGTCCAAGGCAGATTTGTGATCTCTTGTTAATTTTCTATATAAAGCTTCTGCTTCGCTGTTGTGGCCAGCCAAACCAGCAACCCTCCCAGCCTCATTCTTGTTTTAGCTAGTTCTTAATTTCTATTCAACCCCCGTAGTTTGTATATCTAGGAGTATTTAGATCTTATCTTTCTTTGATTACTGGTAGATTTTCTTGGAAATTAAATTGATAAGGATTGCTAGTCAATCCCTTACCGTAGATTGTTTTAACTGAAGAATTACCCCAAGCTCTCGAAAATGGCGTGTTTGGTAGCTCGATCAGGGAGGGAGCTGCAGAGGTATGATAACCTAGGCCGCCGCCAAGTTGTTGGGTGAGTCTTAATTTTCCTTTTCTCATCTTTTATATTCTGGGTTTTAGTATTGAGATTGCGTAGCTGCGTGGCCCCATGAGTTTTCCTTCTTGATGACGGCGGCCTTTCTCTTTGTTTGATAGGAGAAGAGTTTTTTCTTTCTTTTTGTTGCCCTTTTCGTGGGCGTGGCCCCCATTCCTGTCGCTTTTCCTTCTTGTACACTATATGTTGTTTTCGTTTCCTTTTGATTTCATGATTCAAATAACAAAACCATGATTAAGTTCTTATATTAGTTAATCAGAAATCTCTTATTAATGCTGTTGAATGTTTGAAATTGCAGATGCATTCCATATAGATTCAAAAACTGCAGTGATGGTTCTGTAGGTGATGAGTTGGAGGTCTTAGTCATCACTTCACAGAAGGGTCAAGCCCGAGGAATGATGTTCCCTAAGGTATGCAGAAAAATAAAAAATAGCTTCGCATTTTTCCTCTCGTATATCAAAGGCCTGGAATTGCATCGCTAATTATGCTCTAACATGTGTGTTACCTATTGGCTTATCAGGGTGGTTGGGAACTTGATGAATCCGTGGAAGAAGCAGCTTCCAGAGAATCGCTTGAAGAGGCCGGGGTTCTCGGCAATGTTGAGGTTGGTGTCTATTAAACCATAGTAATTTTCGTTTATTGTTTTTATATTATATATTGGTATGGTTTTTTAATTTTGTTTTTAATATGGATGCGTATAAATGGCAGGATGGACTAGGGAAATGGAACTTCTTAAGCAAAAGACATGGCACATTTTATGAAGGATATATGTTTCCTTTGCTCGTGACAAAGCAACTTGATCTTTGGCCGGAGAAGAATGTCAGGCAAAGAATCTGGGTATGTTGCTTTGATTTCTTCTGCTGCACCATATCTGTCAAATAATTTGCCAATATATTGCGTGCTAATAATATTATTATACGTGAAATCAGATGACTGTGGATGAAGCGAGAGAAGTTTGCAGGGATTGGTGGATGAAGGAAGCCTTGGACATACTAGTTGAGCGCCATACATCTCTGCAGCAATAGAACGAACACCATGTGCCATCATGTTCTCTGAGATAGCAAATACTAGATTAATCTGTACATAACACAAGTATCAGAAGACGTACGTACGGATCAAGATCGAACTAGTAAACTGAACTGTCATTGGTCTTTATTAATTATGTAGACTCTTAATTATAATAACTAAACCGAAGCAGGGCGAAGTAGCTGAAAAATGTAAATGTTAATTTCTCTGGTGAGATATTGAATCCTTCACTTTCCATTTCCATGTAAAGAGCTATTTAAGTATTATGTGTTCGTAGTTCTTCCCGTCTTTTAATTCATCTGCTATAAAAACATGAGCAAATCACCTTGCTGTCATACATGCAGAGTTCATCCATCCAACAAATTAAGCCCTATCTCTACAGCTTGAGCGATATAATCGATTTGCCTTAGCGAGTATATATGTATATATACATGACATTTCTAGAACTTCATTTCTGTTCCCTGATAAAAAAATAAAAATAAAAATAAACCATTTCCTTGACTGGTATCGTTGATGTTTGTAGAAGACTCAACCTGTAATGAGAACCCAGAACGTATTTTGCTAGTGTTTTTGGCCTGGAATAGATGAACGGAGCATCTTGTTAATTATGAAGACAACGAATATGTTGGAGGAGAGAATTCTAAGGAGAGGTGACGTGCAGCCACTAATTAATTTCTTAGGCATCAGATTCTATGCCCCCTCGCGATGCCCTTTCTTTTCATCTACTAATTCTTGCAACGAGCCAGCCAATGGTTTCATGGCACATGGCCAACCTAAAAATATTTGACAGGTTGTAGCATGAACGGGGCTGCATATGTCATAATGAAAAAACAAAAAGAAAAGGATGGGCATAAAAATAATAAAGGAGCTATAGAGAAAGTACATGATTTTTTAGGATGCAAAATATATATTTCTTAAAATATAATTTATAGTTGTAAACTTCAATGTGCAGGACTAAACTGTAAACTTTCTCAAAATTTAGGGTTGTCATATACATTGCACCCTTAACTTTATACCCAGCTCCGCTCCTGGGTTGCAGGGTTGTGTGGAGAGAGAGAGAGAGAGAGAGAGAGAGAGAAATGCTGCTTTTAGTGGTTCCATACGTTCAGCTGTCAAACTCAAGGTGCTTCCTTGATACTGTTGTGTTTTTAAAACACAGCTGCTTTTAGGTATTTTTAGTTTAAAACGATATTTTAGCTAATATTTATTTGAATTTGAAATCAAAATAAAAATCGTTTAAAAACTATTTTTTCTAAATACAAAAACTAAATAGGGTGCTTTGAATTCAATAAAAGCACAGCTATTTATATCCGCATTTATGTAAATTTAAGAAGTCATATATCATTTAATATAAATAAATGTATGTATTAAAATGCTTTTAGTATAATATTTCTTTTATATTCTTAAAGTATATCAATAGAAACTATTCATAAACAACTAATTATTAAATACTACTTTTATTATTTAATATAGCAAAAATTAGACAACGCGACACTACAATAGCAAACATGGAGTTGCAAAACATGATAGAACCTTAAGGGCTATAAATAAATAAATAAAATGACACCTTTAAGGTGGTACAATTTTTTTTCTTTCTAGACATAATGACATGTCTATCTTAAAAGTTTTTTTTTTTTCAAAAGTATAATTGATCTCTTTTTGAACTGATACTAATTAAATTATTAAAAAGTCTCAGAATATATATGAACTCTTGTAACAAGTACGATGTATAAAAAATTAATGGATAAGATTAGTTGAAAGAAATTAACAATTTTATTCAACCTAGCCCACAGAAATGAAAGAAATTTCATCATTAATTAAACTTCCATTTACACCCCATATTTGTTCATATAGATAAGATTACTTTGGTAGTTGGTACCATCATTAGTTCATTAGGCATTAACAATGAAGTTTGATATTCTTCAACATAGCATATTGGTATTGAAAAGTCATTCCAATGTAAAAACCTAATTTTTTAAATGATTTCATATGATAGAATATTGGACTCCGCGCCATCATCAACACATTACCAATGGAAGGTTGGGGGTGCACTATCAGCCGTCCTTATTCCTTATATTAAATGTCATTATATTTAAAAACCCTCTCTCCCTCGCACTCGCACTAGCACGCACATATGGAATAGAAACTCTGGTGAAATTAATCCTAATCCCGGGAGAGTATTGTTCATAATATATATTAAAAAATAATATAAATATATTTTAAAATTTTATTTGTCAGTTTAAGATTTTAGATAAGATGATTCATTAATATAATATCATAGTCTTATTGATCTACTAATTATAATTTTGAATCTCATCACAATCATTTTATTTGATAAAAATCTAAATAGAAATTTATAATCCCAAAAAAAAATTATTTATTTGGTAAGATCTATTAGAAAATAATAAAGATCATATTATAAGATATTACCTAAAAATTTAAACTTTTTAAATAAATGAATATTTTTAAGAGTCTTGTAATGATAATTGCCAGTGAAGAGTCAGTACAGCGAAGTTTTTTATTTATTTATGATGCGAGAAGCTACCTTTTGGTTTGGCTCAAGGAAATGATTTGATCTCCTTCAATGATCAGCGCCGTGAACAACAGTAGGCAATGGCCTCCCTCGGCAAATCCAAGATTTTGATTACTGGTTTATTTACAGCAGCTAGCCTGGCCAGGCTGCTTTTGTTTGGAAAAACAAAAAATGGAGACTCCGTTCCTTAATTACCCATTGATGGATGCTCTGTCATTCTCCACCCTGAACAGAAAGAAGGTGGGCATCCAGCCTTATTTTCTGCACCAGGAAGGCGCAATTTGCAGCACTGTCATTGGTAAGAAAAGGAGGCTGCGTGCGTAACTCGGGAAAAAAAGGGTGATTACTTAGTGTCTAGCTAGGTCTTCATGCTCTTACATTACTATATACCAGTTCAAATATGACCCGCCGGCATGCCATTCTTTGTGTTTCCACTTGTCTGGATCAACGGAAATGTCAACTTCTCTCCTATATATATAACTGGTATATAGAATAATATGGGCTGGGTTGTGTTTCAGAGCAATTTTAATATGGACTGGATTGTGTCTACCTTTATTCGCTTTAGCCTTCCACTTTATTGGAAGTGTCCATCTTTTATTATTTTTCTTTCAGAGCTGAGCCCAGTCCATGCTATTGATTATGACACTTCACTTTCATAAGTTATTGTTTCTCTTTATAGTCATTTCCAAGCAAACCACCTATCTTTTCCCACCTCCTCTATCCCAGTTCAAAAAGTTATCCAAACCCAACCTGTCCCTTTAAAATCTATGAAAGGAAACCTTAAAATAACGGTCACCTGCTTAATTTCCCGCCCCAAATAAAAACCCCTATCTTTATAAAATGCACAAGCTCTTTCAATTTCGCCATGAATATCTTTCTTTTTCCATTAAAAGCTGTAATAAATGTTGGATCGTTAATCCAACGTTGAGCTTATATGAAAATAATTATGTGTTTGTGGATCGTCAAATAAGGTAAAGCCTAATTAAAATGATCTATCAAGTATTTTAGGCAATTGAGTTTTTAATGTATCTAATAGGGTGTGGACCTTTAATCTGTAGAGATTAAAAGGTTATTTCTATTTTAGTGATGGGTTAAAATACAAATACCACAAAGGCACTTGATTGCCTATAAATAAGGGATCATGGTCCCTAGGTTACAAGTTCAATTTTTCACTCTTACACCCATTGTAGAGAGAATACTAAGGCTAAGGTTGAGAGATCAAAGGGCTCTCAAAAGGAAGAACTTGTTAATCTAGAAGGCCATCCATACGATTTCCGGTTATGGATTCAGGTACGCTTCCGTTTTATCGTTTATGCGTTCTTGGTAATTCGACATGAATACAATTTCTATATGTTATGAAATGCAAGATTTAACAAGTGGTATCAGAGCCTGCTTCATGTTGAATTATTGAGAATATATGCAAGTGAGATTTCATTCTTATATGTATATATTAGAGTGAAACAAAGTTTATAGATGTATATTATGAAATGATGAATTTTAACAAGGAATATCGATTTCATGTTGAATTATTAGGAAAACAATAAGAAAACTTGCAGACCTTAGCATATGTTTATATAGATTTATAAAATATGTGTTATATATATTTGTGGTATTTATATATATATATATGTGATGAAACTGGCAACCTACATGTCACAGATCAAGATGAAATATATATATATATATATATATATATATATATATATATATATATATATATATATATATAAAAGATGAAACATATATATGTATATCATGAAACTGGCAGCGTAAGCTGCCAGTGTGATATATATGGAAAATTAACTGGCAACTCGTGGTCGCCAAGATGAAGAAAATTAAACCGGCGACCGTAGGTCGCCAGAGTATTACAAGACCAGCACGGCCTTGCCAGCACTGGTAAAGGGGCTGCCAGTAAAAATAAACCAGGAGAGTACCTCAAAAGGTACGTGAACGAGTTCGTTAGCTAGACTTGTGGAGCTTGATAAGCAACACTGTATGTCTCCAGTTCTAGTTACTTGGTTCGCAGAGATGAAGCGTATCGGTATGGCCAGTTGACTAGATGTTCTGCAGCTTGTGTAAGAAATCTTGCGTGGCCAGCAAATGAAGAAGAAAAGGCCAATAAAAATTAATAATTATGCAAGCATTAAAATTAGTTAGTGCTTAAGGATAAGTAAGTGCATAATAATGGTGCAAGCACTTAAATTAGTTAGTGCTCAAGGATGAATTAGTGCACAATAATGGTGCAAACACTTAAATTTGTTTATTAGTATTAATCCATTATTATGCCAAATGGATTAAGGAATATATATATTATGGGCCAAAGCAAATAACTTATGGGCTTTAGACCCATATATTTTTATGGTATTTGGGCTTCAGCCCATAGCAAATACCTTATGGGCTTTAGACACATATAATTTTTATGGTCTTTGGACTTCAGCCCATAGCAAATAAATTATGGGCTTTAGACCCATATAATTTTATGGTCTTTAGGCTTCAACTCATAGCAAGTATGGGCTTTAGACCCATATAAAATATTTTTTAATTATGGGCTTTAGCCCATAGAAAATTTTAGCCCATAATAAAATATGTATTAAGTAGGCTGGTTTAGGATCCGAGTTGGCTCAACCCGGACCAGCCGCAAAGTCAAAGTCAACAGTTGACTTCGTGGGTCAAAGTCAACAGTTGACTTCGTGGGTCAAAGTCAACAGTTGACTTCGTGGGTCAAAGTCAACAGTTGACTTTGTAAATAAAAAAAATGCAAATTTATTTTTCAAATATTGGTATGGTGATATATATATTTTACAATGAATTAATTAAAATAATATGTCACCAAAGTGACCTCTTTTGTGGAGATTAATTTCATTTTGAAATATAAATGGTAATGTGTATGCGATTTATGTTCTTATTGATCGGCCCAAAGGAAGGTCAATATTTAAGGTAAATGCATATACACATGTAGTAATTAACATGTGATGATTATTTGGTTTTACATGTGACTAATTAATCGACCCAAAGGCTGATTTATTTTTGACATGTTCTTATTATCAATGTTTGATTACTACATTAAGATATCACTAACAAATTAATCTTTTATCCAAAGATAAAATATTAATGGAGTGCTCGATATCTTAAGATGGGTTTTACCTTTATTTGAATTAATTTATTTTGCTTTTAAGATAAATTTTGTTTATGAGCATGTTTCAATTGTTGTTGTTCTTTTTCAGCGATTAATCCCGCAAATATAATCGCAATGATCAACTCAATTCCTATGCTTAATGGCTCTAACTTCAAGTCTTGGAAAGACAATCTTTTGATTGTTCTTGGAGTTATGGATCTTGACCTTGCGTTAGGACCGATTCTCCCTTACCACTTACGGATGGCGGTACCTCGATGAAAAGAGGGATATGGAAAGGTGGGAGAAATCAAATCGCATGTGTATGATGATCATGAAGAGGGCCATTCCAGAAGCATTCAGGGGCACAATGTCTGATCAAATCACAACAGCTAAGGAATTCCTTACCAATATTGAAAAGAGATTTGTCAAGAATGAAAAGGCTGAAATTGGTACACTCTTGACAAGTCTCATTTCAATGAAGTATAAAGGCAAAGGCAATGTAAGGGAGTACATTTTGGAGATGTCGCATCTTGCTTCCAAGCTCAAAGCACTTCAGCTTGAACTCTCTGAGGACTTGCTAGTGCATCTGGTTTTAATATCTCTTCCTGCACAATTTAACCAGTTTAAGGTGAGCTACAATTGTCAGAAAGAGACTTGGTCTCTGAATGAGCTCATCTCACACTGTGTTCAGGAAGAGGAAAGGCTTAAGCAAGATAGGACAGAGAGTGCTCACTTAGCCACTGCCTTTAAAGGTAAGGGAAAGAAAAGAAAGAATGTTAAGGAAGCTGCAGGTACAGTACCTCAAAAGAAACAATTAACGAAATCAAATGATTCGATCAGTACTGGTTGTTTCTTTTGTGGTGCTGAAGGGCATAAAAAGAAGCAATGCACCAACTATCACGCTTGGCGTGCTAAGAAAGGTATGCTTTTTGCTTTGGTTTGTTCTGAAGTTAATTTAACTTCGATACCTAGACACACGTGGTGGTTAGATTCTGGTGCAACAACTCATATCAGTGTGTCTATACAGGGTTGCCTGAGTTGCCGAAAGCCAAAAGATGTTGAAAGATATATCTATATAGGCGATGGCAAGACGGTTAAAGTTGCGGCAATTGGAAAATTTAGATTATTGTTAAAGACCGGAATTTATTTGGATCTTAATGAAACTTTTATTGTACCGTCTTTTAGACGGAATTTGATTTCTATTTCTGCTTTGGACAAATCTGGGTATTCTTGTTCATTCAGAAATGGAAAATTTAGTTTGTTTTATGATTCTAAATTATCTGATTCTGGTTCTTTATCTGGTTATGATAATCTATATTTGATTGATACAATTGCTTCATTTAATGAATCTCTGCAATTAAGTACACGAGGTACCAAGAGAAAATTAACTACCGAGAATTCAGGTATATTATGGCACAAACGATTAGGTCATATCTCTAAAAAGAGAATAGAGAGACTTGTGTCAGATGAAATTCTCGATCCCTTAGATTTTACAAATTTTGATATTTGTGTTAATTGTATTAAGGGAAAACAAACCAATACAAGGAGATTTGTAGCCAACAAGACTATGGACATCTTAGAACTAATACATACAGATATTTGTGGGCCATTTCCTACGGTCGCTTGGAATGGTCAACAATATTTTATAACGTTCATAGATGATTTTTCCAGATATGGCTATGTATATCTCATAAGTGAAAAATCACGATCCATCGGATGTGTTCAAAAGTTATAAAGTCGAAGTTGAAAATCAACTTTGTAAAAGATCAAAAGCGTCGAATCGACCGTGGTGGTGAGTACTATGGTAGATATGACGGTTCGGAGAACAACGCCCGGGACCATTTGCTAAATTCCTAGATGAATGCGGTATCGTCCCACAGTACACTATGCCGGGTTCGCCCACTATGAATGGTGTTGCTGAAAGACGAAACAGAACGCTTAAGGACATGGTAAGGAGTATGATTAGTCATTCCACCTTACCAGAATCACTCTGGGGAGAAGCACTTAAGACTGCAGCATATATCCTTAATCGAGTACCCACTAAAGCAACTACCAAAACCCCTTATGAGCTTTGGACGAGTAAGAAACCTAGTCTAAAACATTTGCGTGTTTGGGGATGTCCAATGAGGCAAGGCCTTATAGGCCTAATGAAAAGAAACTGGACTCTAGGACGATAAGTTGTTATTTTATTGGATATTCGGAAAGATCCAGGGGTATAAATTTTATGATCCCACAACTAGGTCGATTTTCGAGACGGAAATGCCCGATTCTTTGAGGATGTCGAGTTTACGGGAGGTGATAAAGATAAAAACTTTGTCTTTGAAGAGGAATATATTGATATTCCCACAGAGTGTCATTAGCATTGGTCAAGATTCTAATTTTGACCATGTTGAAGACACAACGAATCAAGACAATGTTGAAGCACCTCTTATTCAAGAAATTGTTCCAGAAGAACAACCTCGAGCACCTCTAGAATTTATGCCATTAAGAAGATCCACTAGAGAGAAGAGAAGTGCAATATCAGACGATTATATTGTATTTCTCCAAGAACATGAGGTAGATATTGGAGTGATGGAAGATGATCCTATCAACTTCCATCAAGCCATTAAAAGTTCTAACTCTCAAAAGTGGATTTATGCCATGAATGAGGAGATTAAGTCAATGAGAGACAACAACGTGTGGGATCTTGTCCCATTACCTGAAGGTGTGAAACCCATTGGTTGCAAATGGATATTTAAGACCAAAAGGGATTCAAAAGGTGATGTGGAGAAGTACAAGGCACGTCTTGTTGCAAAGGGCTTTACACAGAAAGAAGGTATCGATTATAAAGAGACTTTCTCTCCGGTATCTTCGAAAGACTCCTTCAGGATTATAATGGCATTGGTGACACATTTCAATCTTGAGTTACATCAGATGGATGTAAAGACAGCGTTTCTCAATGGTAACATTGATGAGACGATCTATATGTTGCAACTCGAAAACTTTGTGTCTGGAGACCCAAAGAATATGGTTTGCAAACTTAAGAAATCCATCTATGGACTCAAACAAGCATCTCGACAATGGTATTTCAAGTTTCATCAAGTGATCATCTCATTTGGTTTTGAGATGAATTTGGTCGATGATTGTATATACCATAAGTTCACGTGGGAGTAAATATATTTTTCTGGTTTTGTATGTCGATGACATCTTGCTTGCCAAGCAATGATATAGGCTTATTGCACTGAAACCAAGAAATTTCTAGCTAAGAATTTTGAGATGAAAGATCTTGGTGAAGCCTCTTTTGTATTAGGTATTCGAGATACATCGAGATCGCTCTCGAGGTATTCTTGGATTATCACAAAAGAGCTATATCGAAAAGGTTCTTAAGAGATATGGCATGCAAGATCGTAAACCAGGAGATACCCTCGTGGCTAAAGGAGACAAATTTAGTCTCAATCGATGCCCTAAGAATGATTTTGAGAAAAGAGAAATACGGAAGATTCCTTATGCTTCAAGTAGTAGGGAGTCTAATGTATGCTCAAGTTTGTACAGCGTCCGGATATTGCGTACATTACTCGAGCTATCGAGCGATTTTTAAGCAATCCAGGAATAGACCATTGGAAAGCAACTAAACGGGTCTTACGATACTTACAGAGAACAAAAGACTACATGCTCACATATCGGAGTTTAGCTAATCCGGAGATCATTGGGTATAGCGACTCGATTTTGCTTGGATGCCGAGATACCATGAAATCTACATCGAGGTATATTTACATGCTAGCTGGAGGTGCTATTTCCTGGAAGAGCGCTAAACGAGTCACTTATAGCCTCTTCCACGATGGCAGTGAGTTCATAGCATGTTATGAGGCATCCAATCATGGAGTATGGTCTGCGAATTTTGTCACGGAGTCGCGTATAGTGGACAATATTCAAAGACCACTAAAATTATTTTGTGACAATAAATCGGCAGCTTTATATTCCAATAATAATAGGAGTTCATCGAAGTCAAAACACATTGACATCAAGTTCCTAGTTGTTAAAGAAAGAGTTCGAGTGGACGAGTTGTCTATAGAGCATATCGGTACAAACTCCATGGTTGCGGATCCGCTTACTAAGGGATTGCCACCCAAAATGTTTCATGAGCATACTTGCTCAGTATGGGTGTTTTGGCAATTGATAGTATTCGGTTTTAAAGGGAGTTTGTAATTTTACATGCTTATGTAATATAGACAAATTTTCGGTTTATGGATATTTATGAGTTATTTTCTGCAGAAATAAAGTCTTTGGTTTAATTTACACTCGATTTTAGTATGGTTTGATCTCACTAAGGTTTAAGGGTGGACCAGTTGGAAATAGGCATGTTAAGATCATATTGCATGAAATTTCCATGCTACACATCCACATCATGATCCATGTCATTTAATTGTATTGGCATACGTGACCTTTGATAGGTTGAGTTACTGAAAATTGTAACGAAACCGCTTAGATCCTATGTTGGTATGATTACTCGGACCGATTGGTTATAGATACATCTCGTTAACGACAAAGAAAGATTGAGCTCATTTGGTTATTTTTGCAAAACATAATTATAAGGTTATACATATAGCCCAAGTGGGAGATTGTTGGATCATTAATCCAACGTTGGGCTTATATGAAAATAATTATGTGTTTGTGGATCGTCAAATAAGGTAAAGCCTAATTAAAATGATCTATCAAGTATTTTAGGCAATTAAGTTTTGATGTATCTAATAGGGTGTGGACCTTTAATGTGTAGAGATTACAGGGTTATTTCTATTTTAGTGATGGGTTAAAATACAAATACCACAAAGCGACTTGGTTGCTTTATAAATAAGGATCATGGTCCTAGGTTACAAGTTCAATTTTTCACTCTTACACCCATTGAAAGAGAGAATACTAAGGCTAAGGTTGAGAGATCAAAGGGCTCTCGATAGAAAGAACTTGTTAATCTAGAAGGCCATCCATACGATTTCCGGTTATGGATTCGAGTGCGACTCCGTTTTATCGTTTATGCGTTCTCGATAATTTGACATGAATACAATTTCTATATGTTATGAAATGCAAGATTTAACAATAAAAACCCAAAGTTTCTTCTACCAATTTCGCATTTGCACGGTTTCTCCAAAACCCAGGATCTAGACTTCCTTCTCGGGGAGGTAGAAGTCCTCGATTCTTCAAAACCCGCAAACCAAAAAAAACAACTTCCATCAAAAACTAACGAACCGTCCGATGACAGCCAACCCAGTGAACGAATGGAATCGACGGTTCAGATTTCCCATCCTTGGCCTGAATGGGTGGATTTGATGGAATTGTTGTTAAGGAGAGGGTACTTTGAAGCTGATGGAAACCCAGTTGGAAACAAGGAACTGGGCTCCAAGGACGTGGGCTGTATTAGAACTGCGTGCCTTAATTTTGCACGGGATCGGTCTGGACTTATAAGGTATCCGAGATTAATTTGTGGGTGAATGATTTTGCCTTAACTTTTGATATTTGCTTCTCTTTCTTTTTATTTATAGAGTAGTTTAAGTTCCAGCTTTTATTTTAAGCAATTTGATTATATTTTTCCGTAATTATTGTTTCCGATAGGCACACTACCTGTTTGATATTTGGTTAATGTGAGAGAAATAGCCTCTCTTTCTCATGCTACTTCTGCTTCCAGGTACTTCTCGAGGAAAGATATTGGGGTTATTGCAGGATGCGGCTGCCCTAGCATAGATAGAAAAGTTGTAAACTCTGGGAAACGTTTAAGAGCACATGTTGGCATCAACGAAGGACATGTATGCACTGAACTTTTTTTTCCCGAAAAGTAGTTTATAGTAAAAGAAATTTTTTTATTATTATTTTTTCAATGTTTCTTGGCAAATTTTCTTGATCAATCAGTAAGGGATGCCTCTGTAATTTTTTTTATCTTCGTAGGTTTGTAGCTCCTGCAACTTAAGGGGGGACTGTGAAAGGGCATATGTCAAAGCACGAGAAGATGAAGGTGGGCGGACTGTGGATGTCATGCGCATTTTACTGACATACGGGCTCGATTATGTTTCCTGTACAGTGGAGAATAAGCCATGTCAAAAGAACAAAATGGTTAAAGAATCAGTGAGAAGGCTGCTGAAAGAGTTGGTGGGGCTTAGCAATGACGAACTTGACTCTGATCTCCCCAATGGCAAACCCCTGAAAAGGGGTCTCCCTTTACAAAATAATTCGTCTACACAAGAAAAAGACCCAATAAATGTTTCAATGAAGCCTGGCGATTGGCTTTGCCCTAAGTAATTTATGGTTTTATCTTTTGGCATTTTGAATTTCGAGGCATCTATAGTTTTTGTCTTCAAGTGGCTAACCTTCCTTCTATATATTGTTTGTTAGATGCAACTTCCTCAATTTTGCCAGAAAAGTTAGATGTTTGCGGTGTGATGGATTGTCCCAAGAAAGGCTAAAGCATCTATGCGAGGATCAGGATCAACTTCCATTAAAAAAAGGAGACTGGATTTGTGCAATGTAAGGATTCTTAGATTTAGTGGTATTCGATTACTCGAGGCTCTTCTTTACCGTTGACTTTTTATTCTTACAGATGTAATTTCTTGAATTTTGCCAAGAATACAAGATGTCTACAATGCAAAGAGAGACCTTCAAAGCGGCAGCTTAATCCTGGGGAGTGGGAATGTGAATCGTGGGTTATTTCCGCTTGCCATTTTTCTAGATTTATAAATATGCATACTTAAAGTAGTTGCTCTCTATTGTTCTATCACAACCATTATATATATGTATGTGTATATTGTGCAGGTGCAACTACATCAATTTCCGAAGAAACATGGTATGCTTGAAATGTGATCATAGAAGGCCAAAGGCATCAAATTCCTTTAAGTCATCTACTGAGCCTGAACATGGAACGGGAGGTAATTCTGAGCAGAGTGGATTGAAGTTTCTTCACAGTGGAAATGAAGCTGCTGATCATAAATTTGTAGGAGTGCATGGAACATATCACAAAAGAGGTGCAGACGTGTGGAGATTTGTGGAGGAAGAAAGAGAATATAATCATTCAATCTCATCAAATGAGGGTGTGAGGTTTGTAGATTTCCCTATCGCGGGAGGAAAGAGTATTCTGTCTCAAAATGCCCAAGAAAGAGAGAGATGGAAGCTGGAAATGTTGGGCAGGAGCAAAGGTGCTGTGCATGTGGAAGAAGGTGAAAAGGAATTTGAACGTGCCAACACTCAAAGAAGATTCAAGTACCTTGAATCTACTGATGATGAAGATATGGCTGAATGGTTTGGACATGGAGGCAAAACGGAAACATGATGTTCTGGAACAGAATCTGTGAAAATTCTTGATTGAGAAAAGCGTTGTTGATCAACAGTCCCTGGATGTGGATGTGACATATAACAGAGGTCAACGGTAAAAAAAAATGTCGTGGTTTTGCAAACTTGATGAATCCCTGTTGTAGATGAGATGGAAGTTGTCAAAGTGCATAAAAGAGGTCATTTAGAAAATTGTAAGGGAACATGTTTGTTACCAAATTAATATGCTGAAAACCACACTGTTTCTTCCAACCTAGAATATTTGCAATATAAGAATGGCTGTTTAAGTTCAAAAATATTATTACATTGGAGCATTTGTTCGTTCACTGCTTATAGTAAACTTTCAGATAGTTTCCATCCAACTCTTTTGTGAAGAGCCTTGGCATATAGTTTATGATGATGAACTGTCGGTAAATACTTGGTTTTCCTCGTGATGTTATCTCCAGGAAGGGTCCATACAAGCAGTCCCTTTTACTGGGATTGAAGGAAATTACAATAGAAAACTCTTGGTTCATGGAAAGGATTTCCCAACACTATGATCCACGCTTCTATGTTGATCATTGGACATGATCCGAAAAACATAGTTAAGTGAAGAAACAGAGTAAGATGCATTTTATCTGAGATCATGAGCGAATAATCAATTTGCAAGGTGTCAGGTTAGAGTACATTAAAATATTCGAAAGGCCATTTAAAATGGATGTTTACCTGAAGTATATCTCCAAATTATATCGTCCCATTCACCACTATACTCAACCTGCAAGCCTCCAATATGGTCCTGAAGCGACACTTTCTAGACTCCAGGATCTGTGTGAGATGTAATCCCGACCATTAGATCAGGCTGTGGACAAGTAGGGATAGTATTGGCTCATCATTGCCCTTGATTCCAAGCACGACATCTCTGATCTTCCTGAATTCAATCTCTTATCTTCAAACAACTCCACCAACAGCTCAGCCATTCAGTCTGTAAGCTCCACTCCACCAAATCACTCCTACATACCTGAGGGATTTCCTCAAGCGCAGATAGTCTGGGAACATAGCTTCTGTTGTCGAAATTATCAACTTTAACTTTACAAAAAACTAGATTTTCTTTTTTTCGATGTTATAAAGTTTTTTTTTATTGAAGGGTTTTGAGTTCACTAAAATATAGCAGTTAAGATTTTTTAAGATTAATTTTTCATTTATTCATAATTTATTTAAACATATAATATTTTATGTTAAAACTTTATATGGAAGATTAAATTTCAATAAAATTTAGAGAAGTTACTTTTATTTTTTTCCTAAATATATCTGTGGGATTTGGTGAGCCCAAACCCATTCAAAAAAAAACTTTATATGGAAGATTAAATTCAACTCATTTCTACATATCTGTGGGATTTCATCAAGCCCTGGTAAGGTGGGGTCTAGATACATCTGATAATTTAAGCATACATTGCATTAATTGTTCTCATCTATCAAAATAATGAAATTTTTTTCTATGGAAATTACTTGGTTTCTCACATGATGTTATTGATGTTGCATCAAACACTTACATATTCCTTGCCCTTATCAAGCAACTGCATCTCAATGCGAACAAGGAGTGAGTTTTATAATTTTCGGAATGAAATAATCCTACATCATAAGTTCTAAATTATTACTTGTTTATATTCTTTTCAGATTGTATTTGAAATTCTTTTAATTGAATATTTTACTTTATTTTGCTTTCATTCAAATCCTCTTCTTCAAGCTAATTCTCCAGAACTACAACTCGGAGAAAATCTGTGTATGTTGATAAAGCCAGGGGGCAGATATGTCTACTCACTTCTAGTGATCATTAAAGTTAGTGGGAAACCTAAGCAGTGCCTGTACTTAACCCCTTCACATGGACTAAAAAAACAATTGAAATCCACTCATAATGCTGTACTTTCTCTATAATTAAAAAATGGCATCTATATAGCATGCAAGGCAGTCAAAATCGAGATTTTGACACGGATCGGAAAGGGCTCCGAAAAATCGGATCGTAAGATCGGATCGTAAAATCGTAGAAAGATCGTACCCGAAATGTCCGTACAAAAATCGAAAAATCGTAAAATCGTGTGAGAAGAAAAATCGTAAAATCGTGTGAGAAGATAAGAAAAATCGTAAAATCGTTTGTAAAATATTTCTGAATACAAAATAGCATAATTATGGACATAAAACTTAATTAGTTTAGGTTCATACATGATGTAAAATAACTTCAAAACACATTACAAAATAATTATGTCCCTAAAAGTTCATAAGTTAAAAACTAACAAATTTAAAAGAAATCTTCAATTGGCGTACAATGTAAACTAAAACCAACTTAGTTTCAGTTTCACCCCCCTCACTATGTCCAGGAATTGCATCAATAGCATCACAATGAAAAAGATTACTAGTACTACCGGTGCCAACATTATTTAACTCTAAACTCCTTGAATGCAAAGTTTCAAAATAATCTTCGATGGCTTGATGACTCATCTCAACACCATTAAAATTATCTTCATCACTATCGTCTTCTGTTCCATTTTGTCTTCGTGTTGCACTATCAATAGTTTGAAGTAAATTAATGTTCGATAAACCACCATGTCTTTCTCCTTCAGTCACCCATTCATCATCAGATGGAAGATCATCTACAACGTCATCAAAATCAATGACTTGCTTTTTGTCGTTATCATTCATTTTCAAATTACACATCACAAAAACCAAGTCATTCATTTTTTTCTGCTGTAGACAATTTCTTCGTTTAGTATGAACCTATAAAAAAAATTCACAATTGATAAAATATAAGATTCTTATAAAAAATGAAAACAATATTTGTTTTTTTTAAAAAAAAACTTACCATCTCAAACGCACTCCAGTTACGCTCACATCCAGTCAAGCTTAGAACTCGAATTGCAAAATTTTGTAGCTCTGTACATTCATCTCCATAAGAATCCCACCATCTAGTTGAGTCTTTGTATCCCTTGCTTTTTTGGCAGCCTCAATGCCAAATAACCCCTTTGCTTCGGAGAATATATTAAGTTGTAAATCAATTTTATCCCTCTCTACTTCATCAGGCACCATCCGAGTCAGGCAGTCATACATTCCATATTTAATATTTTTGTCTTGTTTATAATCAGTAATATAATGATAATGAGGATTCAACCAATAAGCAAATGCATGCAAAGGTCTGTGAAGTTGAAGCTCCCATCTTGCATCAATAATATCCAATACAGGTATATATCTACAAAAGAAAATAAAAATTAGGATATTAACATCAACATTAAATAACATAAGATAAAACAATAGTTATATTAAATAAACAATTGACATAATAGATAATTTGCACCTTTTTTGCACATTTCCAAAATTCACTTTTATCTTCTCTTTCGCTTCCTGCATGGCTTTATATATAAAACCCATGGCCGGTATCTCATCTGAATCAACTAATCGAAGAACTTTTATAAGAGGAAATGCTGCCTTGATGCATTCAGAGACATCATGCCAAAAGTTGCTGTCCAAAACACAGTTTTGAATTTGCCGCCCTTCATCACTTTTTGAATACCGACTTGACCTCCATTGGACGGAAGTGAACATTGACATCAGTGTAATCTTACAATTGCTCAAACATCCAAGAGTCAAGTATGCAGTGGCAAATCGAGTGGCACCAGGCCTGATCAAATCTTGTCCTTTTGTGAACTTTCTCAGCATGGAAATAAGGAGAGATCTTGAATAAATATAAGTGGTGATTCTCCTCCCCTTACCAATGGTTAAGGCATGCAGCTCTAGTTTCTTCTCAAAATCTTCCAAAATCAAATCAATACAATGAGCAGAGCATGGTGTCCAATACAAGGTTTTTCTTTTTTCCATCAACAAATGCCCAGCTGCCTTATAGTTCGCAGCATTATCAGTAATGACCTGCACCACATTTGCCTCTCCAATCCTTTCAACAATAGCATCTAACATCTCAAATACTTTAAAAGCTGTTTTGGATATATGAGATGTGTCTACAGATGATAAAAAAAAAGTTCCTCTAGGACTATTAACCAAAAAATTACAAATAGAGCGTCTTTTCCTATCAGTCCATCCATCAGACATTATTGAGCAGCCTGTTTTTTTCCATTCCAGCTTATAGTCATCAAGCAAATGCATTGTTTTATCTACTTCTTGCTTTAAGTACTTCTCTCTAATATCATGGTAAGATGGAGGCTTAAATCCAGGCCCATGTTTTGCAACTAATTCAAGCGCTTTAACAAACTCAGGGTTTCTAGCACAATTAAAAGGAATAGCACTAGTGTAAAAAAACCTTGCTATTTGTTGACATGCTTCTTCTCTAATATCCTTCTTTAGCATGTGATTGATGGTCAGTTGAGTACTTCCACTTCCACTTATTGGTTTCTTTCCCTTGTTCGTTGAGCTAAATTCAAAATCTTCGTCTGCATCTTCGCCACTTATAAAAAACAGAGAAGCCTTTCTTTTCTTCTCAGATGCTTCTAGATTTTTCACCAACACATTTAACATCATCTGCTTCACATCTGCTGGTACTTGATGGCATGGCTCAACATCCTTTCGAGTGCAAGCCAAATGATGCTTGAAACGATAAATGCCTCCGCTGAAAATTTTCTGACAATACTTGCATTGAACTTTTCTTGAAGTATTCTCAATATCTATACCATGCTGCCATCCCACATCAAGTCTATTGCCACTGGTAGTTTTTTTGGATGCCATGTAATCTGCAATTCATTGAAATAATACATCAAATAAGGTAACTGGGTGTTACTAGGTTCAAGATTAGTACAACAGCTATACCAATTCAATTCACCATCAAAGCACATATGCAAGAAAGTCTCAAAAAGTTAGATTGTTTTTTTTACTACGTTTCAACTTGAAGCCACTGATGACAAAGAAATCAAACACATTGTTCCTTGTCATGTTGTAACCCCAGCAATCAATAAGAGAAAGGTTTCTATGCCTGCCTGTTGAAGGCTTTCTCAAACCACATAAATGGTAATCACCTGCACTGATTTCTACATACTCGGCCTCTTCCATCATAGGCTGAGGCACACCTGGTCGAAGATAGCCACTACTTCCCCAACAATACGGTTTGTTAGATTCCAACAGGAGCCCACAAACAAAGCCATCTCCAGCAGTAAGACCAATAAAAGGGAAATGAGCTGGGGTTCCGTAGATTATAGCTGGATTTGAACCATAGCAATTCACAAGATGAGACCCATCTGATTTTAGACCACAAAAGACAGGGCCATCCTCACCGTACCCAGGATTAAAGACCTGCTATCTCTAAAAAGCAAAAATCTCATAGACACAACACCCTTTAGCGAGAAAAATGCCACTTTACATTAACTTCATTTCCCCAATTCAAGGGGACGAAAAAAAAAGAACACATTGTTCACGCAGCAAGAGTAAACTCAATATAATACATGTATCTTACGTTATCAAATCGACCTAAATAAGGCTGTGCCTGGCATTGATTCCCGCATAAAAAGGTTTGACTACTCTCCATTTGAGGTGTACCGACACCGACCAGCCCATCGTTTCATACACATCAGAAAAAAGTCACATAATATTACTATGAACTAAATGCATGGTAGCTGATTTTACACCATATAAACCTGGTTCTGACAAGTTTCAGTAATTTCTCCTCAGCCACGGGGAAGTTGATGTCGAAAATAGGAAGAAAATAACAACAATATTAAAATAGGAAGTAGGTTAACTTCAAATATACATGCTTTCCTTCCTCCACTGCTGTAGAGGACGTTGAAGAGAAGAGACAGGAGCCAAGGATGAACTGATGAAGAGGCGTTGAACACTTGAACGGTTGCACTTTGCAGTAACGCAGCTTGCAAGAGTGAAAATTGAAGACTGAAGAAGAACGATTGGAGGAGTTGTGTCGATTGTTTTGGTTGAGATTTGGGAATTTGAGAATGGAGGTTGTGAGGAAGATAAGTTAGGGATTTGCTGTGAGGATTGAGGACGATTTGGGGATGAGGATTGAGGACACAAGTGACAAGTCTGTTTTATTGAAGCTGAGACGGGCCAGACGGCCGATTTCTTTAAATCGTAACATCGGAACGATTTTTACGGTTTTACGATTTTTACGAGTTTTCTACGAGTTTGACCGAGTTTGACCGGGTTTCGGTTTTTCTACCGGTTCAACCAGGTTTTCGGAGCCAACTCGCAAAATCGTACGATTTTGCGAGTTGGCTCGCGATTTTGACTGCCATGATAGCATGGATGTCAACAAATAATACAATGTGAAAGTTTCTGTACATTAGATTATGCAGCATTACTTCATTTAAGAACATTCCAAGCTAATGTTACTGCAGGCCTATTATTGATTCAGGGTTGTCATAATTGATTGTAATGGTATTTACTTAATTCAGGGAAGTGGATTCAACTTGAGTTACCATTACCTGCACACAATTGATCATGGTGATCGTATGATCCAAATAATGCCATTATGCAATTCAATTAACCAACTTCTAGGCATAATAAATTACAGGGAGAATATTAACTGGCTACACTGTCCAGTAATCCATATTACAATGTAGTGTTCTTTCCTGTTCACTCCATGCCTCACAGCTTGTAGTAATTTGTCAAAGATTTTCCATCCAACTCTTTTGTGAAGAACCTTTTTATATAGTCCGTGTATACAAACTCCCGGTAAACAGCTGGTTTTTCTGGTGATATTAGCTCCGGAAAAGGTCCAAACAAGTTATCCCTCTTGAGTGGGTTGAAGAAAATTGCAATTGAAATCCGAGGTTCTTGGCAACCATTAGCCAACACTCTATGCTCATTGCTGATGTACTCGTTATTAGACAGAATCTGAAATTCATAAAGGAAAACATTAGAGTTTAAAAATTCAGAATTTCATCCTGTTTGCATATCAATCTTTTTAAGTTATCCAGGGTAATGAGCTAAAGAGCAGTGAGACTAGTTACTAGTTCTTACCTGCAGTATATCCCCAACATTGATGACAATAGCACCAGGGACAGGTTTAACATCCACCCAATCCTCCCCATGTTTAACCTGCAAGCCACCGATCTGATCCTGCAGTAATACTGTTAAAACTCCAGGATCTGTGTGAGACATAATCCCGACTGTTAGATCAGGCTGGGGGCAGTGAGGATAGTAGTGGGCTGCCATAGTCCTAGCATCCAAAAATGTCAAGTCCTTCAACTTTCCTGCATTTAATCCCAGGCCTTCACATAACAGTTCCATCAACACCTCTCCCAATTGTTTGGCGTATTGATTCCAATCAACAAGCTCATCTCTACATACCCCAGGGATTTCTTCAAGCTCTGGTAAGTTAGGGCCAAGAGTCATCTGGAGCGTGTCTCTGCAGATGGAAATATATTATAGTTTTTGTATCAGAATAATTTAAAATCACAAGAATGCGTAAACACTGCCTTTCTAGACATGTACTGTTGCACATATCCATTAGATCAGGGACTAATACCGTTCCTTCAAGTGAAGTTTTGAAATTTTGGAGGATCACGCTGTTGGAAAGATTAGAAAAAGGGGAATTTGACTGTTAAACTCCTTAAAATCAAGGGATTCATCCCGTGGATTCCCATATACCTCGTATGTGAATTGAAATTCACGGACAAAAATCTAGACAATAACTAAAAATTATTCCATTCAGTGGGATAGAGAACTGGTCGGGTCAAGAAAGTACAAGAATTAAATGATCAATTACTATTATTAATAATAAAGGACAGGGATTCAGATAAAGAGAAAGAATAATTTTCTTATGCATGTACCCGCTCAGAATCAGAATTGAATGATCTACTTAAAATCAAATTGAAAAGGGACTTAGCTGCGGAAGCTATCGCTCTGTTCGAGTATATTTTTAATATCAATTAGTATATAAAAATATATATTTTGGAATTAGAAGGGTTACATAAACAGGGTATTTATTACCTCCAACTAGCAGCTTTGGAATGAAACAAGTCGACGTTAGAGAGGAAGGAGACGCCAGTCCCCATCTCTCTACTATACCACCGCATCTTCTCCTCTGTGGGCAGTTCATGAAACCCCTTTATAGCTCCAATCGTACGGTCCAGCACTTCCAGAGGAACCCCATGATTAACAACCTGAAAGAACCCGAACTCACGACATGCTCGTCCAACTTTGTCCACTACTGCTGACCGTCGATTCGAATCCTCCAGGCCCGAGATATCGATTGTGGGGATGAGATTGGATTCAGAATCGGGTAGCCGGGAACTCCTCTTGGGTTTGAGATCCGACAGGGTCTCTGCGGAGTGAATAAAAAACTTGGGAATCGAAGTGATGCCCGAGTCAATTAAGCCCTTGACACCGATTTTGGACTCATCAAACTGTCTCACTTCTTTTGAACGATCGTACTCTTGATTAGTAGTATCATTGACCGTTGCTGCCATGATAATTTTCCTGTTTCTCTTTTGGCTTCCTGTTTTGCTATGGCAGGAGTGGTGCTCCTTGTGGTGGCTGTGTGTGTTGCCGATGCGAAGAGGGAACTGGATTGAGAGCATTGGATATTATCGGTCTTCATTCATCTAAAACTGATTTCCATTATAAAGTGCTCAAAATGGATACCAAAAAAAGTGTCTTTTTCCAAGTGTCGTACTTGTCTTCCTCCAATAAAACGTGTAAGCTTCATTTTCGAGGTGAGGTTGAGAGTGGGTGAAATTATTTTTATTTAAAAAATTATATATTTTTTATGTTATTATTTTAAAATGATTGAGGAATATTAAAAACGTTATGTAACTATCATTTGACTGTATACTTTTCGTTATTTTTTATTTTTTAAAAAGTTATTTTTAATATTAATATATTAAAATAATATAAAAATGTTAAAAAATAATTTAAATTTTTTAAGAAAAATCTAGTAAGCTATACCAATCACGCCAATCAAACAGAAACAGACAATTTAAGTGTCGTTGAATCTATTGTGTGCTGTCTTTAGGTTCCGTTCTCCACTTGACGACTCTGATTGGTTATCTACTATTAGAAAGGTCGCCCAACTCATTTTCATGCCGTTATATTCACCCAAATTGAGTTTAGATTCTAAAGGTTTGTCTGTGCGTGTACGTATTTTTGAGCATATTTAGTAATATTTTACAGTACAGGATAATATTGAGAATCGAGGCAGCTCGTAAATTAATAAATAATGTTTCTGGGAGAGGCTATCCTTCTCACTTATTTTGGTGGTTAAAATTGATATCAACTCTTACTTCTCTAATTATTGCTGTATTTCGGTAAAATCTCTCTCTCTCAAACAAGATAATAAAAAAAAAAAACTTCTATACCAAAATTAATTTTTTAAAATTTTAAAAGACTTAAATTGCATTATTTTTAAAGATGGAGGCCTTCATATACATTTTTCATCAAAATATATGAAATCTTGTCTTTGATGTGTCATTTTCGTACCGATCTTTTCTTTTCCAATTCCACTCTTATTTAAAAAAAAACAAAAGCAATTAAACTTCAATTAAAATTAAATAGTTCAAAATAAAACTTTAAGAGTGAATGAATATAAATTAATAAGAATACAAACAGTGAATTCACATTAATGCATAAATAACACTAAAAGGTGAGAATATAACACCTTTTAGTGTTATTTATAATAATTAAAAACTTAATTTAATTTTTAATTTGGACAAAAAGATTGGGACAGAGGGAGTAAATGTTGTTTTTAATATCTCACGCTTGATGCACTGTGCATCTCGCTACGAGGCCACTACTAGACAACGCGGGGGTGGTCAACCATACATTACTTCATTCTAAAACAACTTAGTTTCGACTTGCAACCTACGTGGTTCTTTGTCAAAAGTAAGACCCCTTTGGTATGAGGTAGCCTAGACCTCACGTGGTTGGGACCTCGCAGATAGCACAAACATTAAATGAAATGCAATTAAATTAATAGTAGTGCTAAAAACAATTCTAACCAAATGACCAATCGGTTAAAAGAACACTATTAGGTTGAAATTGGTGGCCAAACGATGGAAATCCAAATGTTGAGGTTCCTGAATTAAAAAAAAAAAATTGAATTCAATCCCTTTGAGTTTAAAATATAGGAATAGAGAGACTGTAATCTCTTGCTTCTATATTCACTTTTTATATTACACACACTTGCTATTTACAGAGATGATGTAAAGACCCGAATTTATATATATATATATATATATATATATATATATAATACTCAGACATCACCATTCATAATCATCCTCATCGATAATCATTATCCAAACGATAAACATTCTATTTAAGAAAATAAGGTTCGCATAATCATACAAGATTACAGTTGTCATAACTGCAGCTTTGAATTACAACTATACATGCATAGATATGGTTTACGTTCTTAATCTACTGGTGGAACCTTCCGGTTTACACAAAAAGTTTTTTTTTAAAAAAAAGTCACGCCTTCCATACATTACTTCATTCTAAAACAACTTAGTTTCAGCTGCAACCTACGTGGTTCTTTGTCAAAAGTAAGACCCCTTTTGGTATGAGGTATCCTAGACCTCACGTGGTTGGGACGCCCCTGCAGTAGCACAAACATTAAATGAAATGCAATTAAATAATAGTAGTGCTAAAAACAATTCTAACCAAATGACCAATCGGTTAAAAGAACACTATTAGGTTGAAATTGTTGTATAGACATAATGCAATTCAAAAGTAAAATTTATAGGGACTCCATTTCTTCTTTCGAGCAACATTACCATTCCTCCGCGTATTATTTTAAGACGCTTATATCTGAGGTCAAACATTCCTTCCCCTGATTCTTCTTTATTGCACCGTTCGGCTAAACTAACCTTTCTTTTATCTCAGCCGTCCTTTCAGACGCCATTAGCCATAGCTAATCAATCATTTATCTCGGCTATCCTTACGGACGCCATTAGTCGTGGTTAATCAAACATTTTATCCCGGCCATCCCTTACGGACGCCATTAGCCGCAGCTAATCAATCGTTTATTCCGGCCATCCTTACGGACGCCATTAGCCGTAGCTAATCAATCATTTATCCCGACCATCCCTTTCGAACGCCATTAGCCGCAGCTAATCAATCATTTATTCCGGCCATCCTTACGGACGCCATTAGCCGTAGCTAATCAATCATTTATCCCGGCCATCCCTTTCGGACGCCATTAGCCGTAGCTAATCAATCATTTATCCCGACCATCCTTACGGACACCATTCATTATTCTAATATAAACCTCATCATGTTTGAATATTATTCACTTTACAATACTCCTTACGTGACGTAAGAATGGAGAGATATAAATCACTTACTTGTTTTACTTCGAGGTTGTTCCTGTCTGGTCGATGGTTCAATCCCGACTGCTCCGCCTGTGACATTAATGTCTAACAATTAGTATACTCCTATTTTCAATGTCACATTTGTCAATATATTTATTTCAACAAACTTCAGCAACATTACCCATGTACTCTCATCCTAAGTCCACATTTTCCAGCCCAATTTATACATTCACCAATATACTCAAATTTTTTTTATCATAAACCCACATTTTTAGCACAATTTATACATAAGAATTTCCGCAACATACTCATAAATTTTTCATCACAACCCCACATTTTCCAGCACAAATTTTACATAAAAATTACACCAACATACCCATAAATTTTCATCACTAACCCACATTTTCCAGCACATATTATACATAAAAATTACAGCAACATACCCATAAATTTTTCATCACAACCCACATTTTCCAGCACATATTATACATAAAAATTACAGCAACACACCCATAAATTTTTCATCACTAACCCACATTTTCCAGCACATATTATACATAAAAATTACAGCAACACACCCATAATTTTTCATCACTAACCCACATTTTCCAGCACATATTATACATAAAAATTACAGCAACAAACCCATAAATTTTTCATCACAAACCCACATTTTCCAGCACATATTATACATAAAAATTACAGCAACATACCCATAAATTTTTCATCACAAACCCACATTTCCAGCACATATTATACATAAAAATTTCAGCAACATACTCATAAATTTTTCATCACAAACCTACATTTTCTCTAGGAGTCAACTTCCCACACACATTCACAAAGTCCACTCCTTTAATATGTGCTTATGCTTTGATTTGGAAGGGAAAGAAATGGGTGGAAAGTGGAGGGATTTGGTTGGCTGGGAGGAGAAAAGAAGTGGGGTGAAATGAAGAGAGGTGGGTTCGGCTGGGAAAGAAGAAATTAAAGTGAAAAGGAAAGAAAATGTCTCGGTTGGAAGAAGGAAAATAACATGAGGAGAAAAGGGTGTCTCAGCTGGGAGGATAAAAATGAAGTGAAAAGGAGAAGATTGGTTCGGCTGGAGGAGAAAGATTAAGTGAAAAAGGGAGAGGATTTGTTCGGCTGGGAGGAGAAAATTGGGTGGGGAAAAAAATCCCTACTCTTTCTCTCCACCTTGTATTTATATCCATTAAATGAGGGGGTTTGTTTGGGGTTTAGGTTAAACATGTTATAATACTTGTTTCGTTCTATCTTAAACCCGTTTTTGCTCTTCTTCTTTCCCCCTCTTTTTTTTATAAAACAATTTGTCCTCATTTCTTATTTATATATATATATATATATATATATATATATATATATATATTCTCGGGTGTTTACAGATGATAGCTCGGTTATATTTATAGAGCAATGGTTGCTGCTCTGGCAACAATTCATTGGCTCAGTATAAAACAAAAAAGTATTCCTTTGGTACATAACAGAATTGTCAGTGCATGGATTTCATGGATTGATGGCAACGAACCTATGATAACAGAATTCACAAGTTCAGGTGTCGTAACCTAATTTTTGGGTTACTCCCTAAAATAAAATAAAAATGACAAAAATAAAATAAAAGTGGTTTGGTGTTGTTAGAAAAATTGTGGTAAAATTTTGAATATTTTCTAAGCTGAATCATATCTTTGTTGCGCTCAAAAATGAGAAATAATACAAATTCGAGGTAAACCTTAAGTCAAAAATCATAATTATATTTTTATAAGCCAAGTTGATTTAATCATGGGCTAATTCAAAATATTATTATGTTTAAGAATTAATTTAAGGTCCAATTAAAGAATTTAATTAAGTGCAAGGACTTAATTATGCTTTAAATTGATCAAATAAATTTTATTACGGGCTTAATTGACAAAAAGTCAAATTCTTGAATTTAATTCGGGTTCAATTTAGAAGATTGGAATTTTTAGAGATCCAATTGAATTTTTTCCAAGCTAATTGTGCAAAATTAGGGGTCAAATTGAAGACAAATGAGAATTTAATGCTCAATTGAGAGTCAAATTGCACAAAACAAAAGGCAAGGACCAGAATAAAAAAGGCACGCAAATTGAAAGACAAAAACATATTTATACCTACAACCATTTTTAACAACCCATCACCCCACCGAAAGCAAGCACTACACCGTTTGCTGCACATGGCAGCCACAGTGTTTCAAACACTGTGGTATATCGGTTTTGCTATAAATAGCCATGCACAACGACGAAGAAGGGGGGCACAGAAGAGAAAAAATCTGGGGAAGAAAGATCGCCAGGAGCAATAGAAAACGGGGAAGAAACTGGCAGGAGGAAGAGGAGAACACGGGGAAGGTTCACTGTCATGAGGGGCTGAAAAACGGAGGAGCAAAAATACTGAAGAAAAGAAAAACAGAGGGGAGGTTTTAGAACAGGTGACAGAGGAGAGAAAATCGTGGAAGAAGAGAGGAGAGGCAGGAGAAACCTGCAGAAAAAGAGAGGAATTCTGGAGAGAAAAGAAGAAGAGAAACGGGGGAAATCACGCAAAATACCATTTTCATCTTCATCCCCTCAGCACTGAATTCTCTTCTTCAACTCTCGGTCTGCAACTCGGTTCTTCCTCTTTCTACAGTCCAACTCAATGGAGCTCTCTCTTTCTTGTTTTTAGAGCTCGTTAGGCAACCAAATATCACCCAAAATACCACCATAAAACCCCTCTATACACGAGCAACAGACGCGCAATCTCAGGGGAAGCACAAAACACGTTGACAGTGGAGGCTGCGTGAACCCCAGCGACTTTGGAGGCATTTTTCGGCCACCGTTGACAACGCCACCACGACAGGAATCATCACCTCGATCTCCTCTACTCAAAGGTACTAACAAAAACACGTTTCTCCACACTTGAAATTTTACTATTCATTGTCGTCCTCCTCTCCTCTGCATGCATAACGGGACGCAATTTGTGTACCCTGTGCACGTGGGGCGGGCCATAGTGAACGGGACGAGCCTCATGTTTGTCCCATGTGTCTAGAGAATATGGGCTTCCAGCCTTTTAGCCCAAAAAAGGGCTGTCAGCCCACTAGACTGACAACCCGACCCGAAAAATAAATAAATAAATAAATAATAAAAAATAAATAAAAAGAAAAAAGGGATAAAAAAATATTTTCTCTTTTAAAAAAAATCATTAAAAAAATATTTTGTTTTCTTGCATACGGCCGGATTCCAAAGCTTTTCTCATTGTATTTTTTCGTAAAAAAGTATGATACATATTTGTTTTTTCATATTTTAAAATGAAAATTTGGATATTGTAATCGGTTTACAATTATCCATCGGAAGTTGGCCAAAATGTCAAAAATGATTTAATAATTATTTTGTTTTTGCGGTGTAAAATTACATTGTAAAGTACACAACAAAAAAATTGTTTCTTTGAAAAATGCAGTGCAAAATTTTAACTTAGAAAAAAACAATCAAACAACAACGCAACTTACCTTAGGTAGGGTGCACTGGGGGTGATGCGTCTTCCCCTTACACAACAAGTCCCCTTACCTTAGATTCTCGCAGACCAATAGGTTTCTAGTGACCTTAATAGTAGGTGGCGACTCTTAATATTTATAGTCGTAATTTTTACGACCATAAACAACCCCTTTTCACTGCGTCGTTGTCCCTCGAAACAGGGGGAATGGCGGGGCGCGAAGCGCGTCCAAAAAAAAAATCATCGTCGCGACATCAGGTATGGTTGTCAGCTGCTTATGTTATTGCTTGTGCTGCAATGGTGATTGTTCCAACCCTTTCATCTTAACATGCTCCCTCAAGTTGTGATATGGTGAATGCACAACAACTAGCTTGTTCTTAAGAGTATGAAACTGGGATATTGTTAGAGGCTTGGTGAGAATATCAACAACTTGTTCTTCAGTGGGTATGTACCAAATTTTTATTTCTATGCTAAGCACTTTGTCTCTTATGTAGTGGATGTCGATTTCAATATGCTTTGGCCTAGAGTGGAAAATAGGATTGGAGGCATATTGTTTGGCTCCCAAATTGTCACACCAAATTATTGTTGGTTCATGATAGTGCATTCCAATTTCTGATAGCAGTGAGTTGATCCACATAATTTTTGTACTTACTTGAGCAAGTGCTCTGTATTCAGCTTCGGTGCTTGATCTTGCAATTGATTTTTGCTTTCTTGAACTCCAGCTGATTAATTTACCTTCAAGATAGACACGGAAGCAAGAGGTCGATTTTCGATCATCCAGAGAGCTAGCATAATCTGAATCACAAAATTTTCAACAGACAAGTTAGATGCATTGGTGAATTCGATACTTTCACCAATAGATCCAGCTAGATACCTTAGTATATGCTTGTAGGCTTGCCAGTGGTTTTGAGTTGGAGATTGCAGAAATTAACTCAATTTGTTAACTGAGAATGCAATGTAATGTCGGCTGAGTGTGAGGTATTAAAGAGCTCCTATGGTGCTTCTATAGAGAGTGATATGTTCAAAAGGTTCACTAAAGATACAACTTATTGCTTTGATTCATAGGAGTTGGACATAGATTTACATCGAGCATGTTTGTTCTTTTGAGCAGATTGATTGTGTATTTGGTTTGAGACAAGTGAATCCCATTAGGCCCCCTAGTTGTCTCAAAGCCAAGGAAGTAAGTTACTGAGCCGAGAGTCTTAAGAGCAAATTGAGAGTGAAGATAAGTGATGATGTTGTGGACCTTGTGAGAGTGATTCCCTGTGAGGATAATATCGTCAACATAAATAAGAGCAAACATTATAGCATCACCATTTCAGTAAATGAAGAGGGAAGTGTCAAAGCTGGAATTGTGAAACCCAAGATTAAGGAGCGCACTTCTCAGTTTATCAAACCAGGCACGAGGGGCCTGTTTAAGACCATAAAGAGAACGACACTTCTCAGTTTATCAAACCAGGCACTAGGAGCTTGTTTAAGACCATAAAGAGCACGACAAAGCCTGCACATAGTAGATGGATGATCTGCATTTAGGTAGCCAACAGGTTGTTACATGAATACTTCTTCATCAAGGATGCCATTGAGAAAGGCATTGTTGATGTCTATTTGTTGAAAATCCCAATTGTGGGTGACAACAAGGGTGAATATGACCCGAATGGTTGAGGGCTTAACAACAGGGCTGAAAGTCTTAAGAAAATCAATACCAGGTGTTGCACAGATCCATCAGAGTTATATTTGACTCTGAAAACCCATTTATTGTCAACCACATGCATATGGGAGTGACGTGGAACCAAATCTCAGGTATGGTTGTTTATTAAGGCATTGAATTCTTCATCCATGGCTTGCTTCTAGGATGGTATACTGAGAGCTTCCTGAACTGAGCTAGGGGTAATGGTTATGCAGGCTGGTGTTTGAGGGTTGCGAAGAAGGGATGCATTGTAGGTTTTAGGTTTGAAAATTCCTAATTTTGATCTGGTGGTCATAAAATGAAGGGAGACAGTGAATTGGATTGCATAGGGGATGGGGGAGGTGTTGTGATGTGGTGATTTGTAGAGATAGATATGGAGGGACTTGATGAGACATGTCTTGGGGGAGATGAAAAATCAAAAGGTGAGGAATGAGGACTTATAGGAGGAGCTTCAGGTGTGGGTTGTGGTGGCCTTGTATCAGCTGCAGATTGATCATGTGAAAGGTCCTGCAGAGGGTTAGATAAAGAAGAAAGCCAATGATTATAGTTGATGATGGAATTAGTGGATTGAGAATTTTGAAGGGTGTGATTGGGAAAACCAACTGCAAAAGGAAAGCCAAATTCATTAAAGGTGACACTTTAGGCTATGCAGACTCGTCCTAAGATATGTAAACATAGATAGCCTTTGTGGTTTGGACTGTATCCTATGAAAACACATTTGGTGGATCGAAAGTCCAATTTATGTTGATTATAGTCCTAGAGAAGAGGAAAACAAGCACAATCGAACACTTTCAAAAAGTTGAGATTTGGTTTGACATGAAGCAGGATGTTAATGGGAGATTTATGGTTGAGAGTGGGTATGGATAAATGATTTATGGTTGAGAGATGGAGGTGCTAAAGGCTTCCCACCGGAAATGAAGTGGTATGTTGGCTTGGGTAAGTAAGGGAAGTCTCATCTTTATTATATGTCTATGTTTCCTTTCATATTTTCTATTTTGAGGGTGAGTGTGAGGACATGGATGTCTGAAATGAATTCCTACAGAGACTAAAATGGGTGCAAGGCTTCGGTATTCTCCCCCCAGTCTGATTGCAGTGTTTTGATTTTACTATCAAATTTTATTTCAACAATTTTTTGAAATTGAATAAAGGTTTCTTTCACCTCAGATTTTAATTTTAAGGGAAAGATTTAGGTAAAATTACTGAATTCATCCACAAATTAAACATAATATTGATAGCCATCTTTTGAGAGAGTAGGAGAGGGACCCCATACATTTGAATGTATTAACTCAAGAGGTTTATGAATGGTGGTGAGAGATGAGCTATAATGTTTATGTTTTGACTTACCTATATGACATGTATCACAGAATGCAGTACTCATTGTGGGAAGAAATTTTTCATGATTTAGCATATGTCTCATTACATCGATGCTTGGATGACCAAGCCTCATGTGCCATAGATTAGGCTTGGAAAATTGAGATGATTTAGCAAATAAAGACTGAATACGTGACTGAAAACAAACTAACACTGTTGGTCTTTTTGAAACTGAATTGAACTGAAAATTTTTGAGTGCTGCATATTAAGATTAGTTCATTTTATAATTCAATTTAAATTACACATAAAAAATAAAATATAAATTGTGAAAGGACTTGCATTAATCAACTAACAAAAATAAATAGTTAATTTTATATCTCTAAAAAGAAGAAAACATGAGTTGAAAATCTATCCCCTCATTACTGTCATTATCATTACTATAACAGTTACAATTATTATTATTAACATTACTTTTCAAACAGTGAAAATCATTAGGTTGCCTTGAAGAATTAAAAAAAAAGTAAAATATTTTGTCCAAAAAACAATAAAATATCACTAAAATTATCATTATTATTGTGCAAACAAAAAAAATCATAAAATCATCTGATCTGAAAATAAGATAAAAATAACATAAAACAATAAAAGAACAAAAGAGAAAAATAGAGCAATATTAATTTTAAAATGATCACCAAATTAAAATTTCTAAATTAAACCGAATAAAAATAAATACCCAATAAAAAATAAAATGAAAAAAAATATCAAAACAAAAACCAAAGTATAAATGAATGAATACGAATAAAAAATAAAAATTCAAGAAAGATAAAAAAAAGGAACCAATACTAATTAAAAAATTAAAAGAATAAGTTACAAAATAAAAAACAATATATATAATTAATTCCAATTGAATAACAAAACCGCAACAAATCAAAACCTTAAGAACGAAAAACAATAAAAGAATTTTTAAAAATAAAATAACAAAAAATATACAAAATATAAAAGGACAAAAAATAAACATTGTCCAAGAAGGACAAAAAAACCAAAGGAATCAATACGAAAATAATATAAAATAATAAGTCCCAAAATGAAAAAAAATAATTAAAATTGAAGGATACAAATGAGACAAATCAAATTTTTGGGACCAAAAAATAATAGAGGAATTTTAAAAAATCAATAAACTAAACAAATTAAAAGAATAAGGACCAAACTGAAAAGTAGCATATAAGACCAATTTTAATTAGGGGACACAATTTGAACAAATTCAAACTTGCATACCAAAATTATTAAAGGAAACAAAAAAAACTGAAAATCAAAAGATAAAGGACCGAAATGAAACTTACCGTATATAATCAATTTCAATTAAAGGGCATAATTGAAAATAATCGAAAGTTCCATTGAAAAACAGTAATATATGAGGGACCGTTGCTCACTTCAACGGTGGGAGGAGAGAGAAAAGATGGGGAGAAGAAAAACCATCCACTGGAGATTACACGATTACATTCGGTTTACACGCGCCACTGGTGGAGGTATAGGAAATGGAGGTTAATCATATGAGACGATGAAAGAACAGATTTGATGGACGAATGACACCGCACGCGCCACCTGAAAGGCGCAAGTGGGCGGAACACTGCAGGCACGTCTTGACGACGCGCTTGCAGTGTTCTGGAAAAAAAATAAAAAAATTGGTCAATTACCCATATACCTTTGGACCCATTGGTATTTACGAAAAACACGAGGGTGAAAGTACTTCACTACCCTCCGCTCCAAGCGACGTGTTTTGTTGTTTAGGGGGCTAGGGGAGTCATTTCACTATGCAACAAATTTGGAAATTTCATCCGTGTCCCAAGGAAAATCCGAAAATACCCCCAAACTTGAAGGTTAAAAATTTTCTATCCTGGGGGTAAATTGGTCATTTCATTGTAACAATGAATAGTGAATTGAGTCTAGGTGAACAATAGAAATTTGCACAGTGAAAGGCCTACGCTTTTTATATTTTAGTTAATTTGAAGACATTATATGATGTGTTAATTGTTTTTTAATAAATAAATAATATATTTTAAATAAAAAATATTACCACGGTGCTATATTTGCTCCGAGAAGTTTTTGGCTGAGTGGATGTTGAGCGCGGTACAGTTGGAGAGGCTGGATTATTGGAATTGTGGAATAGGTTCGCGTGAGAGGGTGTGTCGTTCATAAAACCGGGACAAAACGGTGTCGTTTTCGTCCCGATTTTAATTATGATCCGTTTCAGAAATTCTGGCCTAATTCCAGCCGGAACACCTCGGTTCTGTTCCGGGCGTTCCGTTCTGGATTCATCAAAACAACGCCGTTTAATGTATCTTTTAAAAAAACTTAAACCTCTTTCAGAAAACCATGAAAAAAGATCAGATTTTTGAAGAACATGATGCAGGACTTGAAAAGAGGTTGCTTTGATGTCGAAGGCTGAAGCTTAGGAGGTGCAGGAGCAATTGTGAAGCAACTGTGATTATTTATAGAGTGTTCTGGGTTAATGTTGACCGAAGGATGTATATGTTGCGGCGGATGATGAGGAAGCGAGGGTTAGAAGATAGTCGACAGTGTCGGTAGGGTTTTATAACGCGCGCTTCCGAAAAATGGGTCTAAATATCACGGGCAGACCAATTTGTAGCCCGTTCATCTAGGGCTTAGCTTATTATGTATATTTATAAACAGGTCTTGAACAAGATCTTTTTTTTTAAGAAAAATACTTTAAGTTTTATTTCAATTAATAATAGAGCATAACTAGTTTTGAAATTTTAGAGATGTTTCTAATTTTGAGATCATATTTTTTTGACTTTGTGTTTGTATTGTATAATTTAAAGTTAATTTATCTTGAATTTTAATTATACTTGTTAAATTAATATTTTTTTCATATATATATATATATATATGAACATTACGATACCGAAATGGCACGCCGGAACGCTCCGAAACCGGAACGTTCCGTTCCAATCGAAAAACCAGAACGACGACCGGAACGGTATTGACAAGTGTGTACAAGTCCTAAAGTTATGATAACATAGTATTTTTTTGTCCTTTCTTTGGAAATAGATCAACTACCCCTGTAGGTTCAATCACTACCAATTAGTCCTTATATTTTCTAATCCATTTTTAACTTGTCCTCGAGATTCCATAGTTGTCACAATGTATTACTTTTCATTTCACTAATAAAAACCCTTATTCCCCATCAATTTTTGTTATTTTTTCACCGTGACAATAACAAAATCATTGTCGGTTTTGCAAAGATTTCCACATGCATTGTATAGATACGGATAATATATCTTAAACTTAATAAGGTGAAATATTAAAAACAAATAATAATATTTTATTATTATTATTATTATTTAAATTATTTAGAGATTAATTATTATTTAAAAGTATTTAAACTAAATAACATAAAGAAAAAGAGAGATGATATTAATTAAAAATTACAATGACAGTGTATCCCCTCATAATACATATTTTTTAGGCATGATTTTAAACAATTATTTTCTCAAGGACTAGAATTAAAAATATAACAACTCTAGAGACCATGGTAGCGTGTAGGATAATTTGGTCAGCGTGCTCCATTCATACTCAACACAGTGTGCGGACGTATCGTAAATTCATAATGCCTAATGAGCGCGGGGTGGCTGTTCATGGGTTTTTTAATTTATTTTATTTTTAATCTTTTTTCTCTCATTTCCTTAAAACTCGCGTTAATCATTTAGAAATTCAAGAGTTATCTTCTAATTTATTAGTATTTCAATAATAAAATTAAATTCTTATCACTGATTTTTGTGTGTGTAAAAAAAATAATTTATTTTTAATCTCATCCTTAAAGTGTGATATTTATATTGTCCAGCTTTTCTCTAGTTTTTTTATACTTCCATTAATTTTTTTTTGTAATATCAATATTCGATCAAAAAAATATCAGTTATCCTCTAGTATACTTTTTTTATTTTTATTATTTTTATTTTTATTTTTATTTTTTCATCATTTTGTATGATTATTTTTTTTTAATTTTCTCTTTCATATTTGATTTGATTGGTGAGGAACTAATCTATGTGTTTTTTTAGATGTGGTACTTTTAATCTAGTGATCTTGATTATATTTTAAAAGGTTAACACACATTAATATATATATATTAGTATTTAATATTATGTTTTTTAAATAAAAGCAAGATTCATCATTTGTTTGTATTACTGTAGGGTTATCATAATCTCATAACCCGAAACACGAGTTTGACTCCTCCTTTTTACTAGGTCTTCAATGTTTTTATTCTCTCTTAAATTGATCTTCATTGTTTTCCTTTTTTTTTTTGTTGTTATTCCAATGACATGATTTTGGACGCTAATTTAGCCATCCTACTTGGTTTTAATTTATGTTTTAGATAATTGTTCGTATCATTTTATATTTACATTGTTGTTAATTATTTTTTGTGATTTATTTTTATTTTTTATCAAGTTATTTCATTCTTACTACATGAATTACAAGTTTGTTAATCTAATTTAGATTGATACAAGCCGATTTGTCCTCTCAGCTGAGCTTTTTTTATCTATATATAAAATTGATTAATTTTATAAATGTTGTCATACGCTCACGCGGCGTCCGGAGGGATCCTGGCTCGCATGTGGAGTTGATGAGGAGTCGCGTAAAGGCTTTATATAGTAAGCGTTGTAAAGTAAAATAAAGAAAATAAAATAAATTAGATTGGAATGGTGGAGATGATCTTATTATGATGGGTGACCTACACAAATAAAAGAAATTAGAAAAGAGAGTCTCGATAGTGACTGGATGACTTACAGGGTCCGATTATGACGGGTGACTCGCCTGAGTTAGAAGAGTCTCGATAGTGACGGATGACTTACCCGGTCCGATTATGACGGGTGACTCGCCCGAGTTAGAAGAGTCTCGATAGTGACGGATGACTTACCCGGTCCGATTATGACGGGTGACTCGCCTGGATGAAAGAGTCTCGATAGTGACGAATGACTTACCGAGTCTCGATTATGACGGGTGACTCGCCTGAGTTAGAAGAGTCTCGATAGTGACGGATGACTTACCCGGTCCGATTATGACGGGTGACTCTGCTCGAGTTAGAAGAGTCTCAATAGTGACGGATGACTTACCCGGTCGATTATGACGGGTGACTCTGCCTGGATGAAAGAGTCTCGATAGTGACGGATGACTTACCCGGTCCGATTATGATCGGTGACCTACCCAAGTTGAAAGAGTCTCGATAGTGACGGATGACTTACCCGGATTCGATTATGACGGGTGACCTACCGAATGAAAGATGGAAGGGTCTCATTTTTCTAGGTGACCTACCGGATGGAAGATGGAAGGGTCTCATTTTACTGGTGACCTACCCGGATGGAAGATTGGGTCTCATTTTTCTAGGTGACCTACCGGATTGAAGATGGAGGGGTCTCATTTTTACTGGTGACCTACCCGGATGGAAGATTGGGGTCTCATTTTTCTGGGTGACCTACCCGACTGGAAGATGGAGGGGTCTCATTTTTACGGGTGACCTACCCGGATGGAAGATGAAAGGGTCTCATTTTTACGGGTGACCTACCCGGATGGAATATGGAAGGGTCTCGGGTGACCTACCCGGCTGGAAGATTGGGTCTTATTTTTCCGGGTAACCTACCCGATCGGAAGATGGAGAGGTCTCATTTTTATGAGTGACCTACCCGGATGGAAGATGGAGGGTCTCATTTTTACGGGTGACCTACCCTGATGGAAGATGGTGAAAAATGGAGTCTCATTATTATGGGTGACCTGCTCAGATGAAAGATGATGAAAACGGGGATGCAATGCATGATGATGCATGTATACTTACCTGAGAAATATGGGTCCCCTTTCTCTGATGCTCCATTGTCGTAGAATTTCTTTGCCCAGCCTCCAGAGCTTTGTTATCATTCATTCACCAAGTCTCAAGCGCATTGATTCTTCTGGCCTATCTGCGATGATCTCTGCTCTCAATGCTTATCAAGTTTAACATTGCCCCCAGGTGTGGTATTGTTTGATTCACTGTGAAGGAGTGTAACCAACCATCCATCTTCTTGGATTCTCTCAATAACGACTCTGCTTTTGCGTGTGTTTGCTAACAATCATTGCAAAGCTTGCTAATGCTGATCTCATCTTCGGTTGTCGATCAGTTAATTAATTTTCTTCATCAATTGAATCATGTTTCTCTTGTAGTATGTCATCATCAACCTTCATGGAATTTTCAAGTCATCCGTAAATGCATCCAAAACTTATCGGTGCATGCTCCATGCTATCATCAATAAATTTCTCTTAGCTTGTGAGAAGAGATGTAATGCTACTATCACCCACATTCATGCGATGAATCTTGCCTTGAGCTGATGCAACTGTTCCGGCCATGCAATTTGAAACTCTTCGTCATAGACTCAATTTCTTCTAAACAAATCCTTTTTGTTTGCAAAGAAATATGATATTGTCATTAACAAGGTTTTTTCTGTCTCCCATATTCATGCGGTGAACTGAACCTTAAGTCGACTAGCTTCGCAACAATTATCTCATGATCAACCTTTATGGCCTGTATACTCTTCAATATTTATCAAAATGCAACCATGCAACAATATCTTTAGAGACAAACGAATCTGCGAGTAAGACAATATTTCTGAAATCTGAAGGTGCCTTTCAAATGCAATCTTTTTCTCAATCACTGTTGGAGCTTATCAAACCATCACTCTCTATTAAGCCATGTTGCCCTGAGTTGAATCCGTTGGTGCTCATTGATGAATTTCACTAAATCAATCATTTGCTTTTACTTCTTTGCCCCCAAGCTGATTTGAAATTATTTGCATTCCTATCAAGATCCACATTCTGGCCTCTAACTGATGAGCATTCCGATCATAACCGAGAATTGTCAATGTCAAGGATTCTTCAAATCCGATCAACATATCCTCCCAATCTTTCTTGTTCTAGAATTAAGTCACCGATTTCAAAGATCATGTGCTTCCAAAGTCTAATCATTGCAATAAAATCAAAAAGATGCCATTTGTTGAAAATCAAATTCATTTGGTCAAATACCCAACACACGATATCCAATAAATGCAGACTGAAAATATTTTGTATTTTACAAACAAGTAATTGACTCATTGTAAGATTGAAAGGGTCTTTTATGGTTTTGGGTTTCAATTCTAATCTCAGATTTTGGGGTATGTCCTTTGATGGTACATGATGAAGTGATGATTTGTGGTTTTCAAACATTTAGAGCTGAGTAAAAACTTGAAGTTCAGTTGAAAAATTTGTCTCATCTTTCAGTACTTACCTTATCAATATGCATAACAACTTGCAATTTTTTCATGAAATTATAACCCTTATGGAAAAACTCTAACAAATTTTGAGAGCGCCACTTATCAGTTAAAATTGCTCGCTTGATCAATAAGGACTTTTACAAGCATGTAATGAGGCTATGGTTCATGGCTATAAAAGAAAGGGATATTCATAGGCTCAAAAAAGTGTTTAAGGGTTTCAAAGACCTAGGATCACCATCATCTAGTCAACTCTTTTCTCTTGTTGTCCTTGTAGAAGAGACTACATCAAAATACGTTAATTATCTTAACGTGATTTTTTATCAATCAACCAATGCTTTAAGAATCTCTACAACCATGTCATTCCTTTCATTGACAATCTCAAACTTAGAAGGGGAATACTAAAACTCGAATAATATTTTGTCATCAAATGTTATTTCATTTCTTGTTGCATTCAAGAGTCTAACAAAACAATTATACACAATCTTCTTTTAATGAATAACTTATCTTGAAGACTCAAAAATCTTAATAACATCTCTTCCCTCATGAGGATTGACCACAAATACTAAACGGACATAGCATAGTTCAATATTCTTTTTTTTTTGAACTTGTCCTTAGCATTGACTCTTTGTTTTTGTCATATCCTATCCCAATTTGATTGTTCCCAATTTTGGGTTTTCATTCATGAGCATTCCCCCATCTGTTGATTCTAAATGTTGTCACTGTACCCTCAAACTACAAATCTCTTATTGTCCCTTATTGTACTTGCCTCCAGTGTATTTGCCCCCTAGTGTGAGGGTGTGATCCATGTCGGGTGTTTCAAAAAATTATAATATCAGGCTCAAATTGGGATTAACAAGGGATACATATTTCAAGAATAGTGAAGGAAATAAACAAGGATGACCTTTTATCATTTCAAGCAAAATTGGTTTTAACTGATAAATTTTGACCTCGTCCAATGTAATGATTTGGATATGCAAGAGTCATGATTCATGGGTCCATAAGTACCAAATCCATTACATGTCAATATGCATACTAATAAAGCTTAGTACTATGATGTGGTTCAAAAACTCGGTGTATGGGCTCAAAAATTGTTCAGTCACCTGGTATTGGTCCTCATGTCTTTTAACAAAAGTTGGATCAATTTTGCAATCAAAATACTTTCAAAAATGAGAACTTCAAATTTTGCATGTTGGAGTTTGATCAAAATATTTTGTCAAAAATAAGAATGTCAAACATCTTTTGATTTCAAGACAACAAAAAGACAAGGAAAACACATGCTTCAATGAAAATGATGATTTACCCCAAAACAAAGTGATAGCCGATGAAATTTATGAGAAAGTTACTCGACAATGTGACCCTTTTCTCGGACTCTCCAAACAATCGCTTCGTATTGTCATCTGCTCATTGATCTCGCTTATGCTCGCGATGATTTATTACTAATACTCGCTGATGACAACATCCTCCACAAAACTTGACTTGCCTTTCGATTAACTTTCACACTTCATCACCGATATTCGGCAATCTGTTCATCTCTCATCCGGATTATGTCGCAAAAGAAAGTTTTTTCACTCCACCGCACTCCTCATTGGACATAAAAATAGATCGAGCTAGGAAGCACTTTTGTCGTAACACCAAAGTGCGCAAATCATTTAAAAAATCATCATACACTCGAAAAGACTCTTCTGGCAGAAATTTCGCTTCTTCGAGCAATGTAATCTTGCAGTGCCCATACTTTAACTTCTCAGACACCGGATCAAATTCAACAGTATCATGTTATGTCTTCTCTCTCAAGATATTCATCTTCGCTTTAATAGATAAAATTGTGCTCAAAATGACATGGTCTTACGTGCATGGCGGCATAAAACTTTCCGATTTGATAAGGCCGCAATAACTCCATCCGATCCGGGAGAAATCAATTTGATACTTTAAACAGCAGACAACTTCTTTCATCGATGTTTGCTTTCCGAAAATGGACTACTCGCACTCTTTCAAAAGAAAACATGAATTTCCACAATCCCAATTGATGATTGCACTAACTGATCTTCGATCGATGCTTGCTTCCGAAAATGGATTGCTCGCACTTCCTCAAAAGAAAACCTGAATTTCCACAATCCCCATTGATGATTGCACTAACACTCTCCAAATAATATCTGGGCATATGTCCCACTTGATTTCACTAGAGAGTAGAGACCTTTGTTGTGGGCTTGCGGAAGAAACATGAAGGATGACTTTGTATCGAACCGGTTCTTCTCAACGAATGTCAAATGTCCAATGGCCCTTGACTCTTAGGAGGATGACAAATTGAGGGACCCCTATTTCAAAATTATGGAGATGCATGTTGAAATGCATATGCATGTTTTTTTTTGACAAACTTGCCCTTTAAAGAGCGACACGTGGAATGCATGTTAAAATGTATGTGCATGTTTCTTGTTTTTTTTCTACGGGCTCGACCCTCAAGGAAGGACGTGCGATCGTAATAATTGCATGACAAACAAAAACAATGGGAATGCGTGCGGAAATGTATATGCATGCTGACTTTTTTTTTTTACTCCTTCGAGAAAAGACACGTGATCATAAAAATCACATGTTAAACAAAAACAATGGGAATGCGTGCAAAAATGTATATGCATGCTGGCTTTTTTTTTTTACTCCTTCGAGAAATGACACGCGATCATAAAAATTACATGATAAACAAAAACTTGTGAGAATGCATCTTGAAAAGCATATGATTTTTTTTAGGAGTGACACTTGATTGTAACAATTACATGATAAACAAAAACTATGGGAATGCATATGCAATTTTTTTTTTTTACAAACTCGTCTTTCGAGAAGTGACACATGCTTTTAACAATTATATGATATACAAAAACTATGGGCATGCATGTAATTTTTTTTTTTTTTTACAAACTCGTCTTTGGAGAAGTGACACATGCTTGTAACAACAGTATGATACACAAAAACTATAGGAATGCGTAAAAATGCATATGCAATTTTTTTTTTGACAAACTCGTCTTTCGAGGAGTGACACATGCTTGTAACAATTGTATAATACACAAAAATTGGATTTTTGCGTAAACCCAACAATGCAAATTTCCTAAGCGATGATTACTGTGTCACTTAAAAACTCTTGAATTTAAATCGCCTCGAGAAGAGTTTGAATTAATGCAAAACAGAATGAAGGTAGCACACACCCTAATGATTGGTTCTAATCTTTACAAAACAAATGATGACTTTGCTACTTTAGGCTCTAAACAAGGCCTCTTGCTGTCCCAGTGATCACCCTCGTAAAGACAACATGGGGTCTTAGCAGATAATGGGATGCTACGTATACCAATCACTACCATCTAAGCTCTCAGTGACGAGTTGGGGTTTACACAACAAATGATGAGTTTGCTACTTTTGGCTCTAAACAGGGTCTCTTGCTGTCCCAGTGATCACCCTCGTAAAGGCAACATGGGGTCTTAGCAGATAATGGGATGGTACGTATACCAATCACTATCATCTAAGCTCTCAGCGAAGAGTTGGGGTTTACACAACAAATGATAAGTTTGCTACTTTTGGCTCTAAACAGCGTCTCTTGTTGTCCAGTGATCACCCTCGTAAAGGCAATATGGGGTCTTAGCAGATAATGGGATGGTACGTATACCAATCACTACCATCTAAGCTCTCAGCGAAGAGTTGGGGTTTACACAAACTTCAACCTTGACTCAAGTCATAGGTAAGCTGCTAGTCCCCCACGTAACTTAAAGTTGCACACCACAATGATGTAACTCAAATAGATTAAAAATGATGAGTTTGCTACTTTTTGGCTCTAAACAGGGTCTCTTGTTGTCTCGGTGATCACCCTCGTAAAGGCAATATGGGGTCTTAGCATATAATGGGATGGTACGTATACCAATCACTACCATCTAAGCTCTCAGCGAAGAGGTGGAGTTTACACAACAAATGATGAGTTTGCTACTTTTGGCTCTAAATAGGGTCTCTTGCTTGTCCCAGTGATCACCTTCAGTAAAGGCAATATAAGGTCTTAGCGAGATAATGGGATGGTACGTATACCAATCATTACCATTTAAGCTCTCGCGAAGAGTTGGGGTTTACACAAACTTCAACATTGACTCAAGTCATAGGTAAGTCGCTAGTCCCCACCTAACTTAAAGTTGCACACCACAATGATGTAACTCAAATAGATTAACAATGCATGGATATATATACATATGCACGAATTAAAAATGCCAAGAAAGCTTGCTAAAAATAAACACACATAGAATTCACACAAATTGAAACAAATAAATCACATCAAAATATTCCAAGCTTAGTCCAATATTTTTTCAGAAAAAATACCTTCCCCAGTGGAGTCGCCATTCTGTCGCACGTCCCTGCGCGGCGTCCCGGGAGGGATCCTAGCTCTCGCATGTGGAGTTGATGAGGAGTCACCACCTTGCTGTTGAGGGTCGCTAGTAACACCCGATTTGTACTGGTCTGCTCAGAGATTCAAAGGCAAAGGATTGGTTGCGTAAAGGGAAGGTATTAGCACCCCTAATATGTCTTACCTGAGGTAAGCTGCATTGTCTATTTAGATGTGATTTAAAATGTTTCAATAAGTCAGTATTTATTCATAAAAAATGTTACAATTAAAAAAAGAAATCGAAAAATCCAATAAATTTTATTGATTATTATTATTATCGCTGAATATTTTAGATAATAACCTTTTGGAATTTATTTATCCAAACACCGAAAAGTAAATAATAGCGTACTATTCCCGCCGAATATTTTGGGTATAAACCTTTAAGATTTATTTATCCGAATATTAGCAATAAATAATAAATTCCTAAAAAAGATTTTTATGCTTTTGAAATATTAGTTTTGAATTTTTACAAAGAAAACACATTTTTATTTCATTTTTATATATTTCTTTTTCTTAACAAAACAACATAATATGGAATAAATAAAACAACACACACCCACACAATCTTTTTTTGTTCCCTTTTCATCACATTTAAAAACAGAATACAACTCACACACACATTGTCTTTTTTTCTTTTTCATTACACTTTCTAAAAATAATTAGAAATACAATAACAGTTCAAATAAACACATGAATATAAAAGAAAATTACAAAAAAGGGCCTTAGGGAGCATTTTTGGAGCAATGGCCGCAGGAGAAGGATTGTGGCGCGTCTGCCCACGCGCCGCCATCACTGGCCGGCTGGACAAAGGGCAAACGGATCGGACTCTTCTCTTCAACCTCTCGCCGGTGATGGCCTTCCGGCAACCTGCAAAACAACAATGAACAGCAAACAAGACCCACAAAAAAAAAATCAAAAGTCTCTTCAGATCTGCCCTTCTTCTTCTTCTTCCTCTTCCTCTATTTTCTCTCTTCTCTCTCTCTGTTTTCCTCTTCTTCTCGCCGGCGTGGAGCTCATAGTGACCTGCAAAATACAAGATAAACCAAAACAAGCATAAAATCAAAAAAACCAACGTCTCGGCTTCCTCTTCCCTCCGGATATGCATTTTTCTTCTTGGTTTATTTTCTCCTCTGTCTTCAAATAGCTGAGGGCGCTGTGGAGGAGGTTGTCGCCGGTCAGAGCTGATGGTGGTTGCTGGGGCCGTGTAAATCTTCCATTTTTCTCTTTCCCTCCGGTGGTGGCTTTCAATGGCCATCTGCAAAACAAACCCAAAGCACAAAAACACAAACACAAATCAATCGGTTCTCCTCTTCTTCAAATCTCGGGTTTGTTCTTCTTCTTCAAGGCTGGTGGGCTGCTGTGTAGGAAAGAGAATGGTGGTTGGCTGGTGGCTTGAGCGAAGGGAAGAGAAAGAGAGCAAGGGAAATGGGGAAAATGGTGACTGGAGACAGAGAGGACTTTGGCTTCGGATGACTGGCCGGAGGGAACTGGAGGGGAAGGAGAGTGAGACCGTGGCTGAGAGGTTGTCATGGTGTTTGGGCCGCAAACTTGAGGGAAGGTTGGTGAGAGTGGGGCTGTCGGCTGGAGAGGGAAAGTGAAGGGGCTGACCGGAGAGGAAAATGGAAGGGAAATGGGTAAAGTGAGAAGGAGTGTGGGTCAAAAATGGGGAAGAGAAGAGGGGACTGAACGGAGGGGCTGGCCAGGAGAGAAAATGAAATTGTTGTGGTGGTTGGGTTTAGTGGAGATGGGGTCTGTCTTGTGGAGAGACGGGAGACAGAGGCTGATCGGAGGAGAAATGGAAGTGAGAAGACAAGAAGAAGGGCTATGGGGAGGGGCTGCAGCGCGTTAAGGGCCAGCGACTGCAGCCCCTTTGGGGAGAAGGAGATGTTTTAGGGTTTTTTAGGGTTTTTGAATGAGGTGTAATTTTTTTTTTGGTCCCTCTTTCTGGTGGCCATGCCTTTTATTTATAGAGATTTTAAAAGACAAAAATTCTAAGTCAGCCCTTAACTGTTAAAATCTCAATTTATTCAATTTTGCCTCTATAACAAGATCTTTTGGATTTTTGTCTTTTTTTTATTTTCTTTATTATTATTATTTTATTTTTTTCTGAAACATAAAAATAAGTGAGTCAAAAATTGGGTAGCAACAAATGTTGTATTTTGTTATTTTAATATTTAATTAGTAAAATTGTAATTGATAAAATTTGTTAAAAATGGTTTTTTCAACCAAAAAGTGATTGAATATTGGTATTGCAAAAAAAACTTTTGATAAAATTTGTTAAAAAAATTGCTAAGAAAGTGAAATGATTTATTAGAAATTTGTTGTTACGGATACTCTGGTTAAAAAAAACAAAAAAAGAAACCCGGTTACAAAAGAATAACTTACTTGGATACCACGGTTACTAAAAAAAAAACATGTGAAAAAGGTCACCATTTCTTAAAAGAAAAAAAGAGAGTCTAAAATATAAATTTAAATTCAAAGCGAAAGTTTTTTTTATAATATTTATTCATATTATTATTATATTAAATATATTTTAGAATACCGAAATTAAATTTTTTTTGCAAGAACTCGTAGATCATTGTTTTCTCTTTATACATATTTTTAGGCGATAATATTCAATAAATATTAAACACATATACTTAGTCTCACATATTATATAGTGTGATCGAAATGGGAAGTGATTCTTATATTTTTTTTAATTGTAGATAACCTAGATAAATTTGTAAAATAAAAATGATGAGTTGACTTTTTTTCTCTAGTAATATTAGATCTGACACATTATAAATAAAAATATTGTAATTTTTTTCAAAAGAAATATAAATTTTTTGCGTACTATAATTACTTATTTGCCGTCTAAAAAGAATAGTATAGTCGAAACGGAAAGTGCCTCGTATATTTTTTTAATTGTAGATAATCTAGGCAAATTTGTTTACCTTTTGTTTTTTGGAGTTGTATTTTTTTCACAGTAATATTACATCTTAAATATTAAAAATCCAATTTATTTTAAGAAATAAACTTGAACAAAAGAGCACAAAATTAAAATTCAAAGCTAATTTTTTTATAAGATTTATTCATCATATTATTATATTAAATGTATATAAGAATGCTGATATTAATTTTTTTCCTGCAAAAAATACGAGGTCATATTTTTTTTCTCTTTATATATTTTTAAACGATAATATGTAATAAATATTAAAACATATAATAATGACTTGTTTGCCGTTTAAAAGAAACAGTTTAATTGAGACAAAAGTGACTTGTATTGTTTTTTAATTGTAGATAAATTATTTATATTTTATCATTTTTTATAAAAACAATTATAGCAAGAATTTTTTTTATGATTTTATAGAATGTATTCATCATATTATTATATTAAAATTTATTTGAGAATGTTGATAGCAATTATTTTGTTTAAAAAAAAGCGTAAGTCATTTGTTATTTTATTATTATTAGTATTATTATTATTTTCATTATTAAATGTATTTGAGAATGTTGATAGCAATTATTATTATTATTATTATTATTATTATTATTATTATGAATGAAAGTAGTAGAAATAAATGAAAGAGTAAAAAAAAATTAAGGGAAATCTAAGACCAGGCAAATAGAAAACAAATTCAAAATAAAAATTATTAGGAAAAACGTAGCAATTATTTGATAAACATTTAAAAATTAAAAATTTAAGGGCTAAATTGAAAATGAACTAAACAGGGATTTAAATCATAAATGAAAAGTAAGGGCTGAAATGAAAATCACATTTATTATCAATTTCAATTCAAGGACAAAATTGAAAAAAATTAAACTTGTGTACCGAATTTATTGACCTATTTCGAGCCAATCCGGAAATAAAAACTTGCAAGACTGAAGTGAAAGGTGCACATTCAATTAATTTCAACCTGAAGGACCCAATCGAACCAAATTAAAACTACTGTAACAAAAATGAGGGCTCAAAAACAAATTGCAATTTGAGGAACCGAAGTGCAAAATGCAAAAACATAGGGGCCTTTCTTGCACTTTTACGTGCAGGAGAGAGAGAGAGAGAGAGAGAAACGTTGCCACCGTCTTCAACCGTCCGCCTTGCCTTCCACGCATATCGTCCGTTGACACGCGCCGACTTGGGAGGAAGAAGACTCTGAGGCGCACCCATTACAACGGCGGTAGCCCATCTCCGATCACAGTATGACGACACACACGCCGCCTCAACAGGGCGTGCGACGGAAAACTTTCTGGCGCATGGAGATGACGCTCTGACAACCACCCAAAGAAATAATAAAAAAATAGTTTCAATTACCAACATGCCCCTTTACCCAAAACGCCTTTTTGTCTTATTAAGGGCTAGAACCGTATTTAGTCACTTTTGAAAATATAATTAAATAAGCGGATGACCGGCTGGGCCGACCGAACAGGTCCAGTTCAATTTGTGCAATGACAACGCAACCCCCCGGTCTGGCGGTGTTTTTTGTTGTTTTCGGGTTTTTTTTCGTGAATTCACTGTTCCCAACCGGAAAAAAAAGAGTGGACGAACTCGCGCGACGCACGGACAACAAATGTCCAGTCCACAATGCTTTTGAGCTCTTTTGGCTCTTTTGTTAATGTTAATGTTTTTATTTTTTTTAATCTAATTTTCCCTCTTTTTTTGTATCCAGTTGAATTAGAATTGAGTTACAATGTTAAATGTTTTTTGAAAAATGGCATTTTTTTTATCATAACCATTATTTTTAAATTTTAATTCAATTAATATTTTTTTTCTCTATCTAATTAAAATAAAATCAATTTATTAATCCTAAACATTAAGAGGATATTAGTGTTTGCAACTCCCACTCTGCTGGTGACCTACTTGGGAGTGCCCCTGTACCAAGCTAACGGCTAGAGACTGCAGCCCCTCGATTGAAAGAATCACGACCCGAATTAAACTTTGGACGTCGGCCACCCTCTCATATTCGGGAGTGGACAACTATGTTCATGATCCCAACTAAGTTCTATCAAGAGAATCCTTAGACGGAGAGGGCTCTTAGAGTGACCAGCCCTGGCAGATGAAGAAGCCTTCTAGCCTGAGATGGATCTCGGCTAGGGTATATGGGCTGAAGCCTGCTGAAGGTCCAGAAGAGGGCCGGAATGATAGTATAGAGATTGCTCTATGTTGGGCTCAAGGCACAGAGCATTCTGTAAGCCCATAAAGGCAGTCGGCTGGAAGCCCTCGAGAGGGCCACCTTTTTTTTTATATATATACATCTTAAATATTCCAAAAAAAATAATCGTTATTTGTGTTTAATATGTTCATGACACATATTATTATTATTATTTTAAAAAATCTGGCTTTGTGCGGGTCCACGAATCCTGTAAATACAATAAAATAACCAGGCCTACTTCAAATTTACGAGTTATGACATGCAACTAAAAGTCCTTACTTGACCTGTTGGACTTGAGATTTGTAAATTGTTGTCGGTATCGGTCTGCTTTACTTTTTCCTCTTTTTTGTTTCTTCTCTCTTACTAATTTGAAAGATCACTTCCATTTCCTCATTCCCCTTTTCTAGCCTTTTAATCTAAAATAGATAACAGCAAGAGAAATCCTATCTTCTTTCGCTGAAGTCAACATCCAAAATCAATGGGTTCTGAAGGTTCGAGCGTTGTCGGTAAGCTTACTGTTTCAAGACCCAAAAAAATCCCAAATTTCCTTGTTTAGATTAAAATTGTATTCTTCTTCTTAGCAGGTTAGCATCCTTGTTTTTTTGTGTTTCTTTGCACTTTGCAGTGTTGGAGTGTTTGATTTGGATTTTTGCTTTGTGCTTTACAATTGGTTAGGGTTTTTGAGTTATGATTGAAGATGATCAGTTTCTGAGTTAAAATTCGTGATGATCTGTTGTTTCTCTTAGAATTTCTTATAAAGCTTTCCGAATTGGGGGTGCTGGACTAGTTTAACATCTACTGTTTTCTGGCCAATTTGTTTTCTTTTACTGCATTTATATCCTCCTCTGATCACTCAGCATAAATAAATTCTCTTGAAGTTGGTTTTCTGCCTTTGAAGGTTATTTTCTCCACTCCTTTACGTGATAAAATATGAATGCAATGTGGAATGTAGAATGTACTGTTATAGAGGGAGCAAATGCGTAAAACAAGCAGGCGCCTGCACTTGAGTTAGTTGTGCATTTTGTGATTTTACTAATCATGACCAAAGGCAATCTTTCCATCCTTTTGGTTTACAATTAGAGAGTAATTTTAAAATGAGGGCGCAATATGTGTGCAATGGCAGAGGTTAGAAGACGGTATTGGTAGATGTTGAATTCAAGGAGATCTGACTTAGGAGCCCCTCAAACAGCTGTATTCATTTGCTGATTTGCGCAATGATGCAAATGTCTCTAGAGTGGAAAAATGAAATCCTGCTTATGTTTAGTGAATCAAGTGACTTCATGGTAAAAAATATTACCGATGAAATACCTCATATTTTTGCCCCATCATTTTCCTTGCATGTCAGCAAATCCTCATCAGCAACAACTTTCTCTGTCTGGTCTTAGTGCTTTTCTGATGTAGCAAGGCTTATTTAGGCTGATGAAGGGTGGAAGGGAGATTTCCTTTTCTCTTTGATGATTTCTAGAATGCATGCATGATTACTATTTTGTAACTGAATATTACTGTCCACTGCAGTGCCGAGGAACTTCAGACTACTGGAGGAGCTTGAGAGAGGGGAAAAGGGGATCGGAAATGGAACTGTCAGTTATGGAATGGATGATGCTGATGATATCTTCATGCAGTCATGGACAGGAACTATAATTGGGCCCCCCAATGTATGTCGATTTTTTTCCCGTTCTTTATATTCTCTCTTTCAGTGTGCTTTCATGCTGTATGCATGCCGAATTGACAATTGATGATCTTATTTTGGCAATATGCTTGGTTTACATTCAAAGCGGTAGATTATGATCCAAGATGAGACTTGTGTTTTTATATATGGAATCATGTATCAAAAAGCTACTATATGAGCTCACCCTTTTTGCGCTTTTCCATAAAATCTTGCTTATCAAACAAATATTCCTACTACAGGATACCAATTTTAATCGCCTGGCAAACCATCTCAGGTCTGAACATCTGCGTGAGCAAGACAGACAATTTTCCAAGAATAATTTATCCTTCTTATAGTATCATGCCATCAGTTCATCCACATATAAACTTTTAGTACTCTTGAAAATCAACATTCATTGATCTTTTTTCCTGAAAAAGGCATGATGTCATCTCAACTGAAATTTCCTCGACTTCACAGCAAGTCAGTCGTATTTGTCCTCTAGAATCAACAGTTACCCTTTGCCTTTTACAGAATAGATGTTATTTGATTTGTTTAAGTAACTTTAATCTCTTGCTCGTCCTGCAGCTCTTGTTATAACTTTTTTCACAACATTGTTAAACCTTGATGTGTCATTAGATGCTCTCAATCAGAAGTATAATGTCTCTTTAACTCATTAGTAATCCAGTTGCCTATGCATGTAGTTCAGACTGTTTTGAAATCGTCAAGTTTATCCTTTGTTTGTAGTTTAATACATTAAAAACCATTTTTCTTTTATTTCTTGCATTATATTGTCATTGGGAAAACTTATCTATCAAAGGTAAATTAAAAAAAAAAGATTGTCATTGAAAAACTTATTTTGTCAAGTGTTCTATAATAGTATGATTCATCATAAATGAATAAGCTTTGATGTCAGTTTTGGCTGTCATCTGCAGAGGTTTATTCCAAAAGAAAACTGCGGCTGATCTCTCATGCAGTGTGATGTACCAAAGAATTTCAATTTAGGATACTTGGAAAATGGAAGAGTATTGGGCAAGGGTAAAATAGAATCATCAGAAAAGCAGGAAAAGGAGAACCAATTATAGATAAAGATTAGCGACCTTTCAACTGAATCTAAATATTTATATATCCAAAGACCTTAAAATATTCACTGCATTATTCTAATATAATTTAAATTAAATACTTAAAGATACAAAACTCCAGGCTACAACCCCCCCAACTTGTCAAAACTAACTAAATCAAATCAAGTCTCAAATTTCTTTTCTCCTTCGCTACACCTGAAAGGTTGACGCATGCTATCCATATACAGTTGGATCTGTAGCCAATATCTGTAGGCTGACCCGTATTCCAGGGCATTGATGGTATCATCCTATCATGGTGAATAAAGTTGGAATGAGAATGGTAATGGGATTTTTATCACCACCCACCCCTCACCCATTCATATACTTAGAAGAAGAACCTCCATGGTCTGCCCCTCACTTGCTTCATGAAGCCTTGCTGAAACTAGTGATGAATCAATTCAGGTTGAAGTTTGTTTTTGGGCAGAATCACATATTTTGCTCATTTTATCTGAATGACCATAAATTCTTGAAGCTTTCCAAGCCCAAAAGTACTAGAATGGATCCCAAATTTTGGTTGTCAATAAACTCGTGTGTTTTTCAATGTAGGCACGGGAGATTGTCATTTTCATTTGTTAGGTTGACTTGTTGGGGGAGAGTTAACCACAATCCCCTCTAAATACTGTTTTTGTGTACAGTTGATATGCTGGGAATAAGCACATCATAGAAATTATGTAATCATTAGGTGTGATAGCAAGATCTCCTTTAAACTTGCCCCCACATGGAAGCCACACCAAATTAAATATCTTATCCAAGTGTCCTGATGGTTCTCGCCCGCCGCATTGCCAAAACCATCCTTGTAGTGGCAGGAAAGATTTTGACTCCTGCTTAATGAGGTGAATTGCCATCCCTAGTTTTATGTGCAATGCAAACAACCTGATGACTCTGGTGGCCTGGCATGATAATCATTACCATCTATGCCTTAATCTCTGAATGATGAAATATGATTCTTCAAAATAATTATGTGTGCTTCATATCATTTTTCAAAAGGAATAATAATGTATTGACTCATACTACTTGCCAGACTGTTCATGAAGGGCGTATCTACCAGTTAAAATTGTTTTGTGGCAAAGATTATCCTGATAATCCACCAAGTGTCAGGTTCCAAACTCGGATAAATATGACCTGCGTCAATCCTGAAAGTGGAGCGGTAGGTGATGATGCAATGCTGAGTTCTTCGACATCAATTGATTGGAAATAATCTAATTATTGACTAAATTATCAGGTTGAGCCCAGTCTTTTCCCTATGCTTGCTAATTGGAAGAGGGAGCATACAATGGAGGATATATTAACTCAGTTGAAGAAAGAAATGACAGCTTCACAGAACAGGAAGCTCGCTCAGCCTCCTGAAGGTGTGTCAATTTTGCTTCTGCATGTTGGTGGTATATCATTTCTATTTATTATTGATTTTCTTGGCAAGTAAGACTTGCACAATGAAATTAGCAACTCTTATTTATCCGGGGAGGGCAGGGAGCGGTTAAAAACAATGAAATGTGCTGTTTCAGAAGGGAAAGGCAAAAACAAAAATGAAGTGTAGATGGTTAGATGTGGAATCACTAGCTACTGAATGAAAGGCGCCTTGCAAACAATGTGATTGCTTACAATATGAATTCATACTGTAAATTCACTAGAAATATATGGTAATAATATAAGTTGTATGTGCAGGAAACGAGGAGGCAAGGTTGGACCACAAGGGGCTAGTTCTAAAGTGTTGTATTCTCTAATTCATTTGGAAGTTAATGGCCAAGTACTGTATATAGATGCATGCCCTACTCCTCCTGCAGGCTTATTTCCAGCAATGTAAAACCTCGTGTACGAGAAAGATAACTGTAGTTCCCTCAAACGGTGGCTAAATAAACGGACCCTGATGATTTATTCGTACCTTGACTGCTTGAGGTGATGTGTGAAACCAATACCATACCAGAGAAAGATTGCCTTTTTCCTTATCTCCCAAAACACCTTCATGGCCAGATTGTGTTCACAAACGAAGCCAGTTTTGCGGCCACTTTGATCTCTGCACAGTGAAATACAATTGCTTGTTGCTTAAATATTTAGCTTAGATTTGGCAGGCAGCTGCCACTTTTGTTCAGAAAAATATGCCTCCAGCAAGAAAAGCAAATCTTGTTTTGCAGTTGCAGCTCGCAATGTGGTGTGTTTTTGGCTGAAAAGGCAAATCTAGTTTTTTTTCCTGTCAAGGTCGGGGTAACCTTAAAGTAGTCATAATCACTTCACAAATATAGTTGATAGACACGTTCATGATCGTCACACAACTCAACTCATATCACGTGGTTTTTGCAGTTCAAAAGAAGCATTGCATTGTTCTTGTAATCAAAGTGTGATTCCTGTAGAGCTTCTCAAAGTTTACCTACCACATGAATAGAGGAGGAATAGCTTCCAATTCATATCCCTATGGCAAATCGAACGAAGAAACAGATTTAGCAGCACCAACTAACAAACAAGAAAATTAACTTCCCTGAAGTATTACAGCGTGGAGGTAAAAGAGGAGGCCAGCATGGAAAGAGGATGCTCTCCTTTAAAGATACTGATGTGGGTTTCTACTTTTAAAGATAATGGTTTGTTAGGCTGAGACTGCAATGGGCTTTGAAGCTGTAGATTCAGAAGATGAAATTGACTCAGGCTTGTACGATCATGAACTCACGGCAGCTTCGAGCGCCATGGCGACAAAATTTTTTTTTTGTCATATTAAGACCGAAAAGAACCAAAATTGAGTTACAATACAGGAAAGGAAAAGCAGGGAAAAACCCTCAAGCAAAGAGAACAGAGAAAACAAGCTCACAACCGAGCAAAACTAATCAAGAGACCAGACAACAAACAACCCAATACAAACTACTCAAAGTCCGACAGAAAACACAACAGGCAGCTCAACCAATATTAATGGAGAAATGGTCTTTACCATGGAAGTGAACACCGTATAGAATAGAACCTGAAATCTCTGAAAGATTTTATCAATAGATAACCGAGAGCTGTAAAAAATTCTTTTATTTCTTTCTTCCCATATGAGGTAGACTACAATACTAAAGGAGGCTCTTCTCAATTTATGGACCATGCTTTATTCCTTAGGGGCTAGCCCACGAATGACACTAGATAGGGTAGATAACCGCTGAGAAAGGTGAAACCAACAGACAATATTTCCCCAGCCATGGCGACAATCCATGATAGTAAAGGTTTTGGATACAGATTTCTTGATAAGAGATCTCCCTATTGAGTACTACAGGAAGTCTTTCTTATAAGATTAGGTAAAGGTTAGGTCAAACTGTAAGAGTTGATGAGAAAACAGAAGGCGAGCAGAAGTGATAAAAGTGAGTTGATGGGAATACGCGGGGCTTCATATGGTCTATTTTAACCAAAGTTATTGATGGGCGAAAAAATGAGACAAAACGATGTCGTTTTAGTCTTGTTTTAAATACTGGTCAGTACCGGAAATACCGGCCAAATATCGGCCGAAACACTCCGGAATCATACCGGGTATGCTGTTTCGGCTCTTTGGAAAAATTTCATTCCCGCGCTTATTATTTATATATAACTGAATATACTATTATATATATATATGCATTGAATTCTATTATGGATACACACATATATATATATATATATATATATATATATACACTGTTGTTTATGATATTTATTGAAAATGTGAAAATAAACAATAAAAATAAAAAATATATATTATAAAAAAAATAAAATTGTTGTCAACTTTGATTTTATAAAAAAAATTATATTTAATTTTTTAAAAGTTTTACATATATATAATTAATTAATTAATTATATATGAACAATACAACCCTGAAACGGCACGTCAAAACACCTCGAAACCAAAACGTTTCATACCAATAAAAAGAGCAACCGAAATAGTAGTTTTATGACACTAATTTTAAATCCTCTCATCTAGTGGCTGGTCCAGAGCCACATCTAGAGGAAGGAGGAAATTGATATTCGGCACACCAAACCACCTGATAAATCTTCCACCGTGGAAGAGTTAAGGACACGGGGGAGGATGGCGATGCATCAAGGTGGGTGGCTGATGAAAGGGGAGGGGGATTGGAAATTGAGTGCATTGACAGGTATTATTTGCCTGAAAACGTTGCTCAATGCATTGCTCGCTCATTAAATGGTACAGGTGGATTTTCTATATCAGGTGCCTATTCTTTGATTGCAAGGGAGAAATTGAATGACGTGAACCTCAATCTAGCTTCACTTTATTCCAGTTGAGTGCCTGAAATGTTTTTTTTAGGTGGCGTTTATAAATTTATTTTGGTGGACCCCCACTTTAAATAGTTTGTCCTCGCAGATCCTCTCAAGTCTCACCAGACGCCAACCATTAATTATTTCATGGAAATAAATCAAGTTTCAAAGCAGGAGTACACTAGGATGCTTAGCGGCCATTGAAAGAGGGACGGGTTAGGTTGAACACCGGTGGCACGACCAAAGGGAACCCTCGGAACACCGGTGGCTGGGGCGTTTTATGGCGGGGCTAACTGTGGGGTTGTTGTGAGTTGCATTGCTATTAGCTTGTAACCATGGCCAGTTAAAGTCGGGTTAGGATTAGCTTGGAACAGAAGCGAGAGAACAATAAACATGCGCTTTGAGTACTGTAGCAGTTTAATTCTGTAGAGAATGAAGAGAGGAAGGGAATTATCATTTTTTTTTAACTTGAAAATGTATTTAAATAACATTTGTTTTTATTTATAAAAAAAATTATCATGACCACGCACTTCACGTATTGAATTGAAATTTTAAACGTGTGTTGCTAAATAAATGATTTCCTCTTTTTATCATAATTCTGCGTGTATGCATGGGGAGGGATGCTTGAAATATTGAAGGGACTGGCCCACTTCAAACTAATTTGGGAGGTTAGGTTTCTAGTAAGACAAAATACCACATCAGGAGTGCTAAGTGAAACCATTGTTTCTTGTTCGGAAGATATTTATTTTTAAAAAATTATTAATTTAATATTTTCTAAATAAAAAATAAAACCAACGCTGGACCTTTAATTTTCTCAAGAGAAAATCGAAGATCAAACGTTGTTTACATATGTAATAAACAAAGATTAATTGTACATTAATTAATAAAACTTGCTCGACACGAGACTCAATCATAATTAAAATAGTTATTGTTCTATCAAACATTTTCAGAAAATAGCATATATTTATAGAGAAAAAAAAAGATGCTTTTAAAATTTTCTGAAGGCATCGGAGAAAAGCATCGTCCCCGTCATTTGCATCCTTCTGGAGAGCAAAATGCAAAAAGCGTGACCCCTCTTTTCCTTCTGTGTTTTGCTGTGTTCACACCGCCACCGTTTTATTTCCTTTTCTTTTACATTCAAAATATTTTTGAATCTTTTTTTAGTATTGACATTTTTTTGGATAGACTCTTGATGTAAGAACATCTGGGATAGAAAGTAAGTGGCCGCTGTAATTGATTTTTTAATATCTAAGAAGTAATTTATTCTAGGAAAAAAATAATTTAGAAACTATAAATTAATTTAAGAAGTTTTCAGCTGAAACATCAGTTGATTCGACTATCCATGCCCTCCCTTCCATCTCGACACTCTACCGACCATTTTTTTAAAAAAAATATATAAAGTAAGACAACTAAATAATTATGAAAATAAATTATAACTTTTAATTATTGATTTTATCTTTTGATGGGGGCTTGTGTGTGTGTGTAATTATCACAAATGAATAAAAAAAGATTATTAATAGAATATTCGGCTACAATCAACTTTATTTTTTTTGAAAAGTTATGAAAATACAACTGAATAATTGTGAAAATAAACTATAATTTTTAATTATTCAAAATTCTTATCAATTGAACTTGATTTTCTTCATAATTGTGAACCGTCGTTAACTACAATTTAAAATATATTACATTTATTTTTAAAATACGTTAAAGGAACACACATTACTCGCACCTCCATTGCTGGAGCAACAAAAGAAGAGAAAAATGAAATGATTGGAAAGGCGATAAAGCATCACGCTGAAATAAAGCGCGTGTGGGCTGTAGAGAATGAATGGCTGCCGTTTTTGTGCGTTTCTCTGTTCCTTTTATAGGTGGCAATAATCCATTGAAGTAGAGCAGAACAAAGCCTCGTGTTCTCTTCTCTAGCACCTGCAGCACATATCCTTTCCACCCCGTTCCCTTCTCTCTAATTGCTTTCACGGCTCCATCTTGCTTCTACAGACATGAATTCCTCCTCCTTATCATCGACTGAAAGGCAACAAAATGGTATGGATTTAACTTTTTCCTTCTTTCTTGTGCTGTGCTGTTACCTCTTGTCGATGCCCAAGAATCCCCTGCAGTTTTTTGTTTCATGGCTGAAGTTGGAGATTGTTTTTTCGTGCAGGGAAATTTGTACCAAATGATCATAACTTTCTGCAGAAACATGTTTTCTTCTTTGATAGGAATCAAGATGGAATAGTTTATCCCTGGGAGACATTTCAAGGTGTGTTCTAGTGTTTTCCTTCTTTTCTTTTCTTTTTTATATATTTCTCATTCTTGTTTTTGTCTATTTTTTTTTTAATTGTTGGATTAATTTGAATATGGATGTGGTAACCAACAGGTTTTCGTTCAATTGGGTGTGGTATCTTCTTATCCACTGCCAGTGCCTTTCTGATCAATATCACTCTCAGCCAGAAAACTCGACCTGTATCTCTCTCCCTATCCCTATCCAATTCGAATCTAATGTTCTGTTACTGCCACTTTATTTCAAAATAAAATTAAAAAAAATTAATTCTGTTTA